>JAHRHZ010000003.1:1296309-1325132 GCA_024137785.1 Ginglymostoma cirratum
CACACACACACACACTTACACACATACACACACTCTCTCACACTCACCCCCACACAGACAGACACACACACACATGGATACACTCACACACACTCATTCACACACACAGGCACTCTCTCTCACACACACACACTTACACACAGGCACACTCACACACGCACACACTCTCTCTCACACACACACATACACTCACACACTCACCCCCACACAGACACACACATATACACACACACTCACCCCCACACAGGCACGCGCGCACACACACACACACACACCCGCTCACACACTCACCCCCACACAGATACATGCTCACACACAGACACATGCTCACACACAGACACACGCTCACACACACCCACATTCAATCACACACACACCCATACTCAATCCCACACACACGCACTCCCACACACATACACTCCCCCCCCAACACACACACACACAGACAGACACTCTCCCTCTCACCCCCCCATCCTCCCGCCCGCCCCAATGGAGACAGATAATAGACAGATGGGCTGATATGTATACTCTAGGTGGGAGATGTTCACAGGGTAAACAAAACTCCAAAGTCTAGGCTTGCACGAAAACAGAAATTGCTGGAAAAGCTCAGCTGGTCTGAGAAATCCGAGTTAATGTTTCAGGTTCAGTGACCCTTCGTCAGTTGCGTGGGCTGGGTTATACTATCTCCCGTGGTTGTTTCTGATTTGTCGCCCTGTTGACCTGCTGATGTCTTCATCAGCACTCTTCAGTTCCATTGTTATTCGCTCAAGTGGCCCTGAGCCTTTCAGGGTTAGAACCTGTTGTTTTTAGCTTTCTTGGTACTCCTGTCTCTCTCCTGCACAGAGAGAGAGGGAGACAAGGTGGAGGGAGAGATGGATGCTTTCAGTTTGCAGGCTCTTGACATTTCCTCCCTCACTGCCCTGGTACTTCCAGCTTTCTCAGGGTCTGCAGTTCCACCAATCAGAAGGCTGTTGTCAGGTAACATTTCCTTCTCTCTAAACTCTCTCAGTGGCTCTCACTCTGTCTTTTGGTGCTTCAAATAGCAACACTGTCTGAAACAGCCAAAAACATGTAATTTCAAATGATTAAAACTGTCCTGTCATTTCAGTTATACAGTCCAACGTTCATTTCAGCTAATAATGCCAACACAGAAAGATATGTGGAAACTGCCACGTACATTCCAAACAAAGTCACTTTAGCAGACAAATCTGCTCAAAATGTTTATTTCACTACAACTATCATCTTGTCGCTTAAAGACAGATGCTGAGCCAGGAGATCATCGCATAGCCTTTCACTTTCTGAGATTGCTTATCATTGACATCAAAAACAAAGTTGCTGGAAAAGCTCAGCAGGTCTGGCAGCATCTGTGAAGGAAAACACAGAGTTAACCTTTTGGGTCCGGTGACCCTTCCTGAGAACTGCTTATCATCGACCTGCTCTGAACAACACTCAGAGTTATTCAATTACATACAATATATTCAGGACATTAAAAGATGGGGAAACATAGCTGCTGTAACTCTCTGGTGTCAGTTTATTTCCAGGCCTCTCTATAACCTGAACGATCCACTGCCCCCACCCCCGCCTGTAAACACAGCTCCTTGACCTCACTCCCAGCCTCAGCCCTGGTCAGCCGAAAGTGGATGTGTCCTCACGAGGCTGCAGGCTCCCATTGACACTGCTGTGTGCAAATTCCTACAAGCAACCTTTAATTTGGTGACTCATTCAGAAATCTCACAGGCAATTCAATACTGCCACAGGTGCTTAAACTTGGTCATGTGCAGTGACCCAAATAAGACTCCTCAAGTAAGCAAGTTAAACGTCACAACCCAAAGTAGCTATTGCCCAATTAGAGGTGGAATTCAGCGACGATTTGAACCAACAGCATCAGTCTCTGGAAATGTCCAGGGTTCGATCCTTGCACAGTGTGATTCTCCAGAGTTCTGCTGCTGTAGAATCCCAAAGTTGAATTCCTGGAGGATTTCCTGTATTGTGAAGTTTACGATGTGATATTACTAAAGACAGTTCTGAAGTCACCAGGTCTATCGCTTGCTTCCTTCTGAAGAAGCGTGTGACGATGCTGTCACTTTAATAGGTTCTATTGTCCTGGCTGAAGAGAGGTTGTAAGACAGAGGAGCTGAACTGACAACAGACCACGACAAAGTGTGAGGCCTTGGGGTGTTTTTTTAAAGTTGGGACAGTGGAAGCATCCCTGGGTGTGGGCTGCTCTCTCAGACCAGGCTTGCTAGTTTTTCTTTCAGCAGCAGCAGAAGTTGTTTGGGGTCGATGTTTCTTCCTCCTGGATTCGAGAACTGTATGTGAGAATCTGTTTCTGAATTTGCCAAGGGCTGTGTTTGTGGGAAGTTACTATAATTGGAACAGTCAATTAGTAATGAGGTATTTTACATGCGACTTGGTTCAGTTTTCCCAACAGTTGTTATTCTGAATTCCTCTTTCTTTTGTTTGTATTTTAACCATGGTGTTTAAATAAATTGTGTTTTTCTTAACATCAAGTAGTTTGACAAATTGCGTCACATCTGGAACACAACCTTTCGATAAGAAAAAATTAGTGTCTAGGCTACCTTCTTAACATATGTTGAGGGGCCTGGTCTGGTCCATAACAGTAGCTTCTCCATTGCACTGTAACATTCAGTGTTAGCTGTGTGTCAGGAACAGGCCATTGTCTCTCCTTTCGCCTGTTTGTCACAGGGCCACTAGTTATTAAAAACAGCAAAAACAGAAATTGCTGGAAAAGCTCAGCAGGTCCGGCAGCGTCTGTGGACAAGAAAACAGAGTAAACGTTTCGGGTCCGGTGACCCTTCCCCAGAACAGTTATCAAGCAGCTGTAAAACAGCCTGTCTCTGCAGCTTTGACTCCTTTTCCCTGGGGCTGGTTAATTGGCGCATTGCCTTTGATTCCTTCATAACAGTTTGTCCATGTCCTTGTTATCTCAGCAGAGAGTTTATTCCAGCAGGAGGGCTTTCGGATTATTTCAATCCCTGAATGATTCTGAAAGTGGGGAAGTTTACGTGGGGCACAATATCAGGCCAGTTGCTCAGTGAATTCACCGTCAAGCCTCCAGCAGCAGCCTGAAAGAACGGGAGAGAGAGTCAGGCTGGCTAGCTGAGTGGGTTGGATTGAGACAAAGTGAAGAACTGAGGGGGGAGCTGTAGGGGCTTTGAGAAAGGGAATTGCGAGTGAGCTGGAGAATGCAGACTTGTCACTGCTGTTCAAGGCCCAGGTGAGAGAATGGAACTTGCCACTGTATCTCAGTGGCAGCACTGTCACTGTTCAGTCTGCAGGCTCGAGCATCAAGCCCCATTCCTGCAACACACAACCCAGGCACAGGCACTGTCACTGCAGGACTGAGGAAGGGCCGTACTGTCGTCCCAGCTCTCTGTCAGGTGAGATGCTATATCAAAGCCCCCCACTCCCCACTCTCAGGTGGAAGGGCACGAGAGAGCCTCTGGAATGACTACAAACAGCAGGAGCATCCTCTCTGGAAGAATCACACAAACGCTACCCCAGTCTTTACTCCGAGGGGAATTTCATTCAGAACCAGCGATGTCTTGCTGCAGTTACACAGGAGTAGCTGGAGGATTGAGTGCAGTTTTAGTCCGTCCAACACAGAGAGGATAGACCTGCCGATGACAGGGGAGGTTCGCCAGCCTGAAACCAGGTCTGGCAAGGCTGCCACAGGAAGAGGTTGCTAAACTGTAGAAGGACGTGAGGGAACCTGTTTGGAATGGATAGATTTCGAACAGGGCTGGACAGATTCGGGGATGACAATATTCAAACCTTATTAAGTACCTTGGATCACTCCATGTGAAATGAATGCCAATGTTCCTTCCAGTTGTTCAGCAACTTTCAGCTCCCAGTTTTGACAGATGCCCTGTTCACTGTCTCTTCACAGATCGGAATAGTCCTCCATTACTCATCTCTGTCGACCCTGCTGTGGATTGGAGTGGCAATGAGGGTCATCTACAAGGAAGTGACACAGAAACCTCACCGGCAACAGGAACCTGAGTTGTCTTCACCCAGCCAGCAGCCAATGCTCAGGTACGGCACTTACTCACGGCCCTCCCTACTGTCTGTCTGAGCTCGGACATTCTCCCCTTGGTTAGAAATGCTGCTCTTGCTCTGAAGCTTAGCCTGGACCCGTGAATATGTTGTCATTCTCTCGGCAGGTTTTACCTCATCGCTGGAGGCATTCCCTTAATAATTTGTGGAATCACAGCAGCAGTGAATCTGCACAATTACAGTGACTACAGTCCATAGTAAGTACAGCCCAAAGACAGCTCTGCCTGGTGTCTGTTCCCTCAGTTCCAACCATCCTGTCTTTCTCTCTCACACACACACACACACACACACACACGCACGCACACACACCCTTTGACCCATCGATTCTCCACACCATTTATGGCACACAGTTCTTTCTGCTTGTCACAAGATCATAACAGATGAGTATAATTACAGTTGAATCTGTTCCAAATATAAAAGAACTTGGTTTTAAACAAAAGCAGACAGGGATTTAGATATTCCACGAGCAGGATGCCTTTCTGAGCATGATACAGCCAATGAGGCGAGTGTTGTTCACTCTCTGATGGACTGTTCCAGTCATATGCAGACTTCCCTCTAACCCTGCACCTTCCACACACACCAGCTCACATTGAAAACTGCCCATACTCTCACTCACACCAAGTCTTCAATCAGCCTGACCCCAAATGGGTCCTGCTCAATCCAACACTCAAAATGAAAATTCTCGCCGTCTCTTCCCATCCTTCCATGGCCCCATCCTTCCTGAAATTCCAGCCCCTCGATCCCCTGGATCGCTGCACTCTTCAAGTTCCGCTGCCTGAGCTTCCTGATGGAGTCGCTCTATTTATTCCAATTGCCAAAGCCTTAAGGGTCTCAGTCCCTCAGGAAACACCTGAAATGTTTGTCCAAAAGTTGAGCCACTTATCTTTGTGTCTTTTTGTGTATTTCAATGTCAGGTTTTGTCTGATCGTGCTTCTCTGAAACACCTTGGGACATCTTTACAGTTGCAGAGTTGCTATGTAAATTGAAGTTGTTGTAGCTTTGTATGCAGCCTGGGATTTGGAAGCAGTGGTACAGGGAGCGAAACCAAGGAGCTTATATCCTCCTCAGCTGGAGAACTGTGCCCACTTTTGGACACTGTGCTTTGGGATAGATGTGAAAGTGTAGTGGAAAGGGACCAAATAGGTTTTCTGAGGTGCTGTCAATAATGAGGGAGAGAGTGAGGCAGAGAAATGGGGAACACAAAGTGAAACACCAGTGAAATAGCTTTCGTCAGAATGATGAGGGACGAAGTGTTTGGGAACAAAATGAGAGTCATTTCTGAAACGTGACAGGTTGGAGGTAAGGATGAGAGCTGTGACCTATCATGGGCTGGAATTTGGTGCCTGAACGTGCGCAGTCTGTGCTGGGGCCTCTCAGTTTTCCAAATGAAGTCGGCGACTTTGCTGAGGGGAGTGAAGACAGAGTTCGTAGACTCACTGACCACACACAGCAGGTCAGCGAGTCTGTCGGGAAGAAGGCAGAAAGGTCGGGGTTGGTTAGAAATCTCGGCAGATAGATGATCCATGCGGGAAAAGGCAAGTTGTTCGCTTTGGCAGGAGGAAGTCCTGCATCTAGAATACAGTGCTGGGCTTGGGTCTCCTTTCAGGAAGGTGTGAGATAGATCGGACACTGTTCAGAGGAAGTTTATTGGATTGATCCCTGGAATGAATGAGCTGTCTGATGAGGAGATGTTGAACAGACTGGGCTTGTTCCCGCAGGACCGTAGGAGACCCTGGGGTGACCAGATTGAAGTCTCGGTGACCCTTGACAAGAGGAACATGGAGAACATGTTGCCTTTTGGGATTGAGTCCAGGACTGTGAGGACCATGGAGTGACCAGATTGAAGTCTCGGTGACCCTTGACAAGGGGAACATGGAGAACATGTTGCCTTTTGGGATTGAGTCCAGGACTGTGAGATGCTGTTTGAAAGTTCCGGACTTTGGTTTTAGGACAGAGATGAGGAGAATGATTTTCTTTTCTCAGAGCTTGGAACTTTCTGCCTCAGAAGGTGGTGGAACCAGGGTCATTGAACCTTTTTAAAGACAGAGGTGGATAGACTTTTATTGGGCAGGAGGGATCAAAGATAATCAATGAGAGATGGGAATGTGGGATTGCAAACACAGACAGATCAGCAATGATCTGATTGAATGTTGGGGCCGAATGGACTCCTGGTTTTATTTGTTCGTTGATGGGTGTAGCTGAATTGTGTGAGGAGTTGGATGAAGATAGGAAAACGGAGAGGGGAGGGAACTGGAGAGCTTTGGAGACTGACCGTGGATGAGAATGGTGTAGGGGACACGGTCAGTCTGTGAGGGTGTGGGACCATGTGCAGGGTGAACCCACAGAGTGACTGTTGTGTTTCCAACACCCGCTTCCCCTCCCCCCCACCCCCACCCCCTTTGCAGCTGCTGGTTGGCCTGGAAACCGAGCCTGGGAGCGTTCTACGTGCCAGCGGTGTTCACGGTGCTAGTCAGCTGGATCTACTTCCTGTGTGCTGCCCTGCATCTCCGCTGTTACCCACAGGGCAAGGCTAAAGGTCAGGGGTCACCGGAGGGAGAGCAGCAGCTCGAGGCCAATGGCGTCCAGCTGACGGACTCGGGATCGGGATCGGGTGGTTCTGGCAGTCCCTCGCTGGCCAATGAGAATGAGGATACCCCAGAGGGCCAGCTCTGGGCCCTGATCACCACCCAGTTCCTCTTCATTGGCCTTTGGACATTCGGAGCCCTGTCCGTCTCACAGGGCCAGTCTTTGCGTGTGGTGTTTAGCTGTTTGTACGGGGTGGTAGCGGTCAGCCTGGCTCTCCTGGTGCTCATCCATCACTGCTTCAGGCGCCAGGACGTGTGCCACCCATGGCTGCCTTGTACGGGGCCAGGACCCGCAGCGACAGGCAGCCTCTCCCCGGCTCCTGACCCTGCCCAGGGCGCGGGGCTCCAGCTCTGGCTTCCAGCCTGCAGCCCCGAGAGCCCACACTCCAACAAGTCATCCTCGCTGGGCAGTAACATCTCCGGGACAGGCCAGGGCAAACTGAGCAACTTGCAGGCAGCCCAGAGCCGGGCGGACTCACCCAGCCCCAAAACGCCATCGCCGTGTGGGCAGCACCGACCCTGCGCCAGTCACAACCAGAGGGCCAGGGCGAAGGGCCCTCGCCACTGCAAACACCACCGCGCCAGGAGGCCGAAGGGGGCAGCTTCGGAGGCCGGCTCCAGTGAGAACGGCAGCCAACTGGAGAGCTGCGCGAGCAGCCATGCCAGTCAGGGTGGCACAGGGAGAGGGGCAGCTGAGCGAGATGTCACCGTGAGCCCCTCAGAGGGCAGCGACACCAGCAACGAGCCCCAGCGCCACGGTGTGGGAATACAGTGCAGTGTCAGTCGGGAGAACCTGAAGCAGCCACTGACCTTTGAGAATGAAGTCAAGAGGAGGTCCTATCCATTGAACACAGCCAACCAGAACGGCACACTGAAGGGGAGCCAGTACGACGTCAGGCTGTTTGGCAGTGACGGGAATCCCACTGTAATCAGCAGCTTGTGGAAGAGTGAGACAACAGTGTAGCTCCTTCCCTACACCGGCCAGCTGCTTCCAAACTGTGACTTCACCCGAGCCACCCCACTCTGTTTCGGAGGCTAACTCGAATGAGTTCGAAGAGAAGCGCACCAATGCGAGCTGGTCTTGTAGTGAGCTCTTTCCTGAAGCAGCCCCTGGCAGTCTGTCGCTCCCGCCATCGCTGCGCACCTTCGCCGCCAAAGGCTGGGAAAGACGCAGGAATTTTGGAGCATCCATTCTGGTGGGCTGCTCGAGAAAGGTCAGAGGTCAGACTGAAGCCCGAGCAAGGCAAACTCACAGGCGAATGGGAACGAACCTACCTCAGCACAGGTCTCTTCCACAGACTGTCAAAGGAACAGAGCGAGAGTGATAGGGGACGGTGCGAGAATGGTAGGGGACGGTGTGAGAGTGAAAGGGAATGGAATGAGAGTGAAAGGCATGGAGTGGAAGGAAACTGTATGAAAGTCAGTATTTTGCCGGTGGAATTGAGAGTTCTGTGTTCTGTTTCCTGGTGTCTGGTTAGGTGTTTAATGACATCTGGTAGCGCCCAGACACTGAAGTGGAACTATTAAATCTTTTGGTTGCTTTCCAGCTGTTGGAATGACCTCTTGTCTTGTAAAAGCGTGTCACATTCATGTCACTTGGTGTCTGTTTAGAGTTGTCTCCATCATCATCATGTTTCCTGTCAGTGTGGGAACTGGGGGGTGGAAATGCCCCTGTGCCCAATATTGTTGCCCCTGCACCCCCTTTCTGTTCAGAGTGTCTTTATCTTTGAGAGAGATAAGCTTTTTCCCAGGGTGAGGGATTCAATAACGAGGGGGTCACGCGTTCAAGGTGAGAGGAGAAAAGTTTAAGGGGGATACACGCGGAAAGTACTTTACACAGAGGGTGGTAGGTGCCTGGAACGCGTTGCCAGCAGAGGTAGTAGAGGCAGGCACAGTAGATTCATTTAAGGTGCGTCTGGACAGATGCATGAGTAGGTGGGGAGCAGAGGGATACAGATCCTTAGGAATTGGGCGATAGGTTTAGACAGTGGATATGGATCGGCACAGGCTTGGAGGGCCGAAGGGCCTGTTCCTGGGCTGTAAGTTTTCTTTGTTCTTTGTTCTTTCTCCTCCTGCTCATTTCACTGAAGTGACGACTGAGAGAGACCAGCTCATGGTCTGGGGAGTTCGGCTCAAATTCCAGCACAGCATCTGGAGGTATGGCAACTTCCCTGAGTCAAACTGTGGCATTAAGCACAGCTCAGCACTCGTAACTCTGAAACTGGCATTGATTAGTAACAGCACTGCTTCACTCATGTCCTTTAGGGAAGGAAACCCACTGCCCTCACCTGGTCTGGCCTACACGTGACTCCAGACCTACTCGAGTGTGGCTGACACTTCCCTGTCCTCGTAAGTGACTGAGCAAGTTTGAGGGACCTTAACTAGCAGCCTTGGTTACAGTCCGAACCCGGCAGCCTTGTCCAATATTCCCCCGGGACCCAACATACCCAGTGTGTCCTACAGCTGAGCTACATTGTGCTTGCTCCTGCCTCTGAGTAGGGATGAGCATTCCCTGGACACCGGAGAGGAGGTCAGTCTCCCGTACAAACAGATTAGCAGTGGGTTGCATTCTCCTCATTGGAACAAACTGCCTTATTCCGGTTCTACTAGTCACGGGAGACCAGGAACATGGCTCAGTGCTGTCAGCTGACAGCCAGCTTAGCTTCCAAAACCTAGATAACAAGCATCAGAAATTTTTCTGATGAAGGGTTTAGGCCCGAAACGTCAAGTTTTCCTGCTCCTATGATGCTGCTTGACCTGCTGTGTTCATCCAGCCCCACGCTTGTTATCTCGGATTCTCCAGCATCTGCAGTACCTTTTATCTCTGATAGCTTCCGAAACCTGTCTGACTGACTGTTATTGAGGATAGCAACCCACTCCTGGCCAGGACTACAGTCCATTTGTTCAACTCAGCCTTCGAACAGGCCCAGCTCACCCTGCCTCATGTCCTTTTCTCCCGTTGACCATCACTCATCATTGAGCAATATTCCAAGCAGGAATATAGCATCCTCAGCCAGCCATCAGGTTCCACGTTTGACATGATCGTGCATGGTTTGATTCATTTTTATTTCCAGGATTCTCTCCTGCCTGGTTAAGAGAAAGGAACCATCTTCTTAGCTTCATGTTTCTTGTGTGTGCGTGTGGGGGGGGGGTGTGGTGGTGGGGGGGGTGAGAGTGTGTATGGGGGGTGGGGGGAGAGTGTGTGGGGGGGAGTGTGTGTGTGTGTGTGTGCGCGTGGGTGGGGGGAGAGTGTGTGTGGGGGGTGGGGGGACAGCGTGTGTGGGGGGTGGGGGGACAGTGTGTATGGGGGGTTGGGGGAG
Source organism: Ginglymostoma cirratum (assembly GCA_024137785.1). NCBI lineage: Eukaryota > Metazoa > Chordata > Chondrichthyes > Orectolobiformes > Ginglymostomatidae > Ginglymostoma > Ginglymostoma cirratum. The sequence goes on from JAHRHZ010000003.1 coordinate 1,306,292, forward strand.
AGTGTGTGTGGGGTGTGGGGGGTGGGGGGAGAGTGTGTGTGGGGCATGGGGGGGGAGTGTGTTTGTGTGGAGGGGGAGTGTGTGTGTTGGGTGGGGAGTGTGTGTGTGTGTCAGTGAGAGTGTGTGGGTGTGCAGGAGAGTGTGTGTGGATGGATGATGCTCTGTTGGCTATGACCGTACAGATCAGGGACAAGCTGCTGATGCACTTGAAGGATTACCTTCCCCTCCCGCACTATACTGTGCCTTGCTGTGCCATGCCATGCCTTACTATACCTTACTGTGCCATGCCATGCCTTATTGGCCATGCCCTGCCTTCCCATGCCATGCCCTGCCTTCCCATGCCTGCTGCACTAATCCAGGGCTCTCTGACCTCTCCAAGCCACCTTTCAGGGTGCGCCGCTCAGAAACTTTGCACTCTCAGTGTGGGCCCAATTTGCCTTAAAAATATAGAGTATTATTCTTCTCCACGTGCCAAAGAGTTATATAAATCTTACCGAGACGCAGATGATGAATGCAAACTGTGTGTGTTGATTTAAAATCTGTGAATAATATAATCCCTTTCTCATATTGCTTGTCACAAGAAGGAGGTTTAGTGCACTCTGTTGAAAGATTGCAAACAACGCAGCCCCATGACAATCAGTCGGTGTGCTCTTCAGTTCAGTGTTGAGACTCGAGGCTGGTGAGACGAGTCTGGGAAATCCACTCCAGGTAATGCTGATGGCCATCCTCCCCTTGGATTCAGGCCCATTGCCATCAGCATTATCCAAACACAAGGACAGGCTGGAGCAACTGAGTCTTCCTCCATGGAATGATCAGAGACAGTCCAGCTTGGTCAGGATTTCACTGAAATCTCCTGTCACTGAAAAATAATCTTCAGGACACTGCCCCAAGCCCAACAGGAGAGAAGACACTTTGGCGGGAAAAGAAGTTGGTTTTCGTTTAACTGAAGGCTTTTGTTTCTTATTTATAAAAAGATGGCACCTGTGGGATAATGTTTGACAAAGAGCTGAGGCATCGAATCGAGTCACGGAAGTTGGAGTTCCGTTCCCAATGGGCTGTGAGATGGTAAGATCATTCCGGATCAGCATTGAGCTGATGGGAGTGTGAAGGGGGTTGCTTGCAGGAACGCCAAGGTGCCCAAACAATCCCAAAGCTGGAACATGCATTGGAGAGCGAGTGTGCTCTCAGAGTCTCTCCGCTCCTGCTTGTCTATGAAGAGAGAGCCCTGCACCTTGTACCTTGGCGCATTTCCCTGTCAATACCTCGGAGCTTTGGAGAATAAGTGGGGCACTGTGTTCGAATGAGTTGTTTGTGAGAGATACATGTGCCTGGCAGTGAAGGATAACACAGGGGATTGTTTGACCATTTGACGGAGGGGAGTTTGACCAGTTTGTCGCTGTGTTGATAGGCATATGACCACCTCCATTCCCTCCAAGAGACAGGTACACAGTCATCTGAGAACGCCAAGGAACAAAAGCCATTTTTAAATCCAATGCTGTGACTGATTCATTGATGTGACAATCCAGTGTTTGAATTGACAGTCATGGTCTGACTGGGTTTATTTATTATTGTTTATTTCCAATATATTTTCGTCAAGAACACCCTCCAGATTGTCTGAAGGTAAAAAAGAACAGGCGCTGGAAACATTCAGCAGCTCCGGCACAACTTTTGGAGAGAGAAAGACAGAGAGAGAGAGAGAAAGAGACAGAGTGGGGGGGAAAAAGAAAGAGGGAGAGACAGACAGAAGTCATGTTCCAGGCCCTGACCTTGTGCTGAAACTCTGATTCTGATAAACGGTCAATGACCTGAGACATGGAATCTGTTCTTCTCTCTTCACAAAGGCTGCCTGACCTGCTGAGTTTCTCCAGCAATCTCTGCTTTGATTTCAGACGCCCAGCATCCTTAGCAGTCCGCTTTGGGGTTCAGTCCTCTTGACATTGTCTTCATTCAGTTTGTTTTTATCCAATTAAAGCTGACCGTCTTCAAAACAATCAACATTTTCATGCAGAAAGGGCTGACCCAAGAGGCGATGCTGATGTACTTTGCAAGAATCTATGTTATTTGCCTTGTAATGTGTGATGCTATTCAAACTGTGCAGAAGCAGCTGTAAGTTCACACCAGCCAGAACTCTCAGTGCCAGCCAGAAGGGTCAATCCAATCTCCAACCATTCTTACAGAACGGGACAACAGTTTGGCCTTTCTCTCTCTGCTCTGTCAATTGGAATCACGTTTGAGATGTGTGTTTAAAATTGTCAATCCCATGGTTAGAATCGACTCCAATTATGTCCTACCCCACATTTCATTCTCGGCAATTCTGGTGAAAACTGGCAGGACTGAGGAGGGTCTGTTTCTGTGTTATGTGTCTCTGTGAACTTCTCGCATCCACAGATGCTGCTAGACCTGTTGAAGATTCCAAGATTTTCTGACCTGATTTCAAATTTGCAGAATGGACGGTGTTTTACTTGAGCATTGCCTATGTCTGTCAGCCTGATTTATCTCCCCCTCAATGGAAACATGAGAAGCAGATGTTGCACAGAGACGGACACAGCAAGAGGGGCTGCTCAAAGAGGAAGATGTGCTTTGAGCTGAGTGAAGTCTCCCTGCTGCCTTTATCAAAATGCAGTGTTGCCGGTTGGACTGAAATAGTGAATCTTTCATACAACTGCACAGGAAGGATTACTGACTGAGCACGTAATAATTCTTTTGGATCAGAATATTCAGGGTCACTGTCTGTCGTAAATTATCAAAATACAAAATGTGAGAAATGCAGAGCCAGTCAGGTCATTGAGTCCCTTCCACCATCAAATGAAATACTGTATTGTTGGAGAGGAGCCAGATGGTGTGGGGCTGTAAGTGGGATTGAAGGGTTTTGTGTGATTAAATGATATAATATGTGGCCTCCATCTTCACACCAGAAACTGGCTTTGGTCCCACTGCCATTGCCTCAGGATCAAGGATCACTCTCAGGTTGGACATTTCCAACCGGCCTCCCAGCCTCAGCTGCTTTTTGGGAGAGACAGTTCCCAATTCCAAAGATCCTTTTCCTGGAGAGGTGTTTCCTGAAATCACTCCTGAAGCAGACAGACAGCTCTGATTTCAAGAAAATACTTTCTCTGATCACCCCTTAATCTTCTTCACTCCACAGAACAGAATGTTTTTGTTTCATTCAGTTAAGGGATAGGGGTTGGGGTGTCACTGGCTGGGCCCAGCATTTCTTGCCCCATCCCTAGTTGCCCCATGAGAAGGTGGGGGTGAGCTGCCTTCTTGAACTGCTGCAGTCCATGTGCTGCAGGTAGACCCACACTGCCCCTTAGGGAGGGAATTCCAGGATATTGACCCAGCGACAGCGAAGGAACAGCGATATATTTCCAAGTCAGGGATGGTGAGTGGCTTGGAGGGGAACTTGCGGGGATGGTGTTCCCATATATCTGCTGCCCTTGGCCTTCTCGATGGAAGCGGTCGTGCGTTTGGAAGGTGCTGTCTGAGGATCTTTGGTGAATTTCTGCAGCGCATCTTGTAGATAGTACACACTGCTGCCACTGAGGGTTGGAGGTGGAGGGAGGGGATGTTTGTGGATGTGATGACAATCAAACGGGCTACAGTCAAGTGTCTTGAGTGTTGTTGGGGCTGCCCTCATCCATGCAAGTGGGGAGTATTCCATCACACTCCGGATTTGTGCCTTGTAGATAATGGACAGGCTTTGGGGAGTCAGGAGGTGAGTTATTTGCTGTAGTATTCCCAGCTTCTGACCTGCACTTGTAGCCATTGTATTTATGTGACAAGTCCGGTTGAGTTTCTGGTCAGTGGTAACCCCTAGGATGTTGATAGTGGGGGATTCAGTGATGGTAACACGATTGAATGTAAAGGGGCGGTGGTTAGATTGTCTCTTATTGGTGATGGTCATAGCCTGGCATTTGTGAGGCGCGAATGTCACTTGTCACTTGTCAGCCCCAGCCTGGATATTGTCCAGACCTTGTTGCATTTAAACATGGAGTGCTTCAGTATCCGAAGAGTCACAAATGGTGCTAAACATTGCACCATCATCAGTGAACATCCCCACTCTGACCTTGTGGAAGGTCATTTTGTTTAATGCAAGCTGTCCTTGCAATGTTCTGATTCAGAATGTAAACCTTGGCCTTCTCCAGACAGAGGCTGCAAGACCTGCTGAGTTTCATCAGCAATTTCTGTTTCTGGCTTTACAATGTAACTGTCTCAGAGCTGGTAACATTCTGAGAGTCTGAGCGAATGAGCCCGAGTCTCTCCAGAAAGCAACTCTTGTTTCAGGTTGGAAGGCAGTAGATGGAGAGAGGTGCAGATCACAAACCCCAGTTTGGACTAATTGGGCTGAATGGCCTGGTTTTGTTCTGTACTTTCAATATTGTGTAATGCTGCTGTCTTCTAATATTCAGAATTAGGCAGTATTAGGGAATTGTTAGGGTTACTGAAAGACAATTATTACTGATGTGCAGAAGTATGAATGCTGTTGTTGTGGGGCTGTTGGTAAATTGACAGAAAGGGAGTATTGTTACTGAGGTGATGTAGTGTCAACACTGAATGATGGTGTGGACCATGCATGGTAGTGTTCGTGGTAAGGCACAGTATGAATTGCTTGTTGTAACAGTAAATTACAGCAACAAGAAAGTGATCTTATTCATGGCGAGTTGATGCACTTCGAAGTGTTAATGGCAAGCTGCAATTTTATTTAAAAAATTAACATATTAATGTACATTGCAGGATTATTGGAGAGTTGAGGATTATCGGAGAGCTGTGGGATTATTGGAGAGTTGTGGGATTATCAGAGACCTGTGGGATTAAAACGTTAGCAAGTTATTGATGAGGCATAGTTTGAAACGTTACTGTTTTCACAGCGAAGGCTTCCAAGATCCTGTCTTCCCGACAATAGGAAATCCCTAGGATTAAGGACGGGAAAGTATTGACATGGAGTCAGAAACTCATGACCAGTCATAGCTAAGGGAAGGCAGTGGTCAGTCACTGGGTTTAGGAATATGGGAGTAGGCAATTCGGCTCTTCAGCCGGATCCTTGCTGATGTTAGATCACACCATCACGTCCTTGGGCTATCCACATGGCCCCTAGTTTCTTTAATATTGAGAATCTGTCGCTGTCTACAGTCTGCCTCGAATACACTCGATGACTAATCCTGCACTGCCTTCTGGGGCAGGGGATTACAAAGATTCAGTGAACACATTCCACCCAGTCTCAGTCCAAGGGGACCTGCCCCTGATCCTGAGACTGAGTGCTGTGGTTGAGGAGGCAGCCATCCCTCCCATTTCACCCTGTCAGGGAGGAAGGTATTTTGTATGTTGTGATAGATTTCCCTTCTGTGTTGGGGACCAGGGTTAGATCGAAGCCAGATGTGTGGATGGAAGGAAAGTCTCCTTTCTGACCCCAGCACTATGTTTTGCTGGCTGTTTGTGCCTGAGACTGTGCACTTGTCCCCGAGCTCAGCTGTAAGAGGCCAGGCTGCTGTTCGTGTGAGAAACTGTCTTGTTTCAGATCAATTGAGCCATGTGGACTGATCAGAGAAAACAGTCACTATTGAACAATGTAAAAGGGAACACAAGTGGGAGAAAGATCCATCTGGGTGTCTCACTTGCTCATAGTTCTGTCTGACTCAGTGCAGCTCAGTCAGGTAGGCAGCTCTCACTTGGGCAGGTCCATTCTGTCACCCCCTGATAATGTTTCTGACTCCAGCGGTGCCCTGATGTGAAACAGGCTCCGGGCCTTGCCTGAAAAACCCACAGCAGCTGCTGGGGGAGGGGTGTGAGGAGAAACTCAGTGGGACTGAGATATCGAAAGCTCTCCCTAGTGACGCTCCCATTTGCAATAGCAGAAGCAATCTTTCACTTGCTGTCAATATCTTGGCTGCATGTTTAGAACCAGAGCATTCTTGATGCTTTTGACGTTCAGGTGCTTTATAAATTTAAAAGGTTTCTTTTGTGAAGAGCTATTTTAATAATAAATGATGATTACCAGCAATGTGTCTGGAACTTGTGTATTTTCTCTCAATTTTATCAGGAAAACCCAGCAGCAGGATGAATGCTGATGTTTTCACTGTGTGATCGACAATGCTGAGCCATGTCCCAGTTGTGACTGAGCTGGCAATCAGTGAATATACTCAACCCTCGGGAACCTGAATGTGTCGAGGAACTCTGCAGGAACATTTGGGAGAATGTAATCATTGAACCATTGAACCATTGACCATTAGTCAAAGTGCTTCAGGCTTCGACCATTTGTCCCATCGTCCTCATGACATGAATAAGTATTTTCACAAGAAGTACTCCCTCATCTTCATTTCCAGCCTTTACTTCTCACTCCCAACCATCGGTCACCTCCCCCCCCCCACCTCCTCAAAGAGGGTGAGGATTTGAAAACAGTTTTGATTATGCTTGTGTCAGAAGCATTTTATCCAGAGTCTGTACTGCACAAACGGATTAACCAGGGAGTATTCTTGTCAAAATGGTCCAGAGCAGGTTCTGAAGAAGTCACTGTGGAGAGAAATTAAAGCTAATATTTCAGTGTTACCGTCAGTCCTGAGGAAGGGTCACCGGATCCGAAATGTTAACTCTGATTTCGCTCCACAGATGCTGCTGCCAGACCGGCTGAACTTTTCCAGCAATTTCTGTTTTTGTTTCTGATTTCCAGCATCCGCAGTTATTTCGGGGTTCTTTTCCCCTTTAAGAAGTGAGGTTGGACTCAGAACATCAACTCTGTTTCTCTCTGCACAGATGCTGCCAGACCGTATAAGTTTCTCCAGCACTTTCTGTATTTATTTCAGATCTCCAGCCTCTGTGGTTCTTCGCTTTGACTTCAGGATGGGATGCCTGTGCTGGATTGTGTCAAGTGGTCAGGGTCCTGGCCCAGTGTCCAACACTGTCCGTGACTCCTGAAATGGAGCTGATCCTCTTCCCAAACAATGGGGATTTGTTTTGTATCGGCCCTTATTTCCTCAAACAAGCAGCATGTTGACAGTGAAAATGGTGACAAGGCAGTCAGTGTCTTTGGGGTTAACCAACCATCCCAATTCCGACCTTGGATGCAGCAACATGGAATAAGAATAAACTATAAAATTGTTTGTGAGATGGAAGCATTGCCAGAAATTTACTGCCCAACTCCAGTGGGTTCCTGCCTCTGGGTTCTGTAATGGTGAGCATGCTGGACTCTGAATCCAGCGATCCAAGTTCCAATCTCAGGGCAGTGAGCGATAAGCTTTGATAAAGCTGTTAGCTTCACAAACACACCATCAAGGCTTGAAGTGGGCTAATTTTCATGGGGAGGCAATGACCTCACAGTATTACTGCTGGCCTGTTAATCCAGACACCCAGATAATGTTCAGGGGAATGCGGGTTCAAATGCGACCATAGCAGAAGGTGAAATTTGAATTCAATAAATATCAAGAATTAAGTGTTGAATGATGACCATGAATCCATTGTTAATTTTTGGGAAAAACCCATCTGGTTCACTAATGTCCTTTAGGGAAGGAAACTGTCATCCTTACCTGGTCTGGCCTACATGTGACTCCAGACAGACAGCAATCTCTTAACTGCCCTCTGGGCAATTAGGGATAGGCAATAAATGCTGCCTGGCCAGTGATGCCCACATCCCGTTAGTGAATAAAGAAAAAAAATGTTCCCTTGCCAGGTTGGATCTGAGCCACTGTTGGTGTAGAGAAGGTGCCAACAGAGAGAGAACACCAGGATTCTGACCCAGTGACACTGAAAGATTGGCAATTATATCTCCAAGTTATGATGGTGTGTGGCTTGGAGGGGAGCTTGCAAGGTGGTGGTGTTGCTGTGTTTCTGCTGCACCCATGGTGGCAGAAGTCATGGGTTTCGGAAAGTGCTGTTTTTGGGCCCTGATGCCAAAAATAACCACTTTGTTCTGATGAGAAAGGCTGGCCAAGTACGCAAATAGAGCTGTCAGCTGAAGATGGAGATGCAGAATTGTGAGGTGACAGGAGGATCCACAACTGAGCATCTCCACAGGATTAGAAAGCACTGGTCGGAACACCGACCATAGAGACAGAAATGCAAACCTTTTGAAAGGAAATGTTGTGGCTATTGCCTGTGGGTACTGGGGGCCAGTGAGAAATCCGACACTGGATACAGAATTCATCCAAAATGCCAAGTTAAAGTTTGAAACTGCAGCCAACTTTTACTCCAGCTTGTGTGAGAAGAAGAACTGTTTTTGAGTTGACTTTAAAATTCTAGCACATAAATATTTCCCAGGAGGAGTCCTTTTTGGGCATGTGTCTGGTGGCCATGCAGCTAGAGAGCCTGGATAGGATCTGAAAGGTGCTGGGTTCAAGCCTCAGTGTAGGAACCGAAGCATAGGTTAAATGAGGAAAGGTTAGAGTAATCACTTTAGTGGGATGTGAGTGAACTCTGTGCAGAGTAAGATCAAATACAGACTCAGTGATAGCTGTAGGGAGTGCCACCAGAGGCTGCCAGGTTTTATTCCTTTAATTAAAAACAAAAATCACTAAAATCCCAATGTGGGATTTGAATCTATCAATCAGGCTAGCTACTCAAGACCGTTCCTCTACTCCTCTGCCACCAGAGCTCTCACACTATAAAAAAGGTGTTGGAACTGAAATCTAACATCTCAGCAGCATAATCAGTTCCTCACAAGATAAATAAACTCAGAGAATCAATATCCTCCAACAGCTACTGGCCAAGTGGATCAAATACTTGCTATGTAGTTGGTGGTGCTCACTCCCAGAGATGTGGGTTCAAATCTGCACTGGGCTTCTAGTAAAGAGCTGCTTTTCACTTTTCTGCTCTTTATAAACAATTTTAATTACAAAATTATTAATTAATTGGTAGCTAATGAATGAGAACGCTTCCAGTGAATAATATTTGAAAGTGTTGTTTGACATGTTTACCTTTGAGCCTGGATACTTGTCACTCTGGAGTAAAAAACACATCACTCTGTGCTTTACACACTCAGCAGGGCATTTCGCTCAGCTCCCACAGGCTGTAGCTCAAAGACTCAGGAGCGGGAGCTGGCCGGGCTTGCAGCCAAACCGTGAAAGATTCCCATCTCACTGCCGTTTATTTAACAGGCACACTTTGTCTAGTTTTGCCTCACTTTCTCTCACTATGGTGTTGAGCAGGGATCACACTCTCAAATTGGTTCCTCGAATGTGTTATCAGGGATATGTCTGTGGCTGTGACACAGGCTCAGCTCAAAGCCTGCAATCCTCCTGCTGGCCAGTAGAGGGACAACAGTGTGTGAGGAAGGAGCAATCCAGTCTGGGGGTCTGTTTAAAATCAGAAGTCCCTGCTGCCTGTAGTTCGCCTGCTTTTAAAAGGGAGACGGTAACTTCACTCCAGGAGGAGTAAGTTGGACCTAAGGCAAAAGCAGGTGCAATGCGTAATTCACACAGACGACAACAACAGGAGGAGGCCATTCGATCTATTATGGTAGTGCTGCCTCTTCCAAAGCACCATCGAGTTAGAAGGACTATTATTGAGGATGAAGCTAAAAAAAGGTAACTTTGAGAGATTGGCTCGCTGCTCCTTCATCATAAAGCAGGAATTTGTCGCTTTCTGCTATTTACCCAGCTTCAGTTTGAAAGCTGCTGTTAAAAAGCTAGCCATGAGCAAATTGGGAATGACAGCCCAAATGCTGACCAATCTCTGTGGTGAAAATCCAATTCCTATCTCAACAAAAATAATTGTTGCACAGAATGGTGAGAGAAAACACAGCAACAAGAACAGAAATTTAATGTTTACTGAACATTCATTGTGTTCCCCTCTCTTCCCCACTCCCCACATCAGTGGGTGCCAGACCTGCTGAGTTTCAGCAGCTCTGTCTGTTTCAGATCTTTTGTTTTATTAAAGGAAAGCAACAGCTTTAGTCTGACACGACACCCCTCCCATTGGCAACACGGTGATAGGAAAAGACAGAGGTCTGCTAATGCCCAGAGACAAATGGGCTGGGTCTATTGAGGAAGCATAATAATTTACAACAGCTACTCTCCAGAAATGCCCATGGCCAGGATTGGCATCTCTCATCACCAGCTGAGCTCCAAGTAGAGGCAGGTCGCCCCACTGTGGATGCAAATATATAGTCACAGCCTCAGATATACCAGCCCAATGTAATTCATCCCCTCAGACTTACTCTAAATCAACCCCTTCTGGAACAGCAAGATCCCAAAAGCCTGAATCACATGTCCTAGAGTATGTTGAAGGCCAAAACAGCAAAATTCTTGAAAAGCAAAGAAGTGAAATGTTATTTAGCACAGGGTATGCTGGAAAAATATCAGCAGGGCTGGCAGTACTGGGAGAGAGAGGGTAAGTTCACACTCTGCATGTTTCCATTTCCTAGCATCTACAGGATCTGGCTCGTCTTCGGTCGGGGTGGGGGAGAGCAGTGGCAGTGTTTAGGGCAGCAAGCAGGAACGTGGAATAATGTCCGAATCACCTGATCAGAAAAACCAACAAAGATTTCATTGAGTGTTTGCTCTGATAGAGCTGCACTCCCTCAGTAACGCACTGAAGAAATTCACCCTAACACAGCTTCTCAAATCCTAGAGAGAGTGGGGAAAAGAGGCCAACTTTGATGCAGCTTCCATCAGACACTGACAAACTCACTCAAACTGAGCGATGGCAATTTCTGATCCTGGTGATGGAACCCTGGAAATGGTTCCACGTGATTGGTACAGAATCTGTCTCATGATTCCCTCGAATGAGACAGAATGAGCCATAACCTCCAAAAGATTGTGGGCAGGTTCAAACAGGACTCCACGGTGTTGGGGGAAAAAAAAAAAAATTGTCCCAAAAAAAAAAAAGCTATGCATTGGATTTAATGGAAAAGCAGCGATAGGGATTACAATATCTACTCATCGGCTGTTGTTTCCTGCAGAGGGGCAGGGGTGCAGGAAGAGCAAGCGAGAGCGCGCAGGGAGTGACAGACAAAACTAGCAAGGTGATATCCCAGAAAAGAAGTGGTCCGAACTCGTGGACCGAAGGAAGATGAGTGAAGAGAGATGCGCACCTATTGACCTGCCACCAGCAACTACACACCCCTTCCCAAAAACAAAAGTGGGGGGGGGTAAGGAGGAAGGCAGAGTTTTCTGTGTTCCTGCATCCCATTGGTGACAAAAAAACCCCACAGATTCTATGGAAAATATATCTCATGGAGATGCCACATCCCTCAAAGGAGTACAGGCAATTTCTAAACCCGATACCTCTGTAACTAGCCGATGGTGCTGTGAGCCTGTGCATTGTATCACCTTTCCATCCACACAATCCACAATGAGGGACCAGGAAGAAACCATTCAGCCCTCTAGCCTGTTTTACCCGTTCACAAAGACTTAACTCTGTCTGTGGCGACAGGAATCTACAAATCTAAAGGTGTCCAGTCTGGTACAGCATCCAAGGGAATCTTCGGAAGGGCAGGATCAGGGTCCGTAAACTGCATTTGGTTCAAATACAAGGTCTCAGTACCACCTCCATGGACAATTGTCAAGGTCTAGCCAGAGATGCACACATCCTGGAAAAAGGTTTTCTCCTCAAAACCATATTGAGCACTTGGACGGATCATTTGGAGAGAAGTTCTGAAGAAGGGGCCCCATCCAACCTATCCACTCACCTTCATCTTCAGTACAAGTGTCACCTTTCCCCAGCTGATAAACTGATGATCACTTCTGACGCGCAGTCACCACACTCGAAACACAAACTCTGCTCTCTTCCCAAAAGGTGCTGCCAGACCTGCTAAGTTTCTGCAGTAAATTTCTGTTCTTGTTTCGTTTAGACTGGCACCACCCGTATATTACAGAGGGCATATTTCTTTATAGAGTGTCGTTCTCATGGAAATTCACTCCCACATGGGGACTTGAGCGAAGTTTGACTGTGGAACATTAACCCTGGAATAAATGGGCAGAATTCTGCTGTTAAAAGAAGCTGATTCATAGTTAACATCTTAGAGTCAGTTACCTTCTATTAGTCCCAATTTATGGAATGTTTGTTGCCTCATTTTAAAGCCACAAAAGACAGAATGTTTCCAAAGAGCCTTGAAAAGGCTAACTTGGCAGTTCCTAGTGCGACTGATAATGATGTGAATGGAAGCTCATTAAACTGCTGACTATAAAACGTGCCCATTTATACACATTACTACACACAGTCAACGTCAGTTCCCTTGTCATTTAATGGATTTTATTCTGACATGGTTTAACATGCATGTTTGTAACATTAAGGCTTTACCACATAATTACGCCAACAAGAAAGTAACATTTTTTAAACCAGCTCCATAAATCCGAAAGCTCAGGATGGATATGGTTCTGAGGCACCAGCTTTATTTAGGTAAAATCCGGAATGGGGAAATTAGCAAAAAGCAAGTCAAAACAATTCTGGTCATCTTTTCTCTTTATTACCATGTTCAGCAAAATTGTCCCTTTTCCTTCATTCTTACATCGCTCCTTTAAATGAGTCACGATTCAGTCAAGTGCAGCAGAACATTGTTGCTGAACACAGCAGCCTCTGTACTGCCCTTTCTCCTTTGGTTCATCATCGGTTAAATACTGATGCCAACAGAACAATTATGCCAACCCTAATTTTGCTGAGAAAAAACAGAGAACAGCAACAAGTCTGTGAACAGCTCAAACACATCCCTTCCGTAAATAAATGCAGCAGAGCCTGGGACAATGATGCCAAGTCTGCGCACACAGTATTTCAAAAGATAATCCACCAAACTAAACATTCAAACCACAGAAAGACTATGTCTTTATCAAACACTCAACACAAGGTGGTGTCCAATCTATAACCACTCACTCAGACTATGGCCGATGCCTTCAGGTGTAAATAAAAACAAATTCAAACAGCAAATATTAAATTTGATTCAGGTCAAACAGGAACAGCCCTTCACTTTGGATCAATATCTGAGGAACTGTGATTTTAATTACTCAAGCTCATCTGAGAGTCCTTGGTCTGTTTTCTTCATTATTACGGAGAAACTCTTCAACCGGGTAAGACGGAGATCCTTTTTTTTTTCCCTTTCAGTTGAAGTGCTCACTACATTGACCACTCTTTGCGGCAAGTCACCAGCTATTCCAACTTAATTCATAACTACTGTGGCGAGGAAGCAATTGCAAACTGATTTCTTATTCTCAGAAAAAGTCAGCCCCAGAACAGTATTGTATATCCACCAGCTACTCAAAAACCACATACTGGATCCATTGTCTTAACCTCAGACAATCAACATTTCAACTCTACTGTCTCCAAAGTGAACAACATTAGCTTCTTTCCAAGGGCAGTCAGAAAGTGTTTGACAAAGTCCCACAAAAAAGACATTATTGTGCACGAATAAAGTGCATGGATTTGGGGGAAGTGAATTGAGATGGATAGAAAACTGGTTGGCAGAGAGAAAACAAAGAGTAGGAATTAATGGATCCTTTTCAAATTGGCAGGCAGTAACTAATGGGGTGCCACAGGAATGATTTGGATGAGGGAACAAAATGCAACATCCCAAAGTTTGCAGATGATACCAAGTTGGGTGGGATGGCAAACTGTGACAAGGATGCAGAGATCCTTCAGCATGACCTCGACAGCTTTTTGTAAAGACAGATTGGAACAATACCCAGGGTTATGGTGAAACATCACAACTGCAACCATGAATGCAATGGGTGATATCGGAGATCACCCAGAGAGAGATTCTCCAACTGCAGGCTGCTGATGCCCTGACTGTGTCATGTCCCAAACTGCACAAAAACACACAGGAAGAGGAGACTCTTTTTGAAGAGAGAACCAGTAATCAATGAAGTTTTTGTGACTCAGGATGGAAGAGGGATCGCAATTGGACTTTGGTGGTTCCCAGTCACATGGCTGAGCACACAGAATCTGTTTCAGCAACTGGGGATTCTTGAAAAGAAGACGGGCAATTGTCAAAGCTACTGACAGTGGCAAAAGGGCTGTGATAGTGATGCCCCTCTTGCGTACTGCAAGAGTTTGTTTAATGATCCAGCAAAGTGCAGCAGCAAGCGATCAGAGACAAACTGTTTTGATACTGGCTGGGCCAGAAGCAAGGAAATATTGAGAAAGTGAAATTGGAATCGGAATTCCAAATAAATGATGCACTTTGTGGTGGGCAGAGAGAACATGCAGGAAGAGGCCACGCTACACTGAAACACGATAAGTTAGAGAGAGGACTGAACCCACAAGCCATATCCTGCCCATTGGGTAAGGGACCATCCCACCACTTCTCCAGGTCCCATTGCCATATTGACGGTTTCTCATCTGGTCCTCCCGCTCATGGCTCAGAGCGGAGCCAATGACCACTCCTCCCAGAGCTCCTGCAGCAGCTGCTGCCACTATCTTGGCTTTGGTGGAAATCTTCTTCTTGTGGTTGCCTAGAGGTTTGCTGGACTTGGATCCCGACTTGCCTTTCAAGTGCTTGGGGCCTGCATCTCCTTCCACAAGGAGGAGATTGGCAACAAGAACCATCACGACCAGAGTGAGTGCCAGCTTCTGCCTCATGGTGGATCACCTGGTCAAACAGGAGATAGAAACAAACAAAGACTCATCAGCCTGGGTTTCAATTAAAATTCTCACTTCACAATCCTTCGCCAGCATCTATTTCCTTGCTCAATGGTGTTGCACTAAAAAGGTACATTGAAAACATAAGATATAGTCTCAGTCATTCTCACTCCAGTTCAGGGAGATGGTAGTGATTGTAATATTGCTACACAATCTGGACCCAACCAAACACTCTGGGGTCATGGGTTCAAACCCCCACCATGGCTGAAGCTGGGTGGGTGGGGGGAGGACTTGGATTTAGTCCTGGTTAATGTGGAATATAAAAAAAACTGGTCTCAGTCACTGATAATAGCCGACCAAACCTCATCTGGTTCATTGATGTTGTTCAGGGAGGGAGAACTGGCCAACCTTCCCCAATCTGGCCTCCATGTGACTCCAGACCCAGAGCCACAAGGTTAGTACCTCACTGCCTTCTGCATTGACTGAGCAACAGAAGGGGTCAGGTAACAAATTGCTCGCGACAGCTCGACCACAGGACAAAATAATGGAAGATCCGATATGAAAAATCTCGCTCCCACAGCTCATCTCCATAAATGAAGGAGAGCACAAGAATATGTTTCTCTGGGTTCACAGTACGAAGCAACCATAAGATGATCAGTGGATCATCTTAACATCTGAAAACCAGCCTCAAATTGCTAACTGAATCCATTTCCTCCAATCCACTGCTCACAAGAACAGCCCAAATACTCTGGATGCTACGAAATTAAAACACAAGGTACTCTGAAGAGTCACATTCTGCTTGAAACATGAATTCTTATTGTTCATTCTCTACAGCTGTTGCCAGGACTGTTTTTATCTCTCCTTGTTCTCAAGCTTTGCTCCTCAGTTTAACATCTTAACTACTGTTCAGGTACAGGATCCTGGTTTTTAAAATGAATGCTAGCTCCCTAAAAAAAAAAAAAAGGATCATCTTCAAATAATTCCCTCCTTTAAAATTCCCACTCCTTCCCAACTCTCCCTTTGCACTCTGCTGCAATTCATTGGGATTTCTGCTGAGATGAGGTTTGAAGGTGCAGTCAGGAATCTGTCCATCAGATGGGAAGATATTTAACCAGCATCTGATTAGAAGGAGTATAACCAGCCATTAGCTCTGAGAGACTCTAGGTGAGGGACCCTCTGTGTGCCAAGGAGCTCTGGGGTACATCCTTGGGCATCGTGAAGGGGCACAATTGCTGAGGGGTCTGACAATTCAGGGTTGCAAGTCCCAGCCTGGAGATTTCACCAGATCATCCAGTCAAGCTCTCCCTGAGATATTACTTAAACCATGTGTTAAACAATAAAGGTCCTGAGAGGAGTGTGAAAGGGTCAGGGTTGGTGTTTCACCAACAACTGATCTGGTCCTGTATGTCAGGGATTTGTTTGGAACCTTGCTGATTGAGCATGGGTTTGTCTTCCTTAAAAAGGCAGCCTTGACTGGATATAAAAATTCAGTCATGACTAAGCACCTTGATGTCAGGGCACACCAAAGTGGCTACATAAATACAATTTCTTCCATGCTTCCATATATTCCAATTCTCTCACATTGCTTAGACTGACAGGATGTTGCTGTTCCATTTGGATCAAGTGTGATCAGGGGGATATTGTTTGTGGTCGCTAAAGATGAGAGAAAAAAAAGTTAGCCTCTGACCAATGCCAGGTGTATGGTACAATCAGAACCGGGCTTTGTATACAAAGGTTCAGCAGAAACAAGCAGGTCAGGAAAGCCAGCCCAGCTGCTAACCTGTAAAGAGAGTTCCAAAATCATTCATTCAACCAGCAAATAATAAAAAAGGTGGTAAAAGAACAATTGGGTAGATCAGAGACTGAAAAGGGGATTGACATGGAAATGGGCACACAATCTACCACCATAAAGAAATAGGGAGAGGCTATTCAGCCCTTCAAGCCTGCTCCACCATTCAACAGCATCACAGCTGATCTGTGTTAATCCCATTTTCCTGCACTGTCCTCAACTATTCACATTTTTAAACATGTGAAAAATCAATTAATCTTAGTCTTGAACATATTCAATGACTGAGCCACCACAGTTCAAAGGAACAGAAAATTCCAAATAGCCACCACCTTAAAGTCCTCCTCATGTCAGTCAGCAAAAGCCTGGTCCCAACTTGGAGCCTCCCCAAGGAGGAGAAACATCTTTCCTGCATCTACCCTGTCGATCCCTGCTCCATTCACCTCATTCCCCTAAACGCCACATGATATAGACCCAGTCTATTCATCTTCACTGAGGAGGATGATCCCTCGGTCCAGGGAAGTAGTTTGGAAGCCTTCCCTGTGTTCCTCTGTGGGAAGCAGGAATATGGACAGAATTTACCACAGACCACTATATTCACAGCCCAGCAGTCTGTCCACAAACCTGAAAACCCTCACCCATCAATCTCCTGTTTCCACCTTACCCCATACCAAGGTCGGATGGGAAGTAGACAGTAAGGAGTCAAGCACACGAGCTGTTGTTGAAAGAATGTGGGCAGTGATCCCACTAGTTGTTGCATGCTAAGTGAGCGCTCTACCATTTGAGCTAATTCAGAGAGCTACTTTGAGCCTAATACAGCTAGAGTGAGTTTTTTTAGTCCTATATTCAAATCCACTTTTTTGTAATAAAACTCATGTGCCATCTGCATCCTGATTAACTTGCTGTTCTTTTCAGAGAGGCATCTCTGTGGTGCACTGGCTCAGTGGTTAGCACTGCTGCCTCAGTGCTAGGGACCTGGGTTTGAATCCACTCGCAGGCGACTGTCTGTGTGGAGTTCACACTCTCCCCATATCTGCATGTGTTTCCTCTGGGTGCTCCCATTTCCTCCCACAGTCCAAAGATGTGTAGGCTAGGTGGATCAGCCAGGGAGTGTGCAGGGTGACAGGCTGGGATGCTTTTCAGGTCAGTGTGGACTTAATGGGCTGAAATAGCCTGCTTCCACACCTATCGGGAAGCTATGAAAAGAGACACCCAATTCCCTTTAAAATATAGCATTTCCGAAGCTCTTGCCACTTTGTGCTTTCCATCCTCCCCAACAGGATAACCTCACTTCTCCACATCAAACTGTACCTAGCAATGTTTGCCCACTCATTCAGCCTTTCCAAATGACCTAGAAGTGTCTTCACCATGGTTTGTACTTACATTAATCTTGGAGGATCTGACCAAAAAGTTACAATATGCAATGTTCCCTGGCTTCTCCCTGATAGACTTCTTTGAGGATTTAATGAGCAGAATCTAAGTTTTGTATTTGTATCTTCCTTTTCAAAAAGATCCATGTTGATTCTTTGTAATCCTGCCTTTTTCTCTAACTGACCCCTTATCACAAATCTACAAACAATAGATCCAAGCACTTTCCTAGTGACCACTGGGAGATAACAGGCTGATAGAAATCTGGGAACCATCTCTTTCCTTTCTGAAAGGCTGAAGGACACACTTAGCATTTTCAATCTACAGGAAGCACTTTACAGAATATACCAATTTGGAAGATGGCCAAAAAGGTAACTAAGAAATTACTAAACTGGGCTGATTATTTAAATCATTTCATGGTATTTTCTTTGACTCGCATAAGTGGAGACTCCTTGGCTGTTTTTTCCCTGGAGGGTCTGAGCTCATGTTGCAGCTGTACCAAACTCTGGTGCGGCTGCACTTGGGGTATTGCGTATAGTTCTGGTCGCCGCATTATAGGAAGGATGTGGAAGCATTGGAAAAGGTGCAGAGGAGATTTACCAGGACGTTGCCTGGTATGGAGGGAAGGTCTTATGAGGAAAGGCTGAGGGACTTGAGGCTGTTTTCGTTAGAGAGAAGGTTAAGAGGTGACTTAATAGAGACATACAAGATGATCGGAGGATTAGATAGGGTGGACAGTGAGCCTTTTTCCTCGGATGGTGATGGCTAGCACGAGGGGACACAGCTTTAAATTGAGGAGTGATAGATATAGGACAGATGTTAGAGGTAGATCCTTTACTCAGAGTAGTAAGGGCATGAAATGCCTTGCCTGCAGCAGTAGTAGACTCGCCAACTTTAAGGGCATTTAAATGGTCGTTGGATAAACATATGGATGATAATGGAATAGTGTAGGTTAGGTGGGTTTCAGATTGGTTTCACAGGTTGGCGCAACATCGAGGGCCGAAGGGCCTGTACTGCGCTGTAATGTTCTATAGGGAAAGGCTGAATAGGCTGCAACTATTTTCCCTGGAGCACTGGAGGCTGAGGGGTGACATTATAGGAGTTTATAACATCATGACTGGCATGGATCGGGTGAATAAGCAAGGTCTTTTCCTGGGGGGGGGGGGGGGGAAGGGAGGGAGTCTAAAACCA
>JAHRHZ010000003.1:1348594-1379500 GCA_024137785.1 Ginglymostoma cirratum
GTCCATACATGTGTGCGTGCATGTCTGTCCATGCATGTGTGTGTGTGTGTGTGTGTGCACGTGTCAGTCCATGCGTGTGTGTGCACGTCAGTCCGTGTGTGCATGTCTGCGTGCGTCAGTCCGTGCTTGCGTGTGCGTGCATGTCAGTCCATGCTTGCGTGTGCGTGCACGTCAGTCCGTGTGTGCGTGTGTGTATGTGCGCGTCAGCCCATGCATGTGTGTGTGCGCGCCAGTCCATGCATGCGTGTGTGCGCACACGTCAGTCCGTGTGTGCGTGTGTGCGCGCGTCAGTCCGTGTGTGCGTGTCTGCGTGCGTCAGTCCGTGCTTGCGTGTGCGTGCACGTCAGTCCGTGCATGCGTGTGTGTGCGCGTCAGTCCATGCGTGTGTGTGTGCGTGTCAGTCCCTGCGTGCATGTTTGTGTGTTTGCATCAGTCCATGCGTGCGTCAACCTACTGCTACTGAACTGTGTCTCCCAGTACTTTTCCTCTCCACCCATAACATCTTTGTCATCATAACATCTTCCATCACTAGCCCATGATCAGAGGTATAGATAGAGTGAACAGGCAGAGACCTTTTTCCGAGGGTGGAGGTAGCTATTACGAGGGGACATAGTTTTGAATTGAGTGGAGGGAGATATAGGGGAGACATCTGAGGTAGGTTCTTTACTCAGAGAGTGGTAGGGGTATGGAATGCATTGCCGGAGAGGGTAGTGGAGTCGGCCTCATTAGGGGCATTTAAGCGGCTATTAGATAGGCATGTGGATGATAGTATAGGATAGGGGTGGAGGTTAGATAGACCTTAGGATTAGGGTAAAAGTTCGGCACAACATCATGGGCTGAAGGGCCTGTACTGTGCTGTCCTGTTCTATGTTCTATGTTGTGTATCTGTGTGTGTGCCTGTGTCTGTGTGTGGGGAAGTTTAGGAAGGGGTTGCAATACAGCTTTGGCAGAATGCCACAGGGATGTCTAGGGTTAAATTCTCTACCCGAAGGGCAGGTTGACCTGTGTTTATGGGATCTTGCTGTGTACAGATGTGCTGCCATTTCCATCATGGTGCTACTGAGTGCTCTGTAAAAGTAATGCCTCGGGTGTGAAGCGCCGTGGCACATTGCAGGGTGAATCAACATGCTTGAGAAATGCAATTTCTCTCTCTAAACACGCTTCACAGTGACGGGATATAAAGCTCAGCTCATTCCTTATAGAGTGAACCAAAAACCAGATCGATGTTTGACACAGGCAGAGGGAGGTGAAGAGGCAATGTGATTTGGAGGAGCAGATCTGGGCACCACACTTTAGGAAGGAGATATTGGCCTTGGAGGGAGTACAATGTAGGTTTACTAGAATGACACCTGGACTTCAGGAGGAATGAAGGCGAGGGGATACAAATTAGGCCTGTTTTCTCGAGAATTTCGAAGGTTATGGGATGAACTGATCAAAATCTTCAAGGTGTTAACAGGAAAGGACAGGGTCGATAAAGATAAAGGTATTTCAACTGGTCACCGAATCTAGAACTACGGGGCATAGTCTGAGAATTAGGATCAGAGCATTCTGGAGTAGTTCAACACACAAAGCGTGGGAGAGGTTTCGAACCCTCTTCCACAAGCTGCACTAAATTTAAGATCAGCTGCTGATGTTAAATCTGAGATAGACAAACGTTTGTTCAGCAACGTATGAAGGGATTTGGACCAAATGCAGGGATTGGCAGTTAGACCACAGATCAGCCACCATTTCATTGAATTGTAGTATAGGCTCGAGGGGCTGAATGGCCTACTCCTCCTGATCTGAGTTTCTCAGCTTTGGCCAAGACCGCGGTAGATGTAGGGATGAGGCGACAGACAGGGGACCAGGAGTTGAAGATGCTGAAACCAAACGAGGAGATAGTTTGCGGGTGGCAGAAATATCCGAAAAAGCTTCTTTAATTTCCTTCTGCGAAGGATGAGGGTGTTGCGAGTAAAAACAGCATTTATTGCCCATTTCTTCTTGCTCTTAAATTGAGGGGATCATCAGATTATTTCAGTGAGAAGTCAGCCACAGGCCTGGTTTGGCATATAGGGCTGATCAGCCGAAGAGAGCAAGCAGGTTTGTTGCTCTGAACGGGAACTGATTCATGTGCCAGTTGGAGTTTCATGAGACTCTATGATAATTTCACAGAAAATTAATTTTGTTTTCAGACGTTATGAATTCAGTTTGCTGCTGTGAAGAGATTTGAACCCATACCTTCATCTCTGGATGACAAGTGCACTGAGATTATTGCTCTGTTACCTTCTATCCTCAAGCTGGTTGAATCAGATTCAGGAAAATGCTTGAAGAACAACGCGACTGGCCGATTAGGCCAGTTGAAATGGACTTAAAATGATAGCTCTTCCAGAAGTGGCAGGATGGGCTGAAGGGCCTCCTCCTACTGTTCTACGACTGTGAAACAGATGCTGTTGTGGGGTTGCGGTAATGTGATGAACCCGGGTTCAGGCTGTGCAGATGGGTAAAGGCCAAAGGGCATTCAGCAAAGTTGCTCATCTGTTCAGAGAGCTGGTGACCAGGGTCATCTGAACCATCTCGGGGTTTTTTTTCTCCCTATGTTTGGGATTTACGTTGTCGCGACAGCAAAGCTGAAGGAAGCTAGTTTGCTGGAATTCTGGAAATGGAAATCGTTTCCCACTCACCCAGCCTGAATCCCGTGTTGTCTGGAACTGTCCATCCCTTTGTCGCACCCTGGTGCCATTCAGGAATAAGGTTTCGTAGCGGGAATGGGCCGACCGACACATTGGAAAACTTGATAATATGCAGCTTAGTCAAAGCTTGCAGTGTAAACAAAGGGGCTTATCTAGCAAAGGAAACATTTACCTTGCCTTCCTTCAAAAAGAAACAATTTGCTTTCAATCTCTGGGAATCCAATTTAATGGCTTGTGACACCTTGGTTCAATCAAGGCAAGAAAGAAAGAACAGTAGTCTTCAAACACTTGGGCAAATGGTAGGTCACACCTTGTCAGGACCAAATGAAGAGGAGGGAACATGAAAAGGAACCCACTGTGCTGATAGAATGGGTATTAAAGGTGCTCCTCATTCATTCTCAGGCTTATTGAGTTTAGAGGTGTTACCTTTCCCACAGGTATCTGGCTAGGACCCCATGCTGGGGCCTGGACATTCACAGTAAACACAGCGTTTTTAATTAACCTCTCGATTGTCCGCAAAATGATTACAACCCTCACAGCCACTTTCCCCACCCACTCCCTTTCTGATCCTCACCCTCACACAGAGATTGCCGGGGCTTTGATGTGGGGAAAGTAACACACACACGCACACACACACATACACAAAAAAAAACCTTTCGATTCTGTGGCTCACAATGTATCTAGGTAGCGGTGGGCTTCAATCAGAGCGGATTATGGGTTTGGAGGAAAAACTTTAACCATTTGATAACTGGCAGCTTTGAAGAAACCCTCCCGGCTTTGAAAAGGGCTGAGTGAGAGGAGACAGAAGGAACTGCAGAGAAAGGTACATCCGGAAAATTACTTGCAATTAACTAACATAACCAATGGGGGATGGGGAAAACTGCTTCCATCAACACAAAATACATTTCCAAACAGTTACAACAAACTCTTGACACAAGCTGGTCAAGTTTTGACTGCGTGTAACAGTGTATAACAAAGAACGAGGAGTTTGTAGACAGTGGAACATCTTTCCCTAATTTTATCTACGCTAAAGGAAGGGGCCGTTGCCTGTCCTTAACAACCAATTCACTTTTTCAATGTTAACAATGTCATGCAGAGATGACCCACTTGGAAGATGCTTCGTCTCAGAAATGTAACGTCAACATCAATTTATCAATGCTGTGAAACAGCGAAAGGTGTGTCACAGGAACATTATCAAACAAGATTAACACTGAATTGACACAAAGAAGGTATTAGAATAGGCGGGTAGAGGTTTGACCAGAGAGTAAGGATTTAAGGGGCACCTTCGAATAGGGGAAGGAGGCACGGGCAAATAAGTTTAGAGAGAAAATTCCAGAACCTACAGAAGTGGGGTATAACCTTCATACGAATAAATAAATCTTCAAAAACGCAATATCTTAATGCCATAGCATCAACCCCAATAATGACGACAAACAAGGCAGAGAAACACAAATAGATATCTATGCAAAACCATTTTAGTGATCATCACTAACCAACATTCGTATCGGTGAAAGAATATTAGCAAGAGTAAGTGTTTCTTTCTTTGAGAAATGAGGCTTTCTCACAAGTACAATGTTAACAAAAGCTCAAACTTACCCAGGGAGAAAGAAAGGGAGGAGAAGCAGCCAAGAGAAAGCTGAAAATGTGGGGAGGAGCAGAAACTGAAAGCCAGGCTTGAGGCCTTTCAGCGTCTCTGGAAACACCCAACATTAAAACAAGAACAGAGAGAAAGCGTGTCATCAAAGTAACCTGTGAGCTGATTGGTTGTATCCATGTTTCCCAGCTCCAAAGTTCAGGAATTAGTCAAAGCAGAGGAGAAATGAAAATAATTTATTGTAAATAATTAGGCTCGAGGAAAACATTTAACAGGAGGGAGGTATTATCCCTCGACTAGTGATCCAGAGATCCAGGTGAATGCTCTGAGGATGTATAGTCATGGAGCTGTACAGCATGGAAATAGACTTTCAGTCTAGTTCTAAGGAAGGGTCACCGGACCCGAAACGTTAACTCTGATTTTTTCTTCACAGATGCTGCCAGACCTGCTGAGCTTTTCTAGTAACTTCCGTTTTTGTTCCTTCAGTTCAACTTGTCCATGCCAACCAGATATCCTAAATTAATATAGCGCTATTGCTAGCATTTGGCCCATATCCCTCTAAACCCTTCCTATCCATGTACCCATTCAAATGCCTTTTAAATGTTGTAATTGTACCAGCCTCCACCACTTCCTCTGGCAGCTCATTCCATACACGCACCACCCTCGGTGTGAAAAAGTTGCCTCTCGGGTCCCTTTTAAATCTCTCCCCTCTCACCTTAAACCTATTTCCTCCAGCTTTGGACTCTCCCACACTGAGGAAAAGACCTGGGCTATTCACCCTATCCATGTCCCTCATGATTTTATAAACTTTGATAAGGTCACCCCTCAGCCTCCGACACTCCAGGGAAAATAGCCCCAGAATATTCAGCCTCTCCCTATAGCTCAAACCCTCCAACCCTGGCAACATCATTGTAAATCTTTTCTGAACCCTTTCAAGTTTTACACATTCTTCCGATAGCTGGGAGACCAGAATTGAATGCAACATTCCAAAAGTGACTTAACCTATATCCTGTACAGCCGCAACGTGACCTCCCAACCCCTATACATCCAAGCACTGACCAATAAAGGCAAGCGTACCAAACACCTTCTTCACTATCCTGTCCTCCTGCGACTCCACTTACCCTGAACTTGCACCCCAAGGTCTCTTCGGTCAGCAACACTCCCAGGACCTTATCATTGAGTGTATAGGTCCTGCCCTGATTTGCCTTTTCAAAATGCAGCACCGCATTTCTATCTAAATTAAACTCCATCTGCCCCTCCTCGGCCAGTTGGCTCATCTGATCAAGATCCCATTGTACCCATCTTCGCTGCCCAGTACACCTCCAATTTTGGTGTCATCTGCAAACTTACTAACCGTGCCTTCTATGTTCACATCAGAATCCTTTATGTAAATGATGAAAAGCAGTGAACCCAGCACCGATCCTTGTGGTACGCTACTGGTCATAGGCCTCCAATCTGAAAAGCAACCCTCCAGCACCACCCTCTGTCTCCTTTCTTCAAGCCAGTTCTGTATCCAAATGGTTAGGTCTCCCTGTATTCCAGGTGATCATACCTTACTAACCAGTCTACCACGAGGAACCTTTTCAAATGCCTTCGTGAAGTCCATATCGATCACGTCCACCGCTCTGCCCCCATCAATCCTCTTCATCTCTCCTTCAAAAAACTCAATTAAGTTAGCGAGATGCGATTTCCCACGCACAAAGTCATGTTGACTATCACAAATCAGTCCTTTCCAAATAGATGGAAGTCCTGTCCCTCAGCATTTCCCCCCAACAACGTGCCCACCACCGATGTCAGGCTCACTGGTCTATCGTTCCCTGCCCTTTCCTTACCGTCTTTCTTAAATAGTGGCAGCACATTAGCCGGCCTCCAGTCTTCCGGCACCTCACCTGTGGCTAAAGCCTATCGAATTCTCTTAGTCTTTTTGAGAAGGAAATCTTCCATGATCCATGGTCTGGCCTACATGTGACTCCATACTCACAGCAAGGTTGTTGACTCCTATCTGTTGTCTGAAATGATTGAGCAAATACTCCATTGTCCCACACTGCTGCGGAAAAGTCTGAGCCAGACGGAGCACACAGGCTCCAGACAGTGGCCTACCACGTTCGCAAAACCCAAAAGACATCAGTGATAAACGTTGGTCTTGCCTGTGATACATACATCACCTGAAAAAAATTAAAAGTTTGGTTAACGTCCCCATGTTGAAATGGCGTCAGCAGAGAGAAGCTGGTGAGTGTTTCATGTTTTCGTGAAGACTGAACTGAATAAGAGAGCAGCTTCAAGTTCACATGGTGGCCCATGTGGAAATGCCAGGAAACGTTGTGTTCCCTGGATCACCGCAAGTACAGGGTCGACTGTAGGAACTGCACCTCTGGATTTGGCAGCTTAAGGAACATCCACCAACCCTGCAGTGAGAATGAGAGTTCCACAGGGAGGATTTATAAAGATGTGGTCACCCCATAACTTACAACAAAGTGTTTAATCGATCATTTCAGGGAGCAGACAGGAACAACTACCTTGCTGTGAGTCTGCAGTCCAATGTGGGCCAGATCGTACATGGATGGAAGATTTCCTTCTGAAAAAGACCAAAGTGAATTCAATAGGCTATGACCAAAATGGGTGGAGTTTTGCGCCAGCATCGCTGAGATTTTCTTTTCATGTTCGATTTATTGATTAGTCAAATGTAAATGGCACCAACTGGCATGTTGGGATTTGAGTAAAAGTCTTGAGCTTCTTACAGACCAAAGGGCTGCTCTCTCACGCAAGAGGGAGAGAGAGAGGAGGTGGACTGGAGGTGAGCTTAATGTGATGGGGGACACGTCAGGAAGGGGGAAGATGTTGAGAAGGAGGCTCCTTCATGGGGACCTCAGCTGGTGCAGAAATTGAACCCACGCTGTTGGCATCACTCTGCATTGCAAACCACAGCCCAGCCAACTGTTTGGAGAGAGAGAGGAAATCAAGAACAAATAGGCAGACAGAGACAACCCTCCAGAGCGTTTCTCACTGTCCAGCTCGTGTTTAGTTCTGAATACTCGAGAGAGCGGTGGTTAAATGGGGAGTGCAGGCAGAACCAAGAACATGGTACAAGAGCTAACTTAGTTGTACGGGGACACACAAAGGAGGCTGGAACCAAAACAGAAATTGCTGGTGAACCTCAGTAGATCTGGCAGCACCTGTGGAGCGGGAAACAGAGTTAATGCTTCTGGGCTCAAAACATCAACTCTACTTTCTCCCCACAGACCTACTGCCATTTCTCCGGCAATTACTGTTTCAGATTTCCTGCATCCACGTTCTTTGTCTTAAAAACCAAGAAGAGTGGGCTTTGCAAGCGTGGGTTGTTTGAGTGGGATCTGTATGCTGTCCATTACAACAAACTGAAGGAACATATCAAACATAAAACATATGCAGGTGAACTGTTGCATGATTGGACAGCACTTGCTGAAGAATCTTGGGTGCGCAAATAACCGCAAGAACATTTGGGATCATCAATCAAGCTTCTAATGTGAAACTAGCAAGGAGCGACATATGCAATGTCCCATTCTCTGTGAACTACGGCTATTTGTTGAATGCTTGCTCCTTTTTGGAATTACCCACAAACCTGGGGAGTCTTTGATTCTCTGTTGCTTGCTTCATGATAACCCCTGAGCTAATCTGAGTCCATTTGTTGAATCAGCTTCCTTTCCTCCTCTTGTATTAATTGTGGTGATCATTTCAAATTTGGCATTCTCGTATCTGTCCTGATGAGTGACAGACAAAAGCTTCTGGCAGTGTGCCTCTCTTCTTGGAGATCTGAAATATGACTGACGATAGATTCTTCAGGCACTGAAGACAAATCTCTTGTGTTTCCATTTTCTGTGAACAACCAGTTTATTCCACAGAATCATGTTGGAGAATTGGTAAAAAGGCTGTTTGACCTGGATACAGATCATCCTGCAGATACCATTTCCAGGAATACAGCCAGCTCAAGATAGAAAAGATCGATCTTTTCTCGAAAGGTTGGGCTAATGGAGGGTTTAGAAAAGTTACAAGAATTCAAACGGGTAAAGACAGAGTAACCATTTCAACCAGTGGGGTTTTAAAAGGGATGGGGGCATGAAAATTGAAGCCAAGTTATTCAGAGGTTATATTAGATTTATTTTGCACAATGGACACCAGAAATCAACAATATCCTAATGTCGTGGGTCACTGAAGAGGCTCCAAACCTGAGACTGACAGACTTTTTGTTGGTCACCTGTATTGGGATATTGTGTTCAAACAGGAACTACGGGTGAGGTACACACCAGCTGTCATCTACGTGAATAGTGGGACTGGCTTGAATGGTCTCCTCATATGTCCTGTGTCAGGGGCTAAGTGTGTCACCCTCCAGGGTGGGCTAGCCTTCTGTCGCCCTGATGGAACAGAGGGTGCTGTGTATATGGAATGAGCTGCCAGAGGAAGTGGAGGAGGCTGGTACAATGACAACATTTAAAAGGCATCTGGATGGGTATATGAATAGGAAGGGTTTAGAGGATATGGGCCAAATGCTGGCAAACGGGACTAAATTAATTTAGGATATCTGAATGAGCTAGACTGAAGTTTCTGTGCTGTACAGTTCTATGGCTCTAGCTGGGCTCATAAATGACATCTGCCTGTTCTGCTAATTATCCATTCTGTCTGCACATTCATTCCAATCAATGGGGGAGCTCCAAATGGTGAAGGTGAGCGAAGTGTGACTTGTTGCTGACAAAGAGTGGGAAATCTTAAGTAAGATAAACGACTGAGTCTCTCAATTGCCCCACTCTATTGAATTTGGGACAAATCTCTTCAGTTGCACTCCATCTTGTCTTCCCTCAGACTGCTTCCCTACACTCTGTGTGACACTGTCCTGATTTGCAAAATTAAAGAAGGCGGCTACAGTTGTAACTGGGATGAAAGTCACTTGTGGAATGCAATGTCATGTTCCTCCCACTCCACTCCCAATCTAATTCCTGTTCCGTGTCCATTCAACTATCCCCTTGGCGTATAGGGGAAAGTGAGCCGTTCCCAATCCAGCCTGGAACACTTGCCTGTGGACAGGATTGGATTGAGTATGCTGTCCTGATGCTTAAACATCCTTCGATAGGCAAGCTGCTCGCTTATTCATTTCTGTGTCATCGTGAAAGGTTGTTCAGAGCATCCTTAGTGTGTGTACAGAGACAAATGGCTGGAAATTCCGCTGCTCCTTTTGATAGGTTTTATGACAGCTCCCCTCAATCAGTTTCGCCCACTGAGGAAGCTGCTGGTATACATTCACCTTGGAAAAGGAACCTTCTGGCCCATTTTCTTCCCTGGCAGGTGTTTCATTCTTACACATCCTGGTTCTGTTTCTGCATTTGTCTTCCCCCAGCACCAGGCCCTTCCCCCCAGGAGACAGGTTTTGGAGCCCGTTCATGGCACTGGTTCCTCACCTTCCAACTCTCATACTATCCTCAAGACACGGCATGCCATTAGATTGTGTTCTAGCTTACTGTGGCGTTGTGCCATTCAAGAAGCCAAGAACTTGTGTTCTGTTGCAACCCTCATGACCTCAGGAGGTATCTCACAGCTTGAGAAGTGAGGAGCTCCCAGACAGGGCATTGAGACTGAGGCCACTTTTTGACGACATTGACTGAGAGATAAATCATTTCCCATGACCCAGGGGAGAAGTCTCTGGCTCCTCTTCAAAATAGTGTCATAAAATCATAGAGCCACACAGCACGGAAACAAACCTTTCGCTCAAACCAGTCCATGCCGACCCCGCTCTAAACTTGCCCGACCTGCCTGCGCTTGGCTCATGTCCCTCCAAACCTTTCTTATTCATGTACTTATCCAAATGTCTTTTAAACGTTGTAACTGTTCCCACATCCACCACTTCCTCAAGAAGTTCATTCCACACACACTTCACTCTCCGTGTAAAAAAAAATTGCCCCTCGTATGTTTATTAAATCTTTCTCCTCTCACCTTAAAAATGTGCCCCTTGTCTTGAAATCCCTCATCCTAGGGAAAAGACACCTGCCATTCAATTTATTTGCACCCTGCATGATTTTATAAACCTTGGTAAGGTCAGCCCTCAACCGGTTACACTCCTACATCCCGGCCTTTCCATGCTGTCGCTGTATTGTTACTGTCCAGCCTGAGGGAAGATTCCTTAATGTCTCCTTTGAGAGACACTGCCTCCTACCGTTCTTAACCAGGAACATCAATCCAAGATGAATGTGCTATCTGGAGTGGGACTGAACTTTCTGACTCAGAGGCAACAGTACGCCACATGCTTGATTCGCATGTCTACAGCTGAATATTCTTCGGAATGCTGCCATTCGCAAACAGCTCCCGAACGATTTCACCGGCTGTAATGTGCTGCGGGGATTGTCCTGAGGACACACAAAGAACGACACAACTCCAAGTGCTTTCTTTATTTGTCTGATCAGCTTCCGAACTCATCCGCCATCGATGAGCTGGAACACACAAGTCCTTGACATTTCCACCCTAGCACACATGGAATAGCCTTTTGTTCTCAGGAGCTCGTCTCTTTCATTTTATTCAATCTTTTTTTTTGTCACTTTTTCCTTTATCTTGAAAAACGTGCGTGCATTCCACCATCTACCCATTAAAAACCAAGTGTAAAAAAATAAAACATCTCATTTAAAAAATATTGACAGTCACTCCTGGTCTAGGTCCGGTGCCTTCTGGGCAAGCGGGTTTGCCGGGTCCTTTTGGTGGTGGGATAATTTATAAACTCAAAGTGCCTTTGCCTGTCCCAGTTTGGAAAGAGTGGTTCCCCTTTGAAGAGTCTTTTCATGAAGTGAACTTCTCTCTGATTCTGCCTGGTCTTTGTGGCTTTCCTGGGCTGCCCTTTCCTGGTGAAGGCCATATACCACCCGCTGTATTTGGTGTTCCTCAGCGCTGTGTAGTTATTCTCCAGCAGTATTTCTGTGAAAATGCAGTCCTTCCCCTTTCCAACCAGCTGGAGCAAAGACAAAAAAAACGCTACAGTTTAAAATGTAAGGTCATGTTTCCCCCTTCAATGGAAGCCAGCAGAATTTTTACTCCCTGCCCTGAGCTCCAGCCCCAGGGAGCACATTCCACTGCCTCCAACCACCAACGCTTTAAAGTGCAGCCATTCATTTTGCTTGAGAAACCGCGAGACTATCTGCAGTGCAGCGAGATCCCAAAGTCAGGGGAAAAAAAGACAAATCCTGTCTTTTTGCATTGATATAGCGCCATTAGGAGGCCGCCTAGGCAGTACACAGGTCTGATGTTTGGCCCTGAGACATGCGAGAAGATACTGGAACAGGCTATTCGAACCTTGGTCAAATTGGAGTGATTTACAAGAGGTGATCGAGGTGGAGAGAGACTGAAAGAGGAAATTCCAGAACTGAAGGAACTGACACTGGGAAGCATGACAGCCAATGGTGGAGCCATTATAAATTGAGCACGGTGAGAGGTCGGAATTGGAGGGTCGCAGAGCTATTGGTCCATTACAAAGCTGAGGTGGGTCTTAGACATCAGGAGAAAGAGGATACGGGGTTAGAAGCTCAACTGAGAAATAACTGATGAGAAATTGATTCAAGTTCAGGTAGTGGCTGCAAAGCGGGTGGAAACATCTCAAAGACTAGAGAGCAGAGTTGGTGGTGAGGACAGAAGACAAACACTAGCTTCATTAGAATCAGTGATCAACGTCTGGAACTGTAACCTTCAGCAATGGGAAGGCTCCACCTACATCCCTGGAAATGTTCAACCAGAAATTCAAACCACTACATGCAAAGTTTGTAGCTCCCCTCACACACTCCTCTCTATAGCAAGGTGTAGCGCAGTAAAGATGGCACTCAGCATCCTGGCCATTGCCTGGAGAACATCTCCACTCATGTTCTATTTGCTAATGCGATATTGTGATGTGATTCCCTGTTGTCACCCTTTTCCTTTTGAGCTCCTGGTTTCTGGAGAGTAACCCCTTCTGGTTTTGATGGGGAGCCTCTCCAAAGCGCTGTGAAGCTCTTGCTAAGTCGGAAAAAGTACACAGAATCATAGAATTCCTACAGTGTGGAAACAGGCCCTTCAGCCCGACAAGTCAACACCGATCCTCTGAGCATCCCACCCAGCCCCTATCCACACCTCCCCCCGTAACCCACCTGACCTACACATCCCTGAACACTATGGGGCAATTAAACATGGCCAATCCACCCTAACCTGCCCAGGTTTGGACTGTGGGAGGAAACCGGAGTACCCGGAGGAAACCCACGCAGACATGAGGAGAATGTGCAAATTCCACGCAGACAGACGCCCGAGGGTGGAATCGAACCTGGGACCCTGGCGCTGGGAGACAGCAGTGCTAATGTTGCTGATCTCATCTTTAATAGTGGGGTGCCTGGTCAGCCAAATAAAGATGGTCATTTCAGTGGATAATTGGAAATGATCATATGGCCACCATCTCAAAAAAGGAGTTCTACTGTTGTTCGAGACCCTGTACTTATGACCCAACCACCATCTCGACAGCAGATCCTCTCATCGCTGTTTATGGGAGTATGCCGGATGTGAACTGGTTCCTGCATTTCTCACATTATAACATCGGCACAATCTCAGAAGTATTTTGTCGGCTGTAAAGTGATGTGGGATGTCATGGAGGCACGAGAGGTGCTTTGGAAATGCAAGTCTTTTAGGGGCTGCCAATATGATTACTCAAATGATGATATGGAATAGATTCTACAACTTGGAATGAAGCCATTCAGCCTATTCTGCTTGTTCTGGCTCTTGGAAGGAGTTTTCTAACCAGATTCTGCTCATAGCCCTGTCATTCTTTAAGTGCTTATCCAATTTGGCTTTGGAGATCACGTCAATACAGTGATGAAGGTTCCCAACCCGAAACGTCAAATTTCCTGCTCCTCTGATGCTGCCTGACCTGCTGCATTCCTCCAACTCCACACTGTATTGACTCTGACTCCAGCATCTGCAGTTCTTGCTGTCTCCTTGGTTCTGGAGATTACAACCGAATCTCTTTCCACCACCTTTCAGCAGTGCATTCCAGATCAAACCACATGTCTGCCTTTCCTCACTCCTGAAATCAAAATCTGTGTCAAAAGGCTGAAAGTGTATGAGGAAGGTGAGAAGAGAGAGGTTTAAAAAAGACATGAGGGACAAATCTTTTAGACAGAGGGTGGTTCGTGTGTGGAATGAACTTCTTGAGAAAGTGATGGATGCAGGTACAATTACAACGTTTAAAGGACATTGGGATAGATATGTGAACGGGAAAAGTTTGGAGGGATATAGACCAGGAGCAGGCAGGTGGGAGTTGTCTGGTTTGGGATAATGTTCAGCTCGGACTGGTTGGACCGAAGGGTCTGTTTCCGTGCCGTATGACTCTACGATTTTACAACTTTTGCAGAACTCATAGGCACGTCAGACCAGAAAGAGTAAGGTTTTGCAATGATGGTGCAGAGTTGTTATAATTGGGAGAAATGAGCAGGAATGGCTCAGAATTTATTCTAAGCACTAATGTGTTTCACTTTGATGTTAAGGTTAATTCCAAGGGTTAAAATTGTATCAGAGATAGTAGGAACTGCAGATGCTGGAGAATCCGAGATAACAAGGTGTAGAGCTGGATGAACACAGCAGGCCAAGCAGCATCAGAGGAGCAGGAAGGCTGACGTTTCAGGCCTAGGTCCTGCTCCTATGAAGCTGCTCGGCCTGCTGTGTTCATCCAGCTCCACACCTTGTTATCTTAATTCCAAGGGTGTTTGCCTCAGCTTCCTCAAACCTCGTGGGTGTGACACCGTACATACACCCCCTCCCTCCCCTCTACTACATACACCTATCTTTGCCTGGCCACTTACTTTTCCCACAAGCTTTCCCCTTCGGTTCATGCAAATGTAGTGCCCGGTCTCTGCTCCCCGGATCCTCACTCGACTGTCGAATGTGTCCGTCTCCACCAGTAATTTCGCTGAAAGAAAAGGGATCGTCCGTTAAAATCATGGTCTTCCTCAAAGAGGGGGTGGACCCACATCTGCTGAGGAATGGAGCGCAATTGGGGGTCTCGTTGGTAAGCGGGAATTTCATTTTAATTCGGGAGTGGTCTCGCAAGTGTCACGAGCAACACCATCGTCTATTATTCATCCTTAACTGCCCCTAAATCGAGTGCCTTGCCAGGCCATTTCAGAATCAACCATGTTACTATTGATTTGTATCAAATGTCGGCCAGACTGGGTAAGGAAGGCAGATTTCCTACCCTGAAGGGCATGAGTGAACCAGATGGGTTTTCACATCAATCAATGACAATTTCACAGTCACTGTTTCATTTCCAGATGAATTGAGTTTAAGTTCCATCATCTGCTGTTCTGGGGCTTGAACCTGTCTCCTCAGAACATGAGCAGAGGTCTCGGAATGATTACCGCAGTTTTTTGACATTTTGGCTGCGCCGTCACCTTCACCGAATACAATCCTGTTGGTCATGGGAATGAGTTGGGTCTTTCCCCAATCTCTTTCAGTTTTGCAGAACGTTCACACGCAAAGTTTCCCGACTTCCCCATAAAGAGGGATTCCCATTCTGCACGGAAGTGGGACCCTTCCCATCATCCCAAATTAAAACCGTGTCATTACGTAAATAAACCACCCAAACCGGGGTGGGGGCTGAAACCGGCACCCAGCTCACGCCTGGGTATCTGTTCCAGGCAAAATATTGCAGACGAGGCTGGAGACACTCAGCACCTGTGCAGGAAGAGAATGAGCTAATGTTCTGAAGGAGAGTCACATCAGTCTCAAAATGTTCTCTTTCTCTCTCTCTCACTCTCTCTCTCCCCTCGTGCTGCCAGACCTGTTGAGTTTCGCCTGCATTCCCTGTCTTTGGCCCAGTTATCTGTTATAAAAACCGTTCAAATCCCTCAATTCGATTCCAGCCTATAACTTATGTCTGTTGTTCTCTGCACAAATCCCTCGGTTCAGCACCAGTGTGTAATTTACTTCTGGCGAACTGTTATTCAATAAATAAATTCTCTGAATCCCTCAATTAGATCTAAAATTTGGACTCGCTCCCAGTTATCTATTATTCAACACATACTCCCCCAGCTGACTGAGCAGCTTCCAAATTGTATCTCACTTCTGGATATGTATTATCGTGTACATAAACCGCCATGAACCCTTCAATCAGATTCCAGTTGTTAACTCATTCCTGGGTATCTGTTTATCGATACTTAAGAACCTCCCCTGGTAACATTCCAGCCTGTAACTCACGCCGAGCTATCTGAAATTCTGTGTATAACCTTGCCAAATCCTTGGTTAGATTCCATCCCTGCGTATCTCTTTTTCCATGTTTGGACAGTCGAAATGTTGGGGCTGAGAGCAGAAACTGGGTCTGGGCTAGAGGTTTTGTCAAGGTCTAACAAAGAACAGAGGGTGCTGGGAAATCTGAAACAAAAACTCAGGGAAGGTCACTGGGCCAGGAACGGTAACTCGAATTTCTCTTCACAGATGTTGCCACATCTGCTGAGATTCTCCAGGGCTTTTCTGCATGTGACTAACGGTGTCCGGGTAGAGAGAACATAGAACACACAGCACAGGAACTGGCCCTTCGGCCCACCATGTTGTGCCAAACATGACTCCAAATTAAACTAATCCCTTCTGCCCACTCTTCGTCCATAATCCCTCTATTCCTTGCACATTCATGCGTTTATCTACAAGTCCCATAAATGCCCCGATTGTATCTGACCCCACCACCACCCCGGCAATGTTTTCCACACTCTTACCACTCTCTGTGTAAAAAACTTGCCCCTCACGTCTCCTTTCAATTTTCTCCCTCTCACCTTAAATGCATGCTGCCTTGTATTAGACATTTCAATTCTGGGAAAAAGATTCTGACCGTCAATGCTATCTATGCATCTGTATCAAGTCTCCCCTCAGCCTGCCCTGTCCCAGAGAAAACAACCTGAGTTTTTCTCGCCTCTCCTTATAGCTCATACCCTCTAATCCAGGCAGCATCCTGGTAAACCTCTTCTGCACCCTCTGCAAATCTTCCACATCCTTCCTTTAGTGTGGCGACCAGAATTGAACACAGTACTCTAACTGTGGCCTAACTAAAGCCTTATAAAGCTGCAACATGACATCCTGACTCTTGTGATAACAAGCATGGGGCTGGATGAACACAGCAGGTCAAGCAGCATCATAGGAGCAGGAAAACTTGACGTTTCGGCCTACGACATCCTGACTCTTGTACTGACTTCCCTGACCAATAAAAGGAAGCGTGCCACACGCCTTCTTTACCACCCTATCTACTTTGGGGCCACTTTCAGGGAGCTATGGACTTGAACCCCAAGATCCCTCTGAGCATCAGTGTTGTTCAGAGTCCTGCCATTAACCATATACCTTTCCTTAACATTTGATCTCCCAAAGTGCAGCACCTCACACTTCCCCAGATTAAACTCCATCTGCTATTTCTCCACCCATATCTGCAACTGATCTGTGTCCCACTGAATCCTCTGACAAGCTTCTGCACTATCCACAACTCCACTGATCTTTCTATTGTCTGCAGACTTACTAACCCACCCATACAATTTCATCCAAGTCATTTATATACATTAGAGACACTGAAAGTCCCAGTATGGATCACCGTGGAACAGCACTGGTTACAGACCTCCAGCCTGTAAAACATCCTTCCACCACTACCCTCTGCCTCTGTGCACAAGCCAATTTTCAATCTACGCGGCCAAGTCACTGTGGATCCCATGCATCTTAATCTTCTGGATGAGCCTACCATGAGGGACTTTGTCAAGACCCTTAGTAAAATCCATGTAAACGACATCGACTGCTCTACCCTCGTCGATCACCTTCGTCACCTCCTCGAAAAATTCAATCAAGCTAGTAAGACATGACCTGCCCTGCACAAAGCCATGCTGACTGTCCCTAATGAGGTTGTGCTTTTCCAAACGCACGTAAATCCTATCCCCGATCAGTGTCTCCAACAGCTTCCCAACCACGGATGTAAGACTCACCGGTCTGTAGTTTCCTGCGTTATCTGTATTTCCCTTTTTAAACAGAGGAACATTAGCTACTCGCCGGCCCTCTGGGACCTCTCCAGTGGTGAGCGAGGACACACAGATTTTGGTCAAGGCTCCAGCAATCTCCGCCCACCCCTCTGAATAACCTGGGGTAGATACCATCGGGCCCTGGGGACTTATCCACCTTAATGCTCTTCAGGAAATCCAACACCACTTCTTTCTTGACCTCAAAATGCCGCAGCATGTTAGCATACTCCACACAAATCTCACCATCCTCCATATCCTTCTGGGTGAATACTGATGCCTTGAGTGGTTCTACCTTCTCCCTCATTATCCTAGTATCCATAGAATACCTTGGGATTCTCTGTAACCCTGCTTTATAAGGTCATTTCGTGGCCCTTTCTTGCTCTCCTAATTCCCTGCTTGAGTTCTTCCCTGCTTTCTTTATGTTCCTGATGGGCCCTGTCCGACTTTAGCTGCTTCAACCTTACATATGCTTCTTTTTTCCTTTTGACTAAATTCATAACCTCCCTTGCTATCCGCGGGTCCCTTTACCTTGCCATCCTTGTCCTTCCTCCTAACTGGAACATGCCAGTCGTGAACTCTCATCAGCAGGTCTTTAAACAGTGCCCAATACTGACACAATTTGCCCTCTGCCAATTTAGCACCATGCCACAAAAGGTCCTGACTTATCCTCGTTCAGGGCTATCTTAAAAGTTAAGGAGTTGTGATCACCGTCTGCAGTGGATTGAGGAAAATGCAGGGAGCAGTGAGACTACAGTGTTATTCCCACATGCAGAGCCCATTTTATAGCAATGAGGGCTTCTTACTGAGTAAGCAAAGTCTATAATCATCTGAACTGGTTCCCTTCCCAGCGTAGTTGGTCCTGCAGTGTCTGGAGAAGGCGATGAAATACAAACGCGGTCACCTCCAGTGGTCACGTCCCAGTGTGTGTGATCAGCCAGTTACCCGATCATCCCCATTCTGGGCAAGGCTCGTGGGATAACTGCACACAGCCAATAGTAACAGAAGGACAAGTTGTATTCCTTACCGTACTTACTCCCGTCTTCTGCTGTAGCATTGATTCTCTTGCCGAGGATCTGGACATGCTTCCCACTGGTGCGGCTGTACAGCTGGTAGACTCGGATATGGCGTCGGCTCAGCTGGTCACTGTTTCGGGCGTGGTCCCTCACATGCTGATTAAAATTAGGAGACGATTCATTCTCCCCCTTTTGTTTACAAAGGGAGAAATAAAATCAATTTGCTTTTGCAATTGTGCTAGGGCCCAGTGATCTGGGCCGTGCGTTAGCGCTCACCCCTGGAGGTGACCCTGAAGCACCCTCTTCCTCCCGAAACCCAGGATATCACAAATATTGGCATGTCTATCTACCCATCGTCCTGTCATTCCTCAGCCACACAGTCATACAGCACGGAAACGGGCTCTTCGGCCCAACCAGTCTGTACTGACCATCATCCCAAACTAAACTAGACTCACCTGCCTGCCCCTGGCCCGTATCCCTCCAAACCTTTCCTATTCATGTACATATCCAAATGGCTTTTAAATATTGTAATTGTATCCACGTCCACCACTTCTTCAGGAAATTCATTCCACTCACAAACCACCCTCTGTATAAAGACATTGCCCCTCATGTCCTTTTTAAATCGTTCCCCTCTCACCTCAAACATATGCCCCATCGTCTCAACATCCACAACCCCAGGGAAAACACACCTGCCATTCACCTTATCTATGCCCCTCATGATTTTATAAAACTCTGTAAGGTCACCCTTCGACCTCCTATGCTCTGAGGAAAAAAGCCCCAGCCTCTCCTTAGAACACAAACCCTCCAGTCCTGGTAAAATTCTCCCCACAATGTTTCTAACACAAGGAGACAAAAGTGCCCAAATTAAAACAGAAAGTCACTTAGCGGGACTGAAGTTAAGTATTGATGAGAGAAATATTTCATCTCACATTCTTTTGGGATTCCTTGACCTGACCTGATGAGTGCAATTTGAAAAGCCAATCTCTTCCTGCAGAAATCATCGAACTGAAACACAGTTTTTAATGTGTCAACGATACCCTGGATTTTGCTCGTGGAGATCAGTGTTTAATTCCTGGAGAATCCAGGGAAATCCTGGGGGTTCAGCAACCCCCAAGATCCCAGGTGATGTTCTCACAACTTGTGGGCGAAATCAGGAAAAGGAACAGGATTAAGCATGAGGACAACTTGCAGGAACACAGCCTGGTGTTCATCCCAAAGACCACATACTAAGGAGGTCACTGAGTTCACACAAGTGGCTGAAAATCATGAAAGTTTCAATGAGGCATTTAAAAGCTGAGAGAAGGAATGAACTTCTATTTATGTCATGTCTTTCTCATCCTTAAGGAGTCTTAAAGTGTTTCACTCAGCCAAGCACTTGTGAAATGTCAAGGCTAATATCCTTCACTCTGTAGGGGACAATGGGAAGGCAGCCTCATGTCAGTGAAATCTGACCTACCAGCCTTAGTAAGAAAGGTGAAAAATCCAACTCGGGAAAGGGCAAAGTCACAGCACAGAGACAGACCCTTCAGCCCAACCAGTCTGTGATGACCACGCTCACAAACTAAACTAGTCCTGCCTGCCTGCTCCTGGCCCATATCGCTCCAAACTGGCCAGTGATGTTGGTGGATCCATGTTGATACCTCCTTCGTAGGCTGGGGCCTGCTCCAGAGCTTTGGAAACCATGCACAGAGCTGTGCAGCACAGAAACAGACCCTTCGGCCCAACTCATCCATGCTGACCAATATCCTAAATTAATCTAGTCCCATTTGCCATCATTTGGCCCATATCTCTCTGAATCCTTCCTTTTCATAAACATATCCAGATGCCTTTTAAATGTTGTAATTGTACCAGCCTCCACCACTTCCTCTGGCAGCTCATTCCATACACGCACCACCCTCTGTGTGAAAAAGTTGCCCCTCAGGTCCCTTTTAAATCTTTCCCCACTCACCTTAAACCTATGCCCCTCTAGTTTTCGATTCCCCAACCCAGTGGGAAAAAAGCCTTGCCTATTCACCCCATCCATGACCCTCATGATTTTAGAAAGCTCTGTAAGGTCACCCGTCAGCCTCCGACACTCCAGCCTCCCCCTAGAGCTCAAACCCTCCAACCCTGGCAACATCCTTGTAAATCTTTTCTGAACCCTTTCCAGTTTCACAACATCCTACCCATAGCTGGGAGACCAGAACTGAATATAGTATTCCAAAAGTGGCCTAACCAATGTCCTGTAGACCCCAACATGACCCTCCCAACTCCTATACTCAATGCACTGACCAATAAAGGCAAGTGTACCAAACGCCTTCTTCACTGCCCTTCTACCTGCGACTCCAATTTCAAGGAACTATGAACCTGCATTCCAAGGTCCGTTTGCTCAGCAACACTCCTCAGGACCCTACCATTAAGTGTATACGTCCCGTCCTGATTTGTCTTTTCAAAATGCAGCACCTCACATTTATCTAAATTAAACTCTATCTGCCACCCCTCGGCCCATTGGCCCATCTGATCAAGATCCCGTTGTACTCTGAGGTAACCTTCTTCACTGCCCACTACACCCCCAATTTTGGTGTCATCTGCAACCTTACTGACCATACCTCCTATGTTCACATCCAAATCATTTATATAAACGATGAAAAGCAGTGGACCCAGCACCGATCCTTGTGACACACCGCTGGTCACAAGCCTCCGGTCTTAAAAGCAACCCTCCAACTCCACCCTCTGTCTCCTACCTTTAAGCCAATTTTGTATCCATTGGCTAGCTCCCCGAATCCCATGTGATCTAACCTTGCTAACCTTGGAACTGTGTTGAACGCCTTATTGAAGTCCATACAGACAACATTTACTGGTCTGCCCTCATCAATGCTCTTTGTCACCTCTTCAAAAAACTCAATCGAGTTACTGAGACATGACTTCCCACACACAAAGCCATGTTGACTATCCCTAATCAGTCCTTGCCTTTCCAAATACCTGTAAATCCTGTCCCTCAGGATTCCCTCTAACAGCTTACGCAGTAATCTCACCCGTCTATAGCTCCCTGGCTTTTCCTTATAGTCTTTCTTAAATAATCACACCATGTTAGCCAACCTCCCGTCTCCTGGCACCTCAGCCACATGTTGGAGGGATGGCAATTTCCTGCCCACGGCTGGGGACACTGTTTGAGTTGGGTGTCAGCTAGAGTTTCCCTTGGTCAAGGGTTTAGGTTGAGGACTTTGACATCTCTTGACAGTATCGTGCATCATCAAAAGGACAGGAAGCTACTCTGGGGTAACTCTGGAAGTTAAAGATAGAATTTGTATAATAGTCAACTGAAAAGATTAAGATGTCCAGTAGGTTTGGGGAGAGACAGGAATTAGGAAAGGTCAGAGGCCACTTGTAAGAGTAGCCCTGCTGTTGACTGTCATTCAGAAGAGTGAGCAGATGAGATCGAGGTGGGACTGGAGAGGGTTAGCAACTAAAACTAACACACACCGTTTAAGAGTAAGAAGTCACCCGTTGAGTCAGAGGTGAGGTGCATTTTTCTCTCTCACAGAGGGTTCTTAAAGGGTGACATGCTGTTTGCCAGAAGGGAGTGGAGACTGGCCCTTTAAATGTATTCAAGATGAATTGTCGATTGATAAGAGACTCCAGGGCTATGGAGGCAGGGGGCCGGTGGTTGACAGGCAGATTGAACTGAGACCATAAGCAGATCAGTAATGGAATGGAACAGCAGACCTGAGGGGCCAAATGGCCTCCTCCTGCTGACAGAACATCGAACAGGACAGCACAGGAACAGGCCCTTCGGCCCACAATGTTGTACTAAACATAACGCTAAATTAAATTCATCCCTTCCGCCCACCCTTGGTCCATATCCCTCCATTCTTTGCATTTTGTTGTGCTTGTCTATAAGCCCTTTAAATGCCCCTATTGTATCTGCCCCCACCAACACCCCCTGGCAGTGTGTTCCACACTCTGACCACTCTCTCTGTAAAAAAAAAACTTGCCCTCACATCTCCTTTGAACTTTCCCCCTCTCCCTTTTTTTTCCCCTTTATTCATTCACAGGATGAGGGGGTCACTGGCTAAGGCAGCATTTATTGTCCATCCCTAATTGCCCAGAGGGCAGTTAAGCGTCAATCACATTGTTGTGGGTCTGGAGTCACATGTAGGCCAGACCTGGTAAGGATGGCAGTTTTCCTTCCCTAAAGGGCATTAGTAAACCAGGTGGGTTTTTCCCGACAATCAACAATTCTTAGTTCCAGATATTTTTTATTGAATTCAAATTCCACCATCTGCTGCAGTGGGATTCGAACCTGGGTCCCCCAGAACATTAGCTGGGTCTCTGGATTAATAGTCCAGCAATAATACCATGAGGCCATTGCCTCCACCTTAAATGCATACTCCCCCTAGTATGAGACATGCTCCTACATCTATGTGACAAACCTTGAATCAGAACTCCTCTTGATACAGGCTAACTGTCTATATCATGTATCCTTGGGATCTTGCCGTTATTCCAACTTGAGCACGAGCCCAAGCCAGGGAAGCTACTCGTGGAGGAAAATCATCAGCCATTTCTGAAACAATAAGATCCCAAAACAGCACTGAGGTCAACATTGACCAACAGACCATTTTCCAACTTGTATTTTCTGTGTAACTTCTTTATCAGAAAGGATTTTCCTTGGTTGTTTTCATTTGCCCATGGGATAATTACGTTTGGTGGACCAATATTTATTACCCATCCCTACATGAGAGTTAAAGTGAACTGTTCTGTGGCTCAGAGTCACAGACTTCCTTGGCTCAAGCGAGCAAATAATTCCAGACTTTATTTGCAATGAATTGAAATGTCACCAAATGCCCGTGGTAGGATTTGAACCTACGCCCTCGGATCACTAGCTTGTGGTTCTGAAACAGAAACAGAAATTGCTGGAGAAACCCAGCAGGGCTGGCAGTGAGAAAGCAGAGTTAATGTTTTGGATCCAGTGATCCTTCCTGAGAACCTGGGGGTCCAGTGTGTGAATGGCACAGTGACATTACCAGGACCACAGCATCTGCCCCCATATTCCCGAAACACAGCTGAGACTTTACCTCAAAAAGATTTCAAGTGATTGAAAGCTCCTTGGAATTTTCAAAGGCAATGAAAAAGTGCTATATAAATGCAGGTTATTTCTCTGTCTATCTCTGTATCAATCATGTTTCTATCTATCTTTGAACATGCCACCAGGGCACTGTCAGCAGATTCAGTTCAAAATGAGCTGAGATCAGCCCAGGAGGGTCCCTCTGGAGGTCTTTCCCCCTGGTGGTCTGCAGGACAGTAACAAGAAGCTCTCCTTGTCATGCTATCCA
The DNA here is from genome assembly GCA_024137785.1 of Ginglymostoma cirratum. Lineage (NCBI taxonomy): Eukaryota > Metazoa > Chordata > Chondrichthyes > Orectolobiformes > Ginglymostomatidae > Ginglymostoma > Ginglymostoma cirratum. The sequence goes on from JAHRHZ010000003.1 coordinate 1,372,187, forward strand.
TTACCTTTACTATTTTTACTACACAGGGCAGAAAAAAAACAGGTCCCTCCTCCAGTAGCATTTATTCCATCACCCTAACTGAACCAAGCCTCCATCTCTGCTCCTGTCAACATAAATATTCCCAGATTCCATTCGGCACACTCACCGGGAGGCCTGAAGCTGAAGCGGGAGTGTCCGAGTCGCTGACGCATGAGTATCATACCCATAGCTACCATCTTCAACTCTCAGCCAGGCTTACAAAAGCCAACACAGTTCATTTTCGTTTTCTTTTGTTTAAGGCTCCTTCTTCCTACATTGAACAGCCAAGATGAACTGAAGTTGGAAAGGTTTTCTGGAATAAGTCATATTGGGGGAACAGAGGGATATTGGGATGTTTGTCCACAGATCCCTGAAAGCGGCAGTACAGGTTTAATAGCATAGTTAGGGAGGAATACGGGACACTTGCCTTTATGGGATGTGGCACAGACTGTAAGAGCAGGGAAATGGTGTTAGAGTTGTACCAGCTACTCCAGCTGGAGTACTTCTGTCCAAGTGCTGGGGAGTGCAGGCAGTGGAGATAGGCTGGTGCACACTAAAATGGGCTGAAGGGCCTCTTCTGTGCTGTATGATTCGAAGACCCTTGAACAGTACTGAGCAGCAACCTGCTGGAACTGATGGGCGTATTGGCTTCTCAAAAGCTCTACTGGCCCAGTGGATGTTTCGGAGCAGCGTTACTCCAGTGTGGGAGATATTGCAGGCCCTTCTGACCATGGCAACGTGAAATGTTGCTATTCCGCGCTGCCAGGGAACTCTCCAGGACCAGCTTCGTTGGAGAAATGTGCCTCCGCTTGTGATGACTTTGTTGAAGTTCACAGGCTGACGTCGCATTGCAGTGGAAGCCCAGCACATGACCCCACGATGTGCAGTGGTGTTTGGGGGACCAGTCTCAGACAGCATGGCATCATTGAGAAACCAGACATAACATCAGAATCCTTTTTTATTCAGTCATTGAGTTGAAGTTCTGCATGGTTCAATAGAAAAGTGAGCAGACATTTTGGTGCTGAGTTGGTCAGAACAGAGAGGTGTCTCTTGGTTTTGCAGGCCGAGGTACCACACTGCTACCTCTGGTGGAAGGGTGTGATGATGACATGACATGTTTACATTGCATCTGCCATTGTCAATGGGGCCAGAGGAATTCAGGAAGGAAAAATTTGCACTGAAGTGTCTTTCTAATCATGACAACGGCAAGTTTGTCGAGAGGGAAGGTGTCACTGTGGTCTTTGTCCCTCCACAGTCATTTGTCACACTCACACACTGAACTGTCAGGACACCTCCGGATCCTGTTTGTCTCCCTGACGCATCTGTCACTTTTTCGACTTCTCCTTTCCCGGGGCATGAGCAATGCTCTCCAAACCAGCATTTATTGCCCATCCCTAGCTGCCCATGAGGAAAGAATGTTGTTCCACCTCTGCGGACAGCATTGTCAGTGAGTCCGAGGATACCGACCCCGGCAAAAGGAAAAGAACAAACTTTTTCTGAAGAAGGGTCTAGGCCCGAAACGTCAGCTTTCCTGCTCCTCTGATGCTGCTTGGCCTGCTGTGTTCATCCAGCTCCACACCTTGTTATCTCAGATTCTCCAGCACCTGCAGTTCCCACTGTCTCAGAACAAACTTGTATTTCGGTAACACTTTCACAACTATTACCAAAGCTCCTTCCAGCCACTAACGCCCTTCCTGAGGTGTACACGGTGTTGTAATGTAGGAGATTCAACCGCCAATGCATGAAGAGCAAGATCCCACTAAACAGCAATGCCATCTTGACTGGCGAATCTCTCATCACGCTGTTAGCTGGGGATAAATATGAATCAGAGGACATTCAGAGAGCTCCCCTTTTCCTCTCCTTACAGTGCCTCGGATCCTCAAGGTAACAGAGACCAGGAACACCTCCTCAGGACTGGCTGCTTCCAAAACATAGGACAACAAATTCAGGGTGACATATGTTTTTCCAACCTGAGATTGCTGTTGTGGCTGGCCAGGCCCTGCTTAGGCCCTTACAAACAGATGGTAATGGATGAGATGGTGTTGGGTCGGGGCTGGATATGGCTAACTGAGCACTTGCATTGGTGATGGGGACGGTGTTCCCATCACAGAGTTAACCCTGTCTTCCTCAACCTCACAAAATAAGTGGTTGAACGTTGGAAATGTCCTAACAGGCAAAGTTCTGGGCCCAGTGGCACTCATGTAGATTTAGAGTAGTTTTCTGTCAGTGCCAATTCCAAAGAGCCCTTCTGTCCTGTGTTTCTGCGGTCAGCAGTCTGACAGGATGTTCTCTCTTGTAGACCGTGCCCTGTATCAGAGACCACAGCGGGGACACACAGGCTCGGTTTGTACATGGTGTGTCAGGGTGGCGTGAGTGCTGCGGCTATATGAATGGATGGTGGAGCTGACTGTAGGAGGTGAATGGCCTCCCGCAGAACCTTCTTTGTGTGTCTGAATGTCTCTGCTGTAAATGGCACATCCCAACAGTTGTGCCTTCAGAGCAGAATGCAAGGGCTTGACGATATCACAGTGACTTTGGACATAAATACCTCATGCACAGTGTGACAGCTTTGCCCCAGTAGGTGTGCAATCCTAAGACTGCGTACTCATGTAGAAAGACCCTGAAGTGAGAATATTGAAGGATGCCACTTGGGCCTAAAAATGCAGGTCAATGTTTGTCAGCAAGCACACAGTCCTAATCACATTTACCCACTCTTACCCCACCTCACCCCTCTTCTTCCAGTGATTTAAGATCGCTAAACACTCTGGATTAATTTCCTAGATACCACGGCAGAAAAATACTCAGCCACATCATTCAAAATAGTTAATGGCTGCTATCCTTCTTTCATCGCATTTATTCCTTGGCTGTCGAAACAGTGGAAACGGAATGAAATGGGGCTTTTTGACTGAGCGGGGTCAGGTTCAAATGATGTAAACTTCCAGGAATGAGGTACCAATCCCAATTGCTCCCCTGTCTCATCTGCAGGGTTGCCATCGCTCCTTCCTGCCTGGTGTACTGTGTGAAGAGTATTGTCCTATCCTATCTTACATCCTGCGTACATTCAGCATCTACTCTCACAGACCAGGAGGCTTGGTGGTAATGTTAATCCTACCCTAGCAAGGGACAGGGAGTGAAGATGTTTTAATTCATTCTTCTCAGCCAGTTTCCAATTAAAACAGTGCACCAATAAAACTAAAACAAAAAGAGACGGGAGATCTGGATCAAAAGAATTCATGTCTTAAAGGCTCAGATTGAATCCTGTACCTGTCCCCGCCAACACTGACCGAAAACTAGCAGCACAACCAGAGAATTCCGCAGCTTCGGAGCAGGGATGTCGCTTTTGTAAAATGCACAGCCGCTCTCGCTAATTTTAGCCTTTTGCCCAGAGATAAGTGTTAACTTGGTGTCGGATACTGAAACTATTTATATCAGGACTAAAAAAAGCTTCTCATGATGAATTTACAACACAGGTTAGCACTGAGGTTATTCTGGGTGGGGGGGGGGGGAGCGGTTATAGAGGGAGGAGGTGGGGAACTTAATCTGAGTGAACCCCCGTCCTCCCTTCCCCAGAAGGGGAGCCAGTTAACCCTTTAAAAGCTTTAGGCTCATTTTTAATTCCTCATTTTCGTTCTGCTTCCAGGAGCCTTGTCATCATCAGGAGCGTGTCTCCTGTCTGTCCAGTGGCATTGTGTGAAACTCAGCAGGACTGTTAGGAAACTGGATGTGATTCTCAGCAGAACCATCCGAACCGTGCATCCTGGTCCCACACACTCCTTGCAACAGGAATTACCACGGGGAGCTGGTTGATTCCCTCCTGTCATCAGTTGTGAGAGCTGCCCTGTTCAGCTGATGTCAGCTCCACAAGAAGCACGTTTGATTTAGGAATCTGATTTAGCTCAGTCAGGTACACTCTCAGCGAGCTCTGTGCTCGAAGTTATGGCTCTAAGTCCCATGCAAAAGACAGATGACCACCATCTATCTGACACAGGATGGCACCGTACCTCGACAGCTCTGTCTTTAGGAGACGTTAATCTCAGGTGCCCGTCAATCTTCTCAAATAGGAAGAAGAGATCCCATGGCACTCTTTGGAAGAGACATAGGGTTTTATCCTTGACTCCTGGCCAATATTCACTCCCCCCAACCAACATTCACAAAAACAGATTACCTGGTCATTAGCACATTTCTGTTTATGAGGAGCTTGCTGTGAGCAAATTGGCTGCTGCATCTCCTGCACTAAAACAGAACACCTTCAAAAATACATCATTGGCTACAGAAAAGCTGAGGACAGGAAAGGTGCAATTTCCTTCTTGACAGTTCTCTGCATCTACCGTGTGAATGTTGGGACCAAACCAGAAATCTTTCAAATGATCAGTCAGGAGTAACGGAGGACTGGGATTTTCAGTTGGCCACTTCCATCCAGTAGCTCACCATATCACAGAGCACCCAGCCCCCTGAAATAGTCCGAGATATTATTCGAGAATGCAGTCGTGTCAGCCATTCGAAAGACAACAAACTCGGAATGCCTTGTTTTATTTAGAAGGAAGAACTAGCTTTCTGTAGTTCCTTCCACAACCTCTGGATGTCCTGAATTGTCCTTCAGCCGATGCAAACAGTTACTTCTGATTCACTCTGTCAAAAGTCGTAATTATATTAAATCACTCCATTAATCTTATCATAATCTTTTCGGCTCTAAGGAGTGCAATCCCGCCTCCTCCTGTTCTCTTCACATAATCCCAAGCATTCCTTTGCTCCAATGGAAAGCTCCCTGCAGGTAAAGTGGAGCTGTGTGAATGTTTTCCGTCTCTCTCCCTTTACCGCTCCACTCTGTCCTTGTGGGTGACCCAGCGTGTACCATTGGCCAGAAAAAGTACCACAAATGAAAAAAAACCAGACACCATCAGTCAGGTAAAAGTGTCAAGAGCCCTGATAATTCAATTAACAAATGCATAACCTGATTACTTTGCTCACTAGTGCAACAAAGGTATGAACTCACTGCGAATCTTAACATTGTCAACAGAGGAATCTCGTTATCAGTAAAATCACTTGGTCAGTTGAAGTCCATTCCTCTGGGATGTTCTCAGTGTGTGGTTCAGTCGGGAGCACGTCTGCCTTTTCATTGAGTCACCAGCCAAATCCCCAACCAGAGCCTGGAGTGCAGTCAGCAGAGCAGGGTGCTGTACTGCCAACGTGCTGTCTTGTGTTAAACTGATAACTCCACCTGCCCTCTCGAGTAGACTCAGAGGATTCCATGACACTACTGAATGAGGCACAGCAGAGTTCTCATCTTGGTGGTACAAGATGACATCTCAATGAACGTCACTTAATAATTGACCTGGTCGTTTATCATGATACTGTTTGTGGGGTCTGGCTGCGCCACTTTTCCTGCATGACAAGGATGATTACTCTTCCAGTAGCGCCGAACTTCCTGTGAAGCATTTATCACATCCCCGCGTCTGCACGGGTTTCCTCCGGGTGCTCCGGTTTCCTTCCACAGTCTAAAGATGTGCAGGTTAGGGTGGAGTGGCCAGGGGAAATGCAGAATGATAGGGAGCGCGGTGGGGAGTTGGGTCTAGTTGAGATGCTATTCTTTGGTGTGGACTTGATGGGCCAAATGGCCTGCTTCCACACTGTAGGGATTCGACAATTCTGTGATAGTATTCACAAAATAATGAGTTTTACCCTGAAAGCACCTCAGATGCATTTTGACCAATCCCTTAGCCTTCTAACTGATCATTGTCATCTACTTTGTTTTCTAAGTTTGAAGTGAGCTTGTTATTCACTTTGTGCCTGTCTGTCCTGAGCTGACTCCGGGTAATTTTGTCGGTTCACTTTAGCATTACACAACAGCCAGCATCCTATATTTTGAAAGCAGTTTGTGCGTGTTGTTTTGGCATACTGGGGGATTGGTACCATCAACTTCCCAACAGTTCCTGCTCGGAAAATTCAATCCCCCACCTCACCCCCACCCCATTACACAGCTGGTGATGGTCTTTCAAGGAGCTGCTTCAATGCACATCCGCAGATGTACCTCCAGCTGAAGACTGATACAGAGGTGTGCAGTGACCTGCAATTTCTAATCACACTGCTTCCAACTGTCCTACCCACGGAAGAAGTCACACAGGGACTCTAAGTGCTGATCAATTTCATATTCTAACATCAGCCAACGTTCACATTACTCCCGAACAGAAAGCATGGAAAAAGAAACTGGTTAGTTTCACAAACTTGCAACCTCCACCTCAAAGAGAACAAAGAACACAGAAAACTTACAGCCCAGGAACAGGCCCTTCGGCCCTCCAAGCCTGTGCCGATCCAAATCCACTGTCTAAACCTATCGCCCAATTCCTAAGGATCTGTATCCCTCTGCTCCCCACCTACTCATGCATCTGTCCAGACGCACCTTAAGTGAATCTACCGTGCCTGCCTCTACTACCTCTGCTGGCAACGCGTTCCAGTCACCTACCACCCTCTGTGTAAAGTACTTTCCGTGTGTATCCCCCTTAAACTTTTCTCCTCTCACCTTGAACGCGTGACCCCTTGTTATTGAATCCCTCACCCTGGGAAAAAGCTTATCTCTCTCAACCCTGTCTATACCCTTCATGATTTTGAAGACCTCAATCAGGTCCCCCCTCAATCTCCTTTTTTCTAATGAAAACAATCCTAACCTACTCAACCTCTCTTCATAGCTAGCACCTTCCATACCAGGCAACCTCCTCGTAAACCTTCTCTGTACCCTCTCCAAAGCTTCCACATCCTTTTGGTAATGTGGCGACCAGAACTGTACACAGTATTCTAAATGCGGCCGAACCAAAGTCTTGTACAATTTTAACATGACCTGCCAGCTCTTATACTCAATACCCCGTCCGATGAAGGCAAGCATACCATATGCCTTCTTGACCACTCTATCCACCTTCAGGGTACAATGGACCTGAACTCCCAGATCTCTCTGCTCATCAACTTTTCCCAAGGCTCTTCCGTTTACAGTATAGCTCGCTCTAGAATTAGACCTCCCAAAATGCATCACCTCACACTTGCCCGGATTGAACTCCATCTGCCACTTCTCCGCCCAACTCTCCAGTCTATCTATATTCTCCTGTATTCTTTGACAATCCCCTATGCTTTCTCCTGATATAATAAACGCATGGGAACACGTCCAATTCACAGTTCACCTCCAAGCACCACACACACACACACACACACACACACACACACACACACACACACATACACACACACGCACACACATAGACACACACACACACATACACACACACGCACACACATAGACACACACACACA
>JAHRHZ010000003.1:1430224-1452431 GCA_024137785.1 Ginglymostoma cirratum
TCATAGGAGCAGGAAAGCTTGACGTTTTGGGCCTAGACCCTTCATCAAGGGTCTAGGCCCGAAACGTCAAGCTTTCCTGCTCCTCTGATGCTGCTTGGCCTGCTGTGTTCATCCAGCCCCACACCTTGTTATCTCAGTGTCTCCTGGTATCTCTGATGTACAGCCTGGCTGTGATCGTCATATTGTGTTTAGATTGGGCTCTCACACCAGCAAACATTCTTTCTCTTGCTGTGTCCACTCATTCCATCGTATCTTTTCGACATTGGAATGAGATCACACGAGTTAACCCTTTCACCCCCACCATCCTGCCTCCATGGTCAGGATCACTTTCCTGGAGTGGGGATCTGTTGCTCCCAGTTCACAGTGCCCAGGCCAACATTCCAATGGACTTTAGCCTCTGACACCGTCCTTTCTGTAACCACGACCCCTCCATGTGGATTGGCTGGGATGAGGGAACACCATGTCCAAGACTGAGTCACACAGCTCGGACGGCAGGCTGGAGAGGACCCTCTGACTCACGGTGAGTAACCCACCGAGGAGAAATCGGAATCCTGCCTCCATCTCTGGCATGTCCTCCGTCATAGTTATTCACCCACTGAGTTCCCACCATGGTGCGTGTGTGTGTCTATATCTGTGTCTGTACATTTGAGTGTGTGTGTGTGCTTCTGTGTCTGTGTGAGGGTGGTGTGTGTGAGTGTGTCTGTGTGTGTGTGAGACTGTGTGTGTGTGTGTGAGTCTGTGCATATCTGGCTGTGAGTATGAGAGTGATTAATACACGTTTTGTGTCTGCCAGTGTGTGTATGTCCGTGTGATTGTGCCTATGTGTGAGCAATTGTGTTTCTGTGTATGGACACAATACCATGCGTGTGACCGTCTGTCTGGAAGTGTTTGTGGAACAGTGTGTGTGTTTGGCTGTGAGAGTGCCTGTGTGACTCTCATGACTTTCAGCAGGAGCCCAGAGACCACTGAGAAAGTAAGCTGCATTTTAAGTGTAACTGATGTCTGTTGAATTCCTGTTGGAGAGTCTGGGGGACAGATGGTTGGGGACCAGTCCTTTGAGAGGTGGTGGGGACTGGGAACATAGTTCTGACCAAACGACAAAGGATCTGCTGCCCTGAACTTTTGGGTTTATTGTCAACTGAGCACCTTTCCCAGTGAAACCATCGACCTTTTTCAATCTTTCTGCTCCTAAACAGAGAGTTTAGCTGAATTCTGGCCCTCTGGACGAGTGAGTTTCTTTGATGAGCTGACAGGCCCAGTTGGATTGGGAGTGACGTGTGACATGGGGAGGAGGATGATGGGAAGGCATGGACAACGGTCTGCAGAGAGAATGGCAGCAACATGAGCAGGTATACAGCGCAGGGAGCTCCCAGTGTGAACCTGAAACCAATCCAGCTCCCAACCTTGCTCCACTTCACTCACTTGTCCCTCAAATCAGGGACAGAGGGCATGGGGAGAGACCACCCCGCTCCTTGAAGTGCAAGTCTGTGTGGTGACAGACAGCCAGCAAGAATCTGTTTAAATGATGGGGATCTCTTGGCCCAAGCTGTTCGTGTACTCTAGCTGAATAAACCCTGTTTCCAGGCAGGTATCCACAGGCTTGTCACTCAAACCTGTGAGCTGTCCCCTACCACGGAGATCAGAGGGCACTCTGGGATAAATTGACTCAGCTCAGTCTCAGTGAGAGACATGTGGGAGGCACCGGTGAACGGGGGATGGGAATGGGATGGCCTGGCAAGACTTTGTTAACCCTTGGCACACCGCAGGGCAGTCCTAATAGCCTGTGACAGCTCAAGAGCGCCACTGCAGCCCCTTCCAGAAAGGAAGAGATTAATTTCCAAGGTTCTTCGGTGTGTGAGCGAGTCTAGATTAAATTTCAGTCAGACTGTTCCAGAGAGACTGGAAGGCTGTTTCCGAATGGATTAGATGTGGGAGTAACATTCGGGAATACAGCTAGCCTGAGACGGTAACACAACGCACAAGGTGAGATCCTACTGACCCAGGGCAATAACATTCCTTGGGAACGGGAATCAGCCCACCTCCATTTCTGCGGCAAAGTTCAAAAGAGGAACAGAACGTCTGACGGGACACAAAACTGATTTGGTATCTTCTCAAGTGTGAATGGCCTGAGCTCAGACTGCCGGGCCGTCAGATCCGGCAGTATTCCAGAAGCTCAATACCAACCAGGGCAAGATCAGCTGGATGCTGCACAGCACAGTGTGGGAGCTGGCAATTCGGCCCATCAAGTCCACACTGACCGTCCACAGAACATCCCACCCACACCAACCTCCCTGCCCTATTCCTGTAACTCTGCATTTCCCATGGCTAACCCACCTAACCTACACATCCCTGGACACTACAGGCAATTTAGCGTGGCCAATCCATCTTGCTGGTGCTGTCAGTATGCAGAACACAGAACAGTACAACACAGTACAGGCCCTTCAGCCCATGATGCTGTGCTGAACTTTCACCCTAATCCTAAGGTCTATCTCACCTCCACCCCTATCCTATACTATGATCCATATGCCTATCTAATAGCCGCTTAAATGCCCCTAATGAGACCGACTCCACTACCCTCTCCGGCTATGCATTCCACGTCCCTACCACTCTCTAAGTAAAGAACCTGCCTCTGACATCTCCCCTATATCTACCTCCACTCACTTTAAAACAATGCGCCCTTGTAATAGCTACCTCCACCCTAGGAAAAAGTCTCTGGCTGTCCACTCTATCTGTACCTCTGATCATTTTGTACACCTCTATCAAGTCACCTCTCATCTGTCATCTTTCGAAAGAGAAAAGCCCAACTCTCTCAACCTTTCCTCGTAAGACCTTCCCTCCATTCCAGGCAACATCCTGGTAAATCTCCTCTGCACCTTTTCCAACGCTTCCACATCTTTCCTGCAATGAGGTGACCAGAACTGGCCACAATACTCCAGATGTGGCTGAACCAGGCTTTTGTATAGCTGGAGCATAACTTCACGGCTCTTGAACTCAATCCCTCTATTAATGAAAGCTTTCACATCATACGCCTTCTTAACAACTCTATCCACGTGGGTGGCAGCTTTCAGGGAACTGTGAACAAGAAAAATCCACCCCATCCACCAGCTTTGACACCCATCACTAGCACCCAGTGGGAGTAACTATCTCATCAACAAGATACAGCATCAACGGCCAGAGAGCCCTCAAAAAATGTTCCAAAACCATGACCTCAGCCAACAACAAGGAGACGGGCAGCAGTATCGTTCCTTCACTGTCAATGGGTTAACCTCCTGCAACACCCTTTCTAACAGCAATGTGGGCGTACATTCAGCAAAAAAACCCACCAGCAGTTCAGAGGCACCTCAATTTCACCTCTGAAGCTCAAAAAGGGCCAGGCAACAAACCTGCCCTTGCGACATTCTGACAGTCACACAGATTATTGAACCCCTACAATATGGAAGCAGGCAATTGGGCCCATCGACACCACACTGACCCTTGGCAGAGAGCATCCCCTGCAGAACTACCCTATCCCTGTAACCCTGCATTGCCCATGGCTAACCCACCCAGCCTACACATCCCTGCACCCTATGGGCAATTTAGCATGGTCAATCCACCCTAACCTGCACATCTTTGGACTGTGGGAGGAAACCGGAGCAAACCCACGCAGACAGGGGGAGAATGTGCAAACTCCACACAGACAGTCGCCCGAGGGTGGGTTCAAACCCGGGTCCCTGGCGCTGTGAGGCAGCAGTGCTAACCACTGTGCCACCGTGCTGCCCACATCTGAAAACATTTGAAGCAGAACCAGAGGCAGATTTGAAACCTAGTGAATATTGAACAACACTTCATGCACAAATAAAATGAAATGTTTGAAATGATTCCCAGGCCTCAGTCACAGCAATCATATATCAGTCAGGCCACAGTCCAGAGTGGGCAGTTCACTCAGTGCCTGGTAGACCATGGCATGATCACAAAGGTCCCAATTATCAGAGGATTATCTCTCCCTATCTCTGCATCATCTCTCTGTCTCTCTCCATCATCTCTTTCTCCCCATCATCTGTGTCTGTCTCAATCATCTCTCTCTCCCCTGCCTCTCTCTCCATCATCTCTTTCCCTCTCTCTCTCCCTCTCTCCATCATCTCTCTCTCCCTCTCTCTCCCTCTCTCCATCATCTCTCTCTCTCTCCCCCTTTTTCTCTCTCTCCCTCCTTCTTTCTGTCTCTGTCTCCATCATCTCTTTCCCTCTCTCTCCCTTTCTCCATCATCTCTCCCATTCTGTCTGCAACATTTCCCTATCAATACAATGTAACCTCTTTCTCTCCACTCTCCCGCAGCCTTACTCCTTTGAAAACAACTCCAAATATAATCTATTGCTGGCCGGAAGCTCATTCCCTTGTTTTTTTTGTCGAATTTGAAAAGGAACAAAATCTTGAAGAAGGGTTTGGACAGTCAAACGGGAGGAGGAGGGACAACGGCTTCAGGGAAAAAGAGAAGGGTTTGAGAAAGGGGAAGAGAGAGGCGGAGAGAAGGAAATTGAATCAGAGATAAGTGTCCCAAGTTACTGACCTATTGATGTTAAAAAACCGCCTTTTCTCAAAGAACCCCAGAAAAGGGTTCTTCCTTCCACGTTCTCCGCTTACAGCCGGTTCCCTTAATCCCCTGCTCTCAAAACAAATTTTTCACGTAATCTAATGCCCTTTATCTCACTCGGAGCTTTCATTTTGAGCAATGTTTTGATTGCAGGTGACCATTTAGCAGAGGAATGGCTCGGGATTGTGCTGCTCCCTTTAATGGGCTCTCACCTGTAAATAAGATAAGGCATCGCTTTCAACTTGTAGGAGGAAAAAGGCAGCATTGTCCACTTTCAGTGTGACCCATGACCTCCAGGAGCCAATTTGAACTTCTGCATTTGATCCCACCCAGCTGTAGTGTGTGCAAACCAAGGTATTTTCTCTTAAAAGTTAGTCTGTCTGCCCTTAGGTTCCTCTCTGTTATACTGTGCTCTCAGGCAAACAGCTCGTCTACTCCCGAGTGTCTGCCAATCCCCTGTTTCACCTCAGACAAAGTGGGCTTCCTTCGACAAAACCCACGAGGTGCTCAGCAGTGAGCGAGGACAGTTATCAGACTGCAATGGAAACACTAAGGGTCTTTTCTTCGGAGGTCTCACAAAACACCAACCGAATGGACTATCAGTAAATGTGGCATGTTTCAGAGAGGAACATTGGGTAAATCTTCCAGTTGGTGCTGTGGCACCTTCATCAGATCAGAACAGGTTGAAGTCCTCTCTCAAAAGACAATAAATCCAATACCGTGGCACGTCCTCAGTCGTGCACTGAACTGAAACTTGGAACAGATTTCAATTGTAACTACAAATGCATCCACGCCTCTGTCCCACCTTCTCAAGGAGGAGGATTTAATCTGATCCGTGACAACAGTCAGTGTGGATTGAAAGACTGAGAGAGATTCATTCTGGCTAAACAGGAAAGAGCCTGCATTGTCATAGCGCCTTTCACAAACTCCCAAGTGTGCCACTGTGTTTCGGACTGCAAGGTGTTGTCAGTGTTTACCTGGAGGACACATGCGATCTGTTTTATGCATTGCAAGATCCCACATGCATTTCGTGACCAGACAATAAAATCAAAAATCCTGCAGATGCTGGAGGCCTGAGATAGAAACAGGGTGTTGGAGAAACAGAGTAGGTGCACAGAGAAAAAAGTCCACGCTCTGAGTCCACTTTGACTGTTCTTTGGAACAGGCTGGGTAGTCTTTTTGAACAGTATGGTTTGAGGGGGCAATATTGACCAAGACACCAGGGAGAAATGCCCCTGACCTTCTTCCAATCGTGGCCAGGAATCTCATGTGGAAGGGTTAGACAGGGCCTCATCTTAACATCCATTCAGGAAGATGCCATCCAGGACAGTACAAAACTTACCCAGAATCACACCTGGATTATGCAACCAACTTTCAAGTGGGATCATCCAGGATCGCATCGAACAGGGAAGCACACCCAAGGATCCAAAATGGCCTCCTCAGCTCCCAGTTCATCAGTTTGTGGACCTGGAACCTACACCCCTTTCCATCATACCAATGCCACAGGAAAGTCCCCTCCATCTTTAGGTCAGAAATGGCAATGATTGCTGCACAATGTTCAGCTCCATACACAACTGCTCAGATACTGAAACAGTCTGTGTTCATACCCACCAGGATCAATGCATCATCTCGGCTTGGCCTGAGAGCCACACGTACTGGCCAATGACAATCCCCAGCCAGAGAGAGCCTAACATTCATACAGTCATAGAGCTGAACAGTACAGAAACAGGCCCTTCTGCCCAACACGTCCCCGTGCGGACCAGATATCCTAAATTAGTCTAGTCCCGTTTGCCAGCATTTGGCCCACATCCCTCCAAACCCTTCCTATCCATATACCCATCCAGATGCCTTTTAAATATTGTAACTGTACCAGCCTCCACCACTTCGTCTGGCAGCTCATTCCATACACGCACCACCCTCTGTGTGAAAACATTGCCCCTTAGGTCCCTTTTAAATCTTTCCCCCTTTCACCTTAAACCTATGCCCTCTAGTTTTGGACTCCCCCCAACCCTGGGAAAATACCTTGGCTATTCACTCTATCCATGCCTCTCATGATTTTATAAACCTCCATAAGGTCACGCCTCAGCCTCTGACGCTCCAGGGAAAATAGCCCCAGTCTATTCAGCCTCTCCCTATAGCTCCAACCCTCCAACCCTGGCAACATCCTTGTAAATCTTTACTGAGCCTTTTCAAGTTTAACAACATCCTTCCTATAGCAGTGTGTCCAGAATTGCACACAGTATTCCAGAAGTGGTCTAACCAATGACCTGTTCAGCTGCAACATGACCTCCCAACTCCTATGCTCAAAGCACCGACCAATAAAGGCAGGCGTACCAAACGCCTTCTTCACTATCCTGTCTACCTGCGACTCCACTTCCAAGGAAACATGAACGTGCACTCCAAAATAAAAACCAAAAGAACTGCGGATGCTGTAGATCAGGAACAAAACAGAAGTTGCTGGAAAAGCTCAGCAGGTCTGGCAGCATCTGTGGAGGAGAAAACAGGGTTAATGTTTGTGTGTGGGAAACCGTGTCTCACTAACTTGATTGAAATTTTTTGAAGATGTGACCAAGAAGGTTTATGAGGGCAGAGCGTAGACTTTGTCTGGATATAGACTTTAGCAAGGCATTCGACAAGGTTCATCATGGTAGATTGGTTACCGAGGTTAGATCACGTGGAATACAGGGAGAATTAACCATTTGGATACAGAACTGGCTCAAAGGTAGAAGACAGAGGTCTGCCAGACCTGCTGAGCTTTTCCAGCGACTTTGTTTTTGTTCCTGATTTACAGCATCCGCAGTTCTTTTGGTTTTTAACATTTTGGGTCCAGTGACGCTTTCTCAGAACTCAGAAAATCAGCGTTCTGAGGAAGGGTCACCGGACCTGAAACATTCACACTGTTTCTCCTTCAGAGATGCTGCCAAACCTGCACTCCAAGATATCCTTGCTCAACAACAGTCCCCAGGACCTTACAATTAAATGTATTAGTCCTGCCCTGATTTGTCTTTCCAAAATGCAGCACCTCACATTAATCAAAATTAAACTCCATCTGCCACTCCTCGGCCCATTGGCTCATCTGATCGAGGTCCCATTGTACTCTGAGGTAACCTTCTTCACTGCCCACGACACCTCCAGTTTTGGTGTCATCAGTAAACTTACTAAACATACGTCTGCGTTCACATGCAAATCATTTATATAAATGATGAAAAGCAGTGGACCCAGTACCGATCCCCGTGGCACACAGCTGGTCACGGGTCCCCAGTCTGAAAAGCAACCCTCCACCTGCACCCTCTGTCTTCTACCTTCGAGCCAGTTCTGTATCCAAATGGTTAGTTTTCCCTGTATTCCGCGTGATTTAACAATCTACCATGATGAACCTTGTCGAATGCCTTACTAAAGTCTATATCCAGACAAAGTCTACTCTCCACCCTCATAAACCTTCTTGGTCACATCTTCAAAAAAATTCAATCAAGTTAGTGAGACACGGTTTCCCACACACAAAGCCATGTTGACTATCCTGAATCAGTCCCTGCCTTTCCAAATACATGGAGTCCCTCCAACAAATTAGCCACCACTGACTTCAGGCTCATCATTCGGTTGCATGAGCATTGCCGATTCACCACTATCGACATTCCGGGTGTTACCATCGAACAGAATCTCGACCGGAGCTGCCATCCAAATATCAGGGGCTGAAAAACCCACCTCACTTGCCAAACCCTCTCAGTCATCTGAAGGTACAAGTCAGGAGTGTGATGAAATACTTGGATGTGTGCAGCTCTAACCAAAATCAAGAAGCTTGACACCATCCAGGACAAAGCAGCCCGCTTGATTGGCACCACATCGACAGGCATTCGGTCACTCCACCAATGACGCTCAGATGCAGCAGTGTGTACTGTCTACAAGATGCACTGCGGAAACTCACCAAGGCTCCTTCCACTGCACCTTCCAAACCCACAACCACTTCTGTCTGGTGCAGCAAATGCATGGGAACACCAGTCCCCACTTGTTCCCCTCCATGCCACTTCAGTGTCGTTGGCTCAACATACTGGAATTCCCTCTCGAAGGGTATTATGCATGTCGGTCCTGACCCAAAACGTCAACTCTCCTCTGATGCTGACTGGCCTGTTCCACACCGTGTTGATTATTGACTTTGAGACAGTCGGTCATGGCTTTAAGCCCAGTTCCAGAGATTTGATGGGAAACCTGATGCTGACATTCCCTATGGAATAATGTGACTGACCAACTGTCAGTGGCCTGCCCAACTGTTGTCCCTCAAAACAAATCTTTGAGCCAACTCCTGAGCCTATCAGCCCAAACATCTGCTTGCTGATTGGCACCCATTTAATGCAAATAACAAATCATTCCTTGTGGCTGAGACTATTGGATAAACCTTCTTCAATGCGTTTCCACAAGTCTCCAGCCTGAATACATGGCTGCCAGACTATTGGAAATGTCCCTGTGGTATCTGGGCAGTTTGCACTGAGTGACTTGTCAGGTCATAACTGCAGATATGAGGTGTATTCAGAGTTCTCAGTTCCGAGGAAGGACCCAAAATGTTAACTCTGATTTCTCTCCACAGATGCTGCCAGACCTATTGAGCTTTCCCAGCAAATTCTGTCTTTGTTTCTGATTTACAGCATCCGTCATTCTTTCAGTTTTTATATGAGGTGTGTTCAGTCTGGTCTCATCCTTGGATGCTTCATTGACTGGATGGGTCATTTTCCCTTCTGTTTTTTGAGGTTTACTTTGACGGGCTGTAGACTCAGTGCCTCTGGGAGTTTAACAGCTGTGAGATTATGCTGCAGGTCTATAAAACTCTGGTTAGACCACACTTGGAATATTGTGTTCAGCTCTGGTCACCTCTTTATAGGAAGGGTGTGGAAGCTTTAGAGAGGGTGCAGAGGAGATTTACCAGGATGCTCCCTGGACTGGAGGGCAGGTCTTATGAGCAAAGTTTGAGGGAGCTCGGCTTTTCTCATTGGAGTGAAGAAGGATGAGAAGTGACATGATAGAGGTGTACAAGATGATGAGAGACATAGGTAGAGTGGAGAGTGAGAGACCTTTTTCCAGGGCGGAAATAACTGTTACGAGGGGGCATAATTTTAAGGTGATTGAGGGAAGGTATAGGGAAGATGTCAGAGGTAGGTTCTTTACACAGAGAGTGGTGGGCACGTGGAATGCGCTGCCGGCAGTGGTCGTGGAGTCAGATACTCTAGAGACTTTTAAGCGACTCTTGGACAGGCCCATGGAGGATAGTAAAATGTAGGGTATGCAGGGTAGATTGATCGTAGTAGGATAATAGATCGGCACAACATCATGTTCCATGTTCTATGTTCTCGAAGTCTGTAAAATTATGAGACGCTTAGGTAGGTTTGATGGTCAGAATCTCTTCCCTGGAGTTGAAATGTCTAATACTAGACAGCATGTATTTAAGGCGAGAGGGGCAAGTTTAAAGGCGATGTGAGGGGCAAGTTTTTTACACAGAGAGTGGTCAGAGTGTGGAACACACTGCCGGGGGTGGTGGTGGGGTCAGATACAATCGAGGCATTTACGGGACTTGTAGATAAACGCATGAATGTGCAAGGAATGGAGGGATTATGGACTAATGGCAGGCAGAAGGGATTAGTTTCATTTGGCATAATGTTCAGCACATCTTTGTAGGCCGAAGGGCCTGTTCCTGTGCTGTACAGTTCTATGTTCTATTGTTGCTCCTTGGCAACTTGGACCCCACCTTGACTCCCCTCCTCCAAACTCTCAGCCCTCAGCCTCCAAGTTTGAGACATTTTGGGATGATTCAGTTTATTGAGAGATTCTTAGCTGTGATGGATATGACAAATTTGCCTTTCGGAAACCTACAGGACACAAAGATTGTGCAGAAGAGAGGGGGTCAGAAGAGATTTCCCAGGATGGTGCCAGGTATGGAAAGTTTGAGTTATAAGGAAAGGCTGGGAAATTAGAGGTTGAACGGTGACCTTACAGAGGTTCATAAGATCATTACAGGTACAGATAGAGTTAATGGGAGGTATCTGTTCCCTAGGAGGGGGGATCTCAAGACTAGGGGGCACATTTTTAAGGTGTGAGGAGAGAGACATGAGGGGCAGGTGTTTTACACAGAGGGCGGTTTGTGTATGGAATGAACTTCCTGAGAAAGTGGTGGGTGTGGATAAAAGACATTTGGATAAATACATGAATAGGAAAGGTTTGGAGGGACATGGGCCAAGTGCAGGCAGGTGGGACTAGTTTAGTTTGGGATGATGGTCAGCATGGACTGGTTGAGCCGAAGAGTCTGTTTCTATGCTGTGTGACTTTGACTCAAAGAGCCACACAAGCTGTCTTTTAATGAGGTGAATACTCCTCCAAGTAGCTGAGTTGAAAGCTAGCTCTCCCCTATCTCATACAGATAAGCAGACGGTACAAGCAAGGTCCATTTGCCTGGAGTGTGACTCCCTGCTCTACCCCCTACTGCTGCAGCTGCTCCTGAACAAATAGCTGCATACAGCCTCGACCCCTCCTCCACATAACACAACGTACCATTATCAAACCATTATCCTACAAACTGTTTGCTGCACCTCTGTGTCGTTCTGAAGTTAAAGAGCCTTCTTGTTAAGGTCCTCAGCTTGTTCATTTCACCCAAACCAGGGGATTCCATTCAAATCGTTTTCAGAAGCACCCTGTCGTACATTAAGGAGATGTGGTGATTATTCCTGTAGAATTTCCAGCAGGCCATTCACACCAGCCACCCCATGACGTACTGGACACCTCCTGCTATTCTTCATTGACTTCTGTCTCCATGAAGTTCCTAATCCCTGATAGAGTGTACCTTTAAATGCATGGGTGCTGGTTGTCTCTCTGTGCCTACTCTCTGTGCCTACTCTCCGTGCCAGTGACTGACTCTTTCTCATCATTCTATCAGTTAAACAATTCGTAAACCACGGTAGGAAAGTTCAAATCTTACCGGGGCGGTTGGAGAAATCAACTTGAAAAGAATCTGTGACAGAATGAAAAAAGCTTGCGTCTCTCCAAACGTCAGGATGGGTTGTTCTAAAAAGAGACCTCACGGAGGTGGTTGGTGTCACTAAACAAAGCTAACCATTTTTGATGTGACTGTAGTGCAGTCCCATAGTACATTGAGCCAGTACATCACTGAGTTCTATCACACCAGTGTTTGTTGGCAATGGAAAGCCATGAGCATCTTCAGGGAGTTGAAGGCAGGTAAGAAATGCCAATCTACCAGGGCCACCCATATTTTGCGATCAAATATTTTTTAAAAGTACGATTTTTCTCACACGGGGCTTACACAGTTAATGGTAGGAGCCCAGGTACGGTTGTTGAAGAGAGACCTAGGGGTGCAGGTCACAGTGTCACACAGCATGGAAACAGACCCTTCGGCCCAACCAGTCCATGCCGACCATAATCCCAAACGAAACTAGTCCCACCTGCCTGCCCCTGGCCCATATCCCTCCAAACCTTTCCTATTCACGTACTTATCCAAATGTCTTTTAAACATTGTAACTGTACCCACATCCACCACTTCCTGTGGAAGTTCATTCCGCACATGAGCCACTCTCTGTGGAAAAAAATTTGTACCTCGTATCTTTTGTAAATCTTTCCCTGGGCACCTAAAAAATGTGCCCCCTAGCCTTGAAATCTCCCACCCCAGGGGAAAGACACCTGCCATTCACCTGACCTATACCCCTCAGGATGTTGTAAAGCTCTGGATGGTCACCCCTCAACCTCTGACACTCCAGTGAGAAAAGGTACAGACTTTCTTGGAAGTGACATCACAGGCAGACAGGATGGTGAAGGAGGCATTTGGCAATGCTGGCCTTCATCACTCAGAGCAATGTGTCTAGGCATTGGGGCATCACGCTACAGCTGTACAAGACATTTGGAGGGCCACAATTTGTGGAATACTGTGTACAATTCTGGTCACCCTACTATAGGAAGAGTGCAGAAAAATTTCACAAGGATGTTACCAGGAGTGGAAGGTTTGACTTATAAGGAAAGGCTGAACAGACTGGGAGCTTTTATTCCCTGGAGCATTGGAGGCTGAGGGGTGACCTTACAGATGTTTATAAAATCATGAGGGGCATGGATAGGGTGAATACCCAAGGTCTTTTTCTTAAGATAGGGGAGTCCAAAACTAAAGGGCATAGGTTTAAGTTGGGAGAGGAAAAATTTAAAAGGGACCTAAGGGGTAACTTCTTCACACAGAGGGTGGTGTGTGTATGGAATGAGCTGCCAGAGGAAGTGATGGAGGCTGGTACAATGACAACATTTAAAAGGCATCTGGATGGGTACGTGGATAGGAAGGGTTTAGAGGGATATTGGCCAAATGCTGGCAGATAGGACTACTTCAGTGTAGGAATCCTGGTTGGCAGAGACGAGTTGGACCGAAGGGTCTGTTTCCATGCTGCGTGACTCGATGTCGCCATTCTGTTTGGCATTGCTATAGCTCAGTGAACTGAAGGGAAAATGAAGACCAGGTTCTGTTCCAGATGTTGACCTCCTCCTCAATGTGATTCCCAGCAAGGACTGACAATGTTACCCACAGCTCAGACAGTTGTCCTCTCGCTGGAGTTAAAAGGTCACATGTGTGAGTTCTGGACAGTCAGGGGCACTGGGCTTATGGACAATGTGTGAACCTCAGCCTCTGGCTGCCATTGCTGGTGGGCAGGCAGGGTCCGAGAGCATTTCATCCAGCAAGAGCAAGGGAATTCCTCCTTGGTATCCTGGGGCAATATTGTAGAATCCCTACAGTGTGGAAGCAGGCCATTCTGCCCTTCATGTCTACACTGACCCATTCCCCCTACCCTATCCCTGCATTGCCCATGGCTAAACGACACAGCCTGTAAATCCCTGAACACTACAGAGCAATTTAGCATGGTCATTCCACCCTAACCTGCTCATCTTTGGACTGTGGGAGGAAACCGGAGCACCCGTAGGAAACCCACACAGGCACGGGGAGAATGTGCAAACTCCACACAGACAGTCGCCCGAGGGTGGAATTGAACCCGGGTCCCTGGCCCTGTGAGGCAGCAGTGCTGACTGCTGAGACACCATGCCGCCCACTGTGTCCCACCACCCACATTGTCCAAAAACACTATGCCTGTATTTCTTGGAGTGTTGCTTGTGGGATCGTGCTGTGCACTGACTGACTGCTGTTTCCAACACGACATTCCATGACACTTCACTGACTGCATGGTGCTTTCAAACACTCCCAAGGTTGGAGAAGACACAACGGAGATGCAAGCTCTCACTTTCCATGAGAAGCAGCGTCCTGCTTGCTGAGTGGGAATTGACAATGATAATCAGAGCCTGTGTTCCCCATTGGCACGGTGAGTTTCACTGGAATGACCGGCCGAAGGCTCACTGTGGGACGCCCGAGGGAACTGTCTTGCGAGCAGCAGCATGGTGACTCGTTCTGCCCATGCTCTTGGCCCAAAGCCAGCCTGCACCAGAATGCCTCCTTTGTCAGAAGTAACCAAGAGGGAAACATTTGTATCTTGGCTGCAAGAAGGGAATGTGTCGCTCCTGCCTGGGTGATAAAGCCGAGTGCTATTGCTCATTTAGACTAATCAGCAATCAGGTCACAGTACCTCCCCACCTCTGATACTGTCAATGCACTAGAGCTCAGTGAGGCAGGCTGCTTATCTCAATCAGCCTTGGTGTTGCGCGCAGCTTGTCTGGGGAGCCACAGGACAGTGCCTGAGGACACGCATGTAGAAGCTAGATTTAGCCGAGGACGTTTCAGCCAGAGAAGGTTTTTGACACAGAGCTGTGAATGTTGGGAACGTGCACCAGGGCAACGCTTAATCTTCCAAACACACGACCATTTCCAACGAGACAGACAACAGCCTAACTATTCCGATCCCACTTTCCAGTACTTGCCATAGCCTTGTGCCTGCATCCACCACTTCCTCAGGAAGTTCATTCCATGCGCGAACCACTCTCTGTGTAAAAAAAAATTGTCCCTGATGTATTTTGTAAATCTTTCTCCAGTCACCTTAAAGACGTGCCCCCTAGCCTTGAAATCTCCTATCCAGGGGAAAGACATCTGCCATTCATCTGACCTATACCCCTCAGGATTTTATAAAGCTCTGTTTGAAAGCCTTGTTTGAAAGTTGTGTCACAGGTAGACAGGGTGATTAAGAAGGAGTTTGCGATGCTTGCCTTCACTGCTCAGACCCTTTGGGTATAGGAGTTGGGACATCACATTGAGGTTGTACAGAACGTTGCTGAGGCCTCTTCTGGAGTGCTGTGTGCAGTTCTGATTGCCCTAGTATAGAAAGGACATTATTAAAATGAAGAGGGTTCAGAAAAGATTTACTAAGATGTTGCCAGGAATACAGGGTTTACGTTATAAAAATAGGCTGGATAAGCTGGGACATTTTTCACTGGAGCATTGGAGGTTGAGGGGTGGCCTTATAGAGATTTCTGAAATCATGAGGGGTGTAGATAAGGTAAATAGCAAAGGTCCTTTCCCGAAGTGTGGGGGAGTTCAAAACTAGCGGGTGCATTTTTAAGGTGAGAGGAGCAAGATTTAAAAAGGATATGAGGGGCAACTTGTTTTTTTCGCACAGAGAGTGGTCAGTATGTGGAATGAACTGCCAGAGGAAGTGGTGGATGTAGGTACAGTTACAAGGTTTAAAAGACATTTGGATAAGTACATGAACAGGAAATGTCTGGAGGGATATAGGCTAGAAGCAGGCAGCTGGGATGAGATTAGTTTGGGAACATGGTCAGCACGGACTGGTTGGACCGAAGGGTCTGTTACCGTACTGTTGGACAGTACAACAAAGGGGCAGCAGATACAAGGGAGCACCAGCACCTTCAAGTTCCCCCCAACACACCATCCTGAGGTGGAAATATATCGCCGTTCCTTCGCTGCCGCCCGGTGGAAATTCTGGAATTCCCTCCCTAAGGGACATTGTGGGTCTACCCACGGCACATGGACTGCAATGGTTCAAGAAGGCAGCTCACCCCCCACCTGCTCAAGGGGCAATAAATGTTGGGCCCAGCTAGTGACCCCATGTCCCAAACACAGAACAGGTTCAATGGACAGCTGTAGGCGAGGTGACCTGAGCGAGTATTTGGAATTGGGACGCGCTCTTGCGATGCAGTGGTAATATCCTTACACGTGGACTAGGAGGCCTGGCTTCAGGGGGCTACCTGCTCAAAAAATACAGTTGTCAAATGGAGTGTAGCATGGGAAAATGTGAAGTTCTTCATTTTGGAAGGCAAAGTATTACTTATGTGCAGAAAAACTGTAGAAATGTACAACACACAGGGACTTACCTGTATGTGTGCACAAAACACAGGCTGGACACCAAGGCAGCAGGGAATCGGCAAGGCTAATAGAATGCTGGCCCTTATTTCAAGGAGATTGGAGTCTTAAGAATAGGGGAGTGTTACTGAAACTGTACAAGTGCTGGTGAGACCATACATGGAGGACATGCAAGCACTTTTGGTCCCCTTGTTTAAAGAAAGTTATCATATCAGTGGGGGCATTTCAGAGAATGTTCGTAAAGATGGTCCCTGGTATGGAGGGATTGCCTTATGAGCAAAGATTAAGCAGGTTGAGACCCTACTTGCTGGAATGTGGAAGAGTGAGTTTCTAACTGAAACATATAGGATTCTTAAGGGGCTTCCTGAGTGAAACGTGCTGCTTGTCGGTTAAATATTAACCCAGGATGCCAGGGAGAACCCCACTTATCTTCGGCAAGTAGTCCAGAGGACTTTTTTGAAGGCCAGGTCCCCCAGTTCATTCCGAAAACAAAATTGCTGGAGAAACTCAGCAGGTCTGGCAGCGTCTGTGGAGAGAGGAAGAAGAGTTAATGTTTCAGAGGGAGCAGAAATGTTCCTCACCCAGTTTCCCTCTGCACAGATGCTGCCAGAGCTGCTGAGTTTCTCCAACTTTTCCTGTTTCTGTTTCAGATTTACCACCCTTTACCTGAATCTATTTCTTCATTCGTGTGGCAGCTTTCTGAGCAATACTATTCCAGCACTCTCATTCTGGATCGACTGTTTTCTGCCCACTGGAAACGCAAGGTTATCTTAAGAAAAAAACTTGGCTTTGGTTTTGTCCATTCGTGGGACGTGAGCGTTGCTGGCTGGGTCAGCTTTTATTGCCCAGACCTTGCTGTCCGAGAGTGCGGTGGTGAGCTGCCGTCTATTTGAGGGGGATACAGCCACAGTACTGTGAGGGAGGGAGTTCCAGAGCTTGGACCCCAAAGGCACTGAATAAAAACTGCTGTGAGTCCAAGCCAGTGTGTGGTGAGTGGCTTGGAGGGGAACCTGCATCTTGTAGATGGTAGACACTGCTGTGACTGCATGCTGCTGGTGGAGGGAGTGAGCACATACTGAAAGGGGCAGTTGTGCTCCCCTCCAAAATTCCTTCCTGACACCTCCCCATCTCCATTTTCACTTTCCTCCTTCAAGACATTTGTTAAAATGCACCTCTGGCTAAACGTTTTGGTCACTGGACCGTAAGGAAGAGGAACAGGAGTAGGCAATTCAGGCCCTCGAACATTCTGCACCATTGGGCAGGACCATGGCTGATCCGACATTCCTCGCATCCCACCGATCGTGTTCTTGTTTGGGTTGGGAGTGGGCCTTGGCTTGGCCATCCTGCTGCAGGAAAGCGCGAGGCGTTCTGACCTGGGAGACGTGCAACGTGCTCGAGAAAGTCAGTGACATCAGGAAGAGGGAAGAGCATTTTGAGAGCAGAAGGAGAGTAGTGATACAGGAGGAAGCACAGTGGGTGACGGGCCGACAGGATTTCATTCAGGGTGACACAGCAGAAGGTTTCAGACAACTTGAAGCTGATGGAGGCTGGCTCCAGGTACCATGGAAACAGCAGAGGCTGGTAAGTTGAATGGCCTCATTTTCAATTGAATGGTGAAGCAACAGCATTTCCCATCATTCCCCTGTCACTGTCAGAGGTAAATCCATGTTCACTGGTTGTGAAAACCTCATGGATACAGGGAAATTGTGACATGTTGACATGAGACAACCTGAAACTCCAGGAGAAGGCTGGTGTGGATGAATGGAAGTTCCAAACCGCAGACTCTAGCTTAGTGACTCTAACAAGCCTGTCATGGGATCACTAGGCCACAGTACAGTGCTAAAGGAGAGGCCAGGCAGGACTTGACATCTGAGATAAAAGGTACTGCAGATGCTGGAGAATCCCAGATAACAAGCATGGGGCTGGATGAACACAGCAGGTCAAGCAGCATCCTAGGAGCAGGAAAGCTTGACGTTTCGGGCCTAGACCCTTCATCAGAAATGGACTTGACATCTATATCATTCTGTGAGACAGTACAAGCGTGCTTCACGAAACTAGTCACTCTCAATGTCCACCCACCACATGTTCGTTTTCTGAGATACGGTCACAAAGCTCGGGGGTGGGGGAATCATGGAATCAGACAGTGCAGAAGAGGCCCTTCAGCCCATCGAGTCTGCACCACCCCTCTTGGATTTCACACTGAGGTAAGAAAACAAGAACAAAAATTGCTCAGTATCGGTGGACTGTCTCGCACCCATCCACTGACTGGGCAGAAAACAACTCCTGACTTTTTCCAAAGCGAAATCTCAGTATTTTTCAACACCCAAGGTCAGGCCAAGATGGAGCAAATTGTAAATTCTCAATCACCCAGCCGCTGTGGGTTTTTTTTTTGTTGGCAGAACTCTGTTCCAGTGGGGGTCACCTCACATATCTGGCCCCAAATGTACAGCCTGGGCCCCCGTCCGACACGACCGATTGTGATTCTCCTGTCCATCCATGTCATGCTGCCGAATGAAACATTCCCTTTCCCTCACGGCACTGAGAATTCATCTCTATGATGATCTTTCACTCACCTAAGGTCCATTTGGAACACCGCCCAGGCCCAGCAGTGTAGATATTTGGAAAATAAAAGCTTTTTTGTGATGGCTACATCTAAAATAACACCTTCTCCTGGGAAACTGTTCATGACTAAGTCCGTGTTCAAAGTCTGGATCTATTAGATGGTCCGGTAAACAAAACGCTCGCCGCCATTGACCCTTGAGGGGCGTAAAGACTTAAGTCACCCACTGGTGAGTTACAAGCCTGTGTCTGAAAGGGAACCACAGAGAGTGACAAAGGGCAATTGGAAACAATTATCTCCCTGTTGTGAGTAATTGAGGTGATGACAATGGCTAACAGGTTCTTAGGGTGAGTGTAGTGCTCAGACTGATGTGACTGCTGAGCTTTTGGAAGTGCGGAGGGGGTGGGGGTGAAGGGGAGGGGAGATCTCCCTGAGGCAAGACAACCCATCACACAAAAGCTTTTTTCTGCTCTTTTATTCAGGTGACACACTGAACACAACAAAGCCGTTAACCCATTAGGAGCCATTATTTGTTGAACAATGAGCTTAAAAAGCTGTTTTCACAGGCTGCCAGTTTATTAACTGGTTGCTTGTGTTTGGGCTTGGGTCTGCAGATCCGTAATAACCCATCTTTTCCTCAAAAGCTGCTCCATGAGAGTACGGCTGGACACCGAGCAACTTAGAATCCAGCAGGGCACATCACGGAAGGAAGACAGGAAAAGGGGACACAGCAATGCGATAAACTCATGTGAACATCACTCTCAACGCAAGTTCACATCCCTTCCCTGATCATGTCAACTCCTGACAAAAATGAAAGTCTCAGGCCAACTTCAAAATAATTTGAGAGTCCGAGAGTCTTACAGCACAGAAACAGACCCTTCAGTCTAACCAGATATCCTAAACTAAACCAGTCCCGTTTACCAGCATTTGGCCCCTAAACCCCTCCTATTCAGACAGCCACACAGATAGCTTTTAAATGTTGTAACGGTACCAGCCTCCACCACTTCCTCTGGCAGCTCGTTGCAGACACGCACCACCCTCTGCGTGAAAAAGTTGCCCCTGAGGTCCCTTTTAAATCTTTTCCCCTCTCACCTTAAACCTATGCCCCTGTAGTTTTGAACTCCCGCACCCCTGGGAGAAGGCTTTGGCTCTTCACCCTATCCATGCCCCTCACGATTGTATAAAGTGAAGGGGCCGGTGTTGGACTGGGACGGACAAAGTCAGAAGTCACACAACACCAGGTTATAGTCCAAAAGGTTTGTTTGAAAACACAAGCTTTCGGAGCACAGCTCCTTCATCGGGTGACCTGCCTTCACCTGGTGAAGGGGCTACGCTCCGAAAGCTTGTGATTTCAAACGAACGTTTTGGACTCAGAACCTGGTGTTGCACGCCTGATGATTTTATTAAACCTCAATAAGGTCACTCCGCAGCCTCTGACGCTCCAGGGAAAGAATTCCTCCGGACTCCTCATGTAAGGATTGGCCAATTCCCAAATCTGGGAGAGTTTGGCCCTTAAAGCCAAGCTGAGTCATGCTCTTTTCCACACTGCATTGATGCCATTTGAAAGCTGTAGGCCCAAACATTGCAGGAAATGATTGTTCAAAGATCTATCGCCTTTTTGATAGAGTAACGCTAAATGATAATTCTGAAATCACAGGCTCGCCAGAGAAACCACTCTTTGATCCCATGCTGTTAAAGCTTTTGATGACTTAATAAGCTTTTCTCAGAATCTCCCTCACTTCCTTGAAGGTTTTAAATGATATTCTTTCGCGGCTGCTGTCGGATGAGCCTTTGTGTGACTGAGTCTGATCTCCCTTTTGCTGAGAATGGCTGTGTCGAGTGTCAGGCAATGCTGTACCTGTAAATAAATCAAAGTCTTGTGCAATTTCTACATCTCTCCCCTGCTTTTGTGTGTTTAACACTGTCCCTGTGTTTAAAAATAAATAGCGTTTGCTTCTTCAGCTGTTATCCAGCTCAGAAAAGGAAAGAGAGAGAGTGTGTGACAGAGAACATAAGTACATAAGAACAAAGAGCAGGAGTAGGCCGTCCGGCCCTTCGAGCCTGCTCCGCCATTCTATAAGATCATGGATGATCTTTTTGTGGACTCAGATCCACTTACCCACACTCTCACCGTATCCCTTAATTCCTTTATTGTTCAAAAAAAATCTACCTTAGCTTTAAAAACGTTTACTGAAGTAGCGTCAACTACTTCACTGGGCAAGGAATTCCACAGATTGACAACCCTCTGGGTGAGAAAGGGAGAGAAAGAGGTCCATGCACTAGGGATGGATTAAGACAGATATGGACTGAGGTAGACAGAGTAGCAGAAAGATAGAGAGAGAACACAGAGGTTTCAAGTTGATTTTAATGGATCATGTTCTGGAGATCTCCATTTGTTTGGTACTGGCATCCCCTGGGGATGCTGGTATCAGATGTAATGTGGTGAATTGCTGATGCTTTCATTCTGTGAGCAGAAGCCAGATTATTTCATTTCCAGTCAGGCCTGTCATGTGGAGCTAATTAATGTTAATTCAGGAGCGAGGAAGGGGCCTTGGCTTTTCTGAGAAAACAGGCCGTCTTTGCTCAGCTTCGAACTGAATCACTGTCCTGCCATATTGCTGGGTGGTTGTGTTAAACTGTGCAACACGACCCGTAAGGAGCTGCCAGGCACCTGTTTTTGTCTGGGTTGAACACAGAGGTACAGCTTCCACATGCAGGACAACCCAATTCCCATCAGCCATAGGCAGTGGGTGGCTCTCCAAGGTGTGACAAGGGAGTAATACAAGTTGCTTTCCCCCTCACTCGAAGCCCACCAACTTCCCTGCGCTTGCAGGGATTTATGGCCGATCCAGACCTGTCAAACTGACCCACAGCTTGTAAAGTCCTCCTGGTCGCCAAGAGGCAGAGGGTATGCTGTTCCTGGTCAGGTCTCAGCTTTCCTTCTGACATTGGCTCTGTAAGGGGCACTACTCAATCACTCTCGGGAAAGCAAGACCTGATTCAGTCTCCCCTTTGTGACCCTCTCCCTTTGCCCTGTTTTCTCAGGCACCTCTGTGGGCCATTCATTTAAAAACAGACTCCTGTTCCGAGAGATTCTCTCTCTCAGAATAAGCAGGTCGGGGGTCATGGGGTGGTGGGGAGGAAGTGTGGTTTCCTGCAGAATGTCAAGGGTCTCAACCTGAGGTAACTTAGTAACTGTGACCCCAAGTGCACCGAGAGTGAAAGAGAGTTGTTTCAGAGCTGACTGAGTGCTGCACAACATTTGCTTCAGGGAATGGGAGCCAGAGAGTGAGAATGGGACAGGAGGTTTGGGGGGGTGGGGAGGTGGGAGAGAAAAGACAGGGATTTTGGGATGAATGGCCCAGTTGTAACCACTGGCACGGGCCACACCTGCACTGGGCCCTCGCGTATGGGCACTGTTGGTTGTGGAAGTAATCAACGATCAAAGAGATGGACGAGCCTCTGTCAGTCTACAATACTCCCATGTTGCACCATGGAGATGGAGGGAGACAGGTAATTTAGGGGAGAAGTGTGTGTGCGCGAGTAAGCAAGAGCGCAAGTGACTGTGAGAGAGTGAGAGAGCGAAAGAGCGAGTGACTGTGAGAGAGAAAGAGAGAGAGAGTGTAACCGTGAAAGAGTGAGGGAGTGAGAGTGTGAGAGAGCGAGTGACCGTGAGAGTCTGAGAGAGAGCGCGTGACTGTGAGACAGAGAGAGAGAGCAAAAGAGCAAATGACTGAGAGCAAACGAGAGCGAGTGACTGTGAGAGAGCGAGTGACTGTGAGAGAGCGAGTG
>JAHRHZ010000003.1:1452441-1468414 GCA_024137785.1 Ginglymostoma cirratum
GCGAGTGACTGTGAGAGAGCGAGTGACTGTGAGAGAGCGAGTGACTGAGAGAGAGCGAGAGAGTGTGAGAGAGCGAGTGTGAGAGAGCGAGTGTGAGAGAGCGAGTGTGAGAGAGCGAGTGACAGTGAGAGAGCAAGAGAGCGAGCGCCTGTGAGAGTGTGAGAGAGTGAGGGACTGAGTGACAGTGAGAGAGTGACAGAGTGAATGAAAGTGAGTGTCCGTGAGAGAGACAGAGTGAGTGAGTGACTGTGAGAGTGTGAGAGAGTGAGGGACTGAGTGACCATGAGAGAGTGAGTGACTGGGAGAGAATATCTGTGAGAGAGTGAGAGAGTGAGAGAATCTGTGTGTAGCTTACACAAACTGGAAACGAACAAATGGTCCATTAAAGAGGAACAAGCCCCACAATATGAAAGGCAGCCTGACCAAATTGTGGTCATGATGAGGAGGGTCAGTGGGGGGGGGGGGGTGGTTTCTCAAACCTGGCGCACCAAATCCTGCCAAATGTGCCGGGCCCTCTCACAACAAAGAGAAACATCCCCAGGATATCGACACCCACCTGCCAGAGCCTTTTGTTCCACTGACAGGAACACACAGGAGGTGGAAACGACTGGAGTTTCATGGGGCCTGGGGAAGGGTTGAGGGGCTTTGGGGGGGGGGGGGGGGGGGTGTGCGGAGGTTGCTGGGGTGGGAAGAGGAAGCAGTTAGTTAACCCTGACAGAGAGAGACAGAGACAGAGAAAGAGAAGGGCCAGGGAACAGGATTCAATTCTCATGCTGTGTCACCTAAGCCAGGCAAAGCATTCAATGTGCCTAACCCCAGGGAGATCCCCCACCCACAGACCACAAGACAGTCTTCCCAGCTCTTGGACTTCCTTGGTCAAGCTCCAACTCCCTTCTAATTTAAGGAAAACCTTCACCGCTTCACTGCTCCCACCCACTGCCCTCTCTTTAGAGCCTGGATCTTCGTGCTCTTCAGATTCTGACCCCGATACATTTCAAACGCTTCATCATCAGGCAGCGTGCCTCCAGGTGGAAGGGACCCAGAACTCCCTCCCCCTGAACATCTCCCCCTCTCACCTCCATCCAACCTTCAGTCACCCGTCCCAATACGACATGGTCCAATCCACCCAAACTCCCCTGGGAAACACCTTGGAAATGGGAATATACTGGAGCAGTGCCAGTTTCTGACTGCTGCAAGGTTTAGCAGAGTCACAGGGAGTCAAGGACGAAGGGCACAGGGGTGACACACATCCCCTGGTAAAACTGCCCCCTATCCTGCACTAGTAAAGGGGCCTTTTCCTCAACAAAATCCCACCAAGACTTTGTGCTGAGTGACGATCTCACAGATGAAGTTAAACCCTGGGTGTTCCTTCCACATTGGCCATGTGTACATGCTATGCTGTGGAGGATAGGCTTGTCAAACTCCCACTGAGGGCTCTGTCAACAGGCTGACAATTTCCAAACAAACCCAATCCATCTGCCTCCCCTCCACCACCCACTGAGCTCACTTCAAGTCCAGGAGCAGCTCCTATGAAGCCTGAAGCCCGAGCCCTACACACAGGCCGGAATGTGATTCCAGGCTTGAGGAGTTTCTGGGTCAAGACACAACTGTTTTGAGTTCAAAACAGCGATGGGTTTTACACAAGCTGCGAAACAGAGTCTCTTCCCACTGCTTCAGTGCATGCACAGGATCTCAGACTGAGACAAGACCCTGCCCTGGGGTAAATATTTATCCCTCATGCAGCATCAGTAAAATAAACGGTCTGACCCCCATTGTATTTTTCCTGTGTGCCACGCTGCCGTGCGTGAACAGGGAGAATGTCCTACATTAAGGAAGTAACGGCAATCATATTCCTGCAGGCCATGATCTACTCAGATTCAGATGATGCTAAATTGCCCAGTGCCCAGGGATGTGCAGGTTACAGGATTTGTGGGGGGGGGGGGGGGGCAGGGACAGGGGTGGGATGCTCTTTGGAGAGTTAGTGTGACTCAATGGGCCGAGTAGCCTGCTTCCACACCCAGGGGATTCTGTGACAGTATGAACTGGTGGAAGTGAATAGAGGTAACACCACACCTCAGGCACAGAGCAGGTTTGAAAATGAGAGGCCCCCTCCTGGTTTCAGGCAGCGACGCCTCACTTTTGGTGAGACCGCAAACCCACCTTGGCTAACACAGCTGACCAGCTGCAGCTTGTGACTGATAGTGTACAAGGTACTCGATGGGGTGTAAAAGTGTTCAGGAGTGAGAAACAACAGGAGGAAGACATTTGGCCCATCATGTCTGTTAGCCTTTCTGAGAATAACTAGTCTTGCTCCCTGACTCTTACCCTGAAATATTTCCCATTTCAATTACTTATCCAAATCCTTCCTCCATGATCTTATGAAATCTGCTTCCATCACCTTTGGAAACAATATATGCCAAACCCCAACAACTGATTAGGAAGACTGCTGTCCCACAGGCCCATCCTCACCCATCCCGCAGCACTGGAATCCCAGTATTTATTCTGAATCTTCATTGAAGATCTCAGCACACACTCCCTTCACCCCCTAATGCTGCCCCTGCTCCCTGTTCCCAGTGGGAGACTATCCTGGCCATCCTCTCCATCGCTCCACAATCTGTCGCAAACTGAAATTGGAAAACGGAATGAGGAAAGGCTTTTTGTTTTGAAAAACGGAACTCCTTGAGCCCGAGATAAAAGGTCCTGCAGATGCTGGAGAATCCGAGATAACAAGCATGGGGCTGGATGAACACAGCAGGTCAAGCAGCATCATAGGAGCAGGAAAACTTGACGTTTCGGGCCGAGACCCTTCGTCAGAAATGGGGGAGGGGAAGAGGGTTCTGAAATAAATAGGGAGAGAGGGGGAGGCGGATAGAGGATGGATAGAGGAGAGGATAGGTGGAGAGGAGGCAGACAAGTCGAAGAGGCGGGGATGGAGCCAGTAAAGGTGAGTGTAGGTAGGGGGATAGGGAGGAGATAGGCCTGTTCACACTGAACGGAGCCTCTGACAAAACTCCATGAGCCCACTTTTTGTCCACAACCCTAACATCTTTTTACTAATTATTTATTCTGGAGCAGCAAAACTATTGATCTAACAACACCGCAGCTGCTTTTCCGAAAGCATTGTAGAACGAGGGGGAGCCTGGTCAAACAGACGGTTTGTCTGTGTTGGACATGTAATTGACTTCAGGCAGAGAGAGGGAGAAGACTGGTCTTTTTGTGGTGATCCTGCCCCCTCCTGGAGCATGTTTAAATATGCAGCTGTCCAACAGGTTTAACATGGAGGCATCATCCATCCTTAGCAAGGAAACACAAGATTGGCTTGTCCTGTGCCCTGTAAGGAGCATGAATCATGACCTGTAGCAAGTGCTGGCATAATCAGAATGACTGGTTGCTGTCTATCAGGGATATGGTGGCCTCGTGGGATTATGGCCAGACTGTTAATCCAGAGATCCACGTAATATTCTGGGCACCTCGGTTCAAATCCCAGCAGCCGGTGCAATCCGAATTCCAAAAACCCAGAATTAAGAAGCTGATGATTATGAAAGTGGTGTGCATGGAGAGTGAAGCAGATGAGCTTCTGTAATGTGGTGCAGGGAGGGAAATCTGCTATCTTTGCCTGTTTGGGCCCACAGCGATGTGGTGGCCTCTTGGGTCAGCAAGGAACACTGGACTCGGCTGCGGGGGGGGTTGCTCCCAGAAATGGATAATAATTTCGCTGTTTTTTTTCGCCATGGAGATGAAGATGGTGAGACAAGGGAGCAGGAACATTGATCCAGACATTCCTCGGTTCTGGAGGAGGCAACTGGTTTATCGCTAACTGCATGCCTGCTCCATGTTTCAGGACATCCCAAAGTCCGACAACAGTGAGACAACCCCTCTGCAGTCCGTTGTTTGACATTAGAAAATTAAATGACCCATTTACGTACCACAAGCTCCCATCTGATTACTGACCACCTCTCTCTGGTAGTTCTAGCAAAATACCGAGAACCCAAATCGCTAGAAATCAGAGTGGGTTGAGCAGCATCGATGGAGAGAGAAAGAGAGCAAGCTAATGTTGCGAGTCAATCAGACTCTGCTTCAAATGACAAGACAGTTTGTGCTGAAAATCTTATGTAGAAAAAGGACTGAGCTCATCAGGTAGAGCATGATGTGTACAAAGAGAAAGCAGGCTTATGTTTGAGAGAACTTGTAGACAAAGGCTCAGTGTTTTCAGCATTCTTGCACACTTACTATGATGGTGGTGGAACCAAGATCATAGGCCATCATATGCAGGGCTGTTAAAACCCTCCAGCAGGATTTCATAGCTACCTGAGGCTATCTTGATTTATTATTGAAGGAGCTTCCCCGGCTCAGTGACAGAAGCAGCCGAGAGATGGAGTGCTTGGAGAGACAGTGGTGTTCACAAGCTTCCACCAGGCTGGCAATGAGCTTGGTTTTAGGATTGCACAAATCGAAGAGACGACAAACTTGCTTTCTGCTCTCTCCTCTATCAGATTCGAGGACAGCAGCCCAGGCACAGTTCCTGCAGCCAGTTTACATGCCATCCTACCTTCAAACCTGGGAAAACGGGGCAAACATAAGGAACAGGAAAACTTACTGAATATTAAAGCAACTGTGCCCTTGCTCAGGCCAGCTGCCCCCCAGGAAAGCAGGCTGACTGGTTACAAAACCCGAGGAGCCGCACACAAGGCTAGGCTGACTCACTTGGTGAATGCTCCACAGCCCGTCAGCAAAATGAGCCAATGAGAGAGGAAATCTACAAGGGTTGCTCATGATCCTGGGATTCCCAGACAAAGGGGAAAAGGCCACATGGTCCCACCATAACATTCAGGTCATTGGAGGTTTCACTGCAACATACAAATGAAGACTGAGCAGGCAGTTCAGATCCCACTGACAGCTTGTTGGCCATTAATGCTCAAGGTGACTTAAACACTGCTTTACTTTCTCCCCACCCATGGGCTAACTCATTCACCAACTCAGTGAAAGATATTCTCGGCTCTGCTTGAGCCTAGTTGGTCTTCCAGAGAGAAGGTGGTGACCGTGATCGCGTGTTGCAGACGAGCACATTACAAGGGTCTGGCTGTACATGCTGAGACACACATTACAGCTTGGGCTAGCTGCTGCCAAGGTTCAGGAGGAAGAAACCACTGTCTGAGGTCTTCCTTCCAAAGGGAAACGGGGGTCCCTTCAGTCTGTGCTAGTGGCTCCATGTGTGGAAGTATAGCCCTGGATGTCGAAGAAATGTCTTTGGTCTGTTTCAGTAGAATCAAACTCTAATGTTTGTTTATTTCATTGATTATGCTACTGTACAGAACAAAACTGCATCAATAATGATGAATACATACATTATTCATTAAAAAATCTTTTAGCAAGATGTGGAAACACTGCCCCTCTCAGGGTAGCAGGAGGACAGCACCCACCGAGCGTGTTCTGTGTGGAGACTGGATTCAATTCTGCTTCAGCCCAGAGGCTGAAAGATAAAATGACAACCACACTGCATGACAATCCAGATATCCACTAGAAAGACCTGTCAAACCCACTCGACTTTCGAAAGGCAGCCAAGATCCAAAGCAAATAAAAAATGTGAGGCAACAGAATCAGCCGGTTTGTTAATTGCACGTCCAGAGCTAAGAGAATATAAAAATCTGACCTTTTGAAACGACAAGGCTTCAGTATGCAGAACACAAGGTGAGTTGGAGCCATATCTCATTGCTACTCTTTGCTAGTTTGTCCATGTGGGCTTTGGGGAAAATTACATTGACTCTGTCAAAACAAAGATGCTCTGTTCCACTCCCACCATAGGCCTGGCCGGCCAGCCAGCTTGGACACTGAACTGCAGCCCTTATCCTGCTCCCTGCTCACACAATCCAAACTCCCATCCAGCATCACACTACATTCCCTGACAATGCTGAGACATCATGGTGGTTCTGGTGTTTTTACCCTGCAGTGTCCTTGAGCTGATCAGCCCCATTAACCAATATCTCTTCCTTTCTCCCCCCTTCAGGCTGACCAGAAAGTGTCAACGCAACGGGCCATCTTTCAACCTGTGTCCCAAACAGTCATCAAGTTAAACAGCATGGAAACCCACCCTCTAGCCCAACTGGTCCATGCCAACCAGATATCCTAAATTAATCTAGTCCCATTTGCCATCACTGGGCCCATGTCCCTCTAAACCCTTCCTGTTCATGTACCCATCCAGATGCCTTTTCAAAGTTGTAGTTGTACCAGCCTCCACCACCTCCTCTGGCAGCTCATTCCACACACACACCACCCTCTGTGTCAAAGTGTTGCCCCTTAGGTCCCTTTTAAATCTTTTCCCCCCTCACCTTCAACCTATGCCCTCTAGTTTTGGACTGTCCCACCCTAGGGACGAGACATTGGCTATTCACCATATCCACACCCCAAGGCGCTTTTACCAGGACAGGAGTCCATAGGTTTAAGGTGAGAGCAGAAAGATTTTAAAGGAACAACTTTTTTTAAACAGAGGGTGGTGCATGTGTGGAACAAGCTGCTAGAGGAAGTGGTGGAGGCTGGTACAATTACAACATTTTAAAGGCATTTGGAAAGGTATCGGAACAGGAAGGGTTGAGAGATATGGACCATATGCTGGCAAATGGAACTAGATTAATTTGAGACATATGGTTGGGATAGATGAGTTGGACTGAAGGTTCTGTTTCCGTGCTGTATCAAGTGATGACTGTTTGGTACATGTTCGCTTGGAGGATGGCCTGTTGCGGTGAGAATTTCTGTTCAGCCTAAAGTGGGGAAATGGAAGGGATATTGGTTAATGGGGCTGATCAGGTCAACAACACTGCTGGGTTAAAACACCAGAACCACCATGTTGTCTCAGCATGGCCATGGAACGTAGCGTGATACTGGATGGGAGTTTCAATCGAGAGAGAGCAGCATGCTGCCTCTAAGATTACAGGCTGGGTTTGAGGTTTCTTTCAGTTATTATGTTGCAGTACAAAGATACTTATTTTGAATCATTTTTGGGTTTTTTGGTCAAAATGCAAAAACATTTTAAAAACACAGTTTGAATGGAGATTTTGGAAAGGCAGATAGATGGATGGCTCAAGCATTCTATTTGAAAACCAGACAAGTTAGTTTTTTTTAAAAAGCATCAGTTTTAAAAGCAGAGTTGTGCTAATGGAGCCTGTGGAGAGGCCGACAGATCTGGAGTGAAATTGCTTATTCATCATAACAGCGAAAGCTCTCTGCTCGAGGAGCAGTTTTTAACTAAATGAAACAGCCACTGAGCTGAACGATTTAAACATTTAGTTTTTTTGGTAGGTTTAACTAATTCTTTGGCTGAGAAAAGGTAGTTTATTTTAGATACAAGGTGCTCTCGAAAGCTGCTTCTTTTTAGGCTTAATGACATTAAGAATATACACGAGACAGTGCTGACTGGTAGATTTAGAGATGTGATTACACAACGTACGCACTAAGAATGCATCTTAGCTAAAACAGGATTTGACAAAATCTAAAAGAATAATTGTTACAGGGATCTCTCCTGTCAAGGGCAGACAGGGGATTCGGTGGCAGTGAGCGTGAATCTAGAATAGTATGTTGCTTCCCTGGTGTCAGGGTTAGGCTGTTTCAAAATGTTTGAAGCATATTGTTAAAACGGAGAGCAAGAGACCAGAAGTTATTGTACACGTTCGTGGCAATGACAGTGAGGGAACAGGTTAAGGCTTTGCAGAGTGGATGAAAGATTAGGTAGATTAAAAAAAGCAGAACCTCAAAATCCGTAATGTCAGGTTTAATCCCAGTGCCAAACTCAAATCAGGAAAAGAATAAATCGATAAAGGAGATAAATCAATGGTTTGAAGAGGTGGTGTAATGTTCAGGGATTCAGGGTCACGGATCACTGGGGTCTCTTGCAAGGCAAAGACCTGTTCAAAAAGGATGGGGAGACAATGGCCTAGCGGTATTACTGCTGGACTGTTCATCCAGAAACTCAACTAACATTCTGGAGATTTTAATTCTCCAAACATTGACTGGGCACTGCCATAGTGTTAAAGGCGTGGATGAAGAATGTTAAATCTGTTCCAGAAAATTTTCTTCATCAATACATTAATGTTCCTACCAAAGAAGTAGCAAAAAACTTTACCTTCTCTGAGGTAATAAGACAGGACAAGCAACTGAAGCGAGGTGGGGGGACATTTTGGGCCTGGTGATGGTAATTCTATTACTTCTTAAATCATAATGGAAAAGGTTAAGCCTTCCACAAAAGGAACAGTTCTCAATTAGAATAAGGCACATTTTAATGCTATCAGACAACTTTCAGAGGGAGGATGGAGTAGACTGTTTGCAAGTGTACAGACAACTGACAAGTGGGGGGCTTTCCAATGAGAGTTCAGAGTCATCATATTCCTGTTAGAGTGACAGGTAAAGCTGGTGGGGTTAGAGAACAATGAAGAATAAAAGATATTGAGGCCCTAGTCAAGAATTGAAAGATCAATTACATTTAGACAACAAGGCGTGGAGCTGGATGAACACAGCAGGCCAAGCAGCATCAGAGGAGCAGGAAAGCTTGGTGTTTCGGGCCTAGAACCTTCTTCAGAAATAGGGTTCTGGCCTCCAGCATCTGCAGTTCCTACTATCTCTGAATTAGATTTAGACAACTGGGGTCAAATGAATCTAAAAGCATGAAGAGTGTCAGGGCAATTTTAAGAGAGAGATCAAGGCGGCAGAGAGGAGATGGTACACAGCCTTGACAAATAAATCTCAGAATAATCCAAAAACATTTGACAAATACATTAAAAACAAGGAAACGAGAGAGGGGGTAGAGCCACTGAAAAGTCAGAGGTCATCTGTGTTGAGTGTTAGAAGATGGGAGAGATAGTAAAGGAATATTTCACTTCAGTTTGTATTGTGGAGAAAAATGGAGACTACAGAATTCAGGGAAATAAACATTGATCTTTTGAGAACAGTTCATTTCACAGCTGAGGAAGTGCTGGAGATCTTAGAAATCATAAAGGTGGATAAATCTCCAGGACCTGATCGAATATATCTCAAGAGGTTGTGGCAAGTTCTACAAGGGCCCTTTACAGAAATATTTGTATCACCTATAACTATGGGTGAGGTGCCCGATAACTTCAGAGTGGCTAATGTTGTACCTTTGTTTAAGAAGGGTTGTAAGGAGAAGTCTGGGAACTGTAGTCTTATGAGTCTGACTTTGGTGATGGGCGAGTCATTGGAAGTGATTCTGAAAGACAGGATTTATATGAATTTGGAGAGGCAAGGAATGATTAGGGGTAGTCAGCATGGTTTTACACAAGGGGAATCGTGTCTCTCTAACTTGATTGAGTTGTTTTTAAAGAAATGGCCAAGAGGATTGATGAGGCCAGAATGGTAGACCTTGTTTACTTGGACTTTGGTAAAGCCTCTGACGAGGTTCCGCTGACAGATTAATGAGTAAGGTTAGGTCACATGGGATTCAGGGTGAGCTTGTCAATTGGGTACAAAATTAACTTAATGGCACGCAACAGAGTGTGGTGGTGGAGGGCTGTTTCAGACTGGAGGCCTGTGACCAGCAGTATTCCACAGGGACCACTACTGGGTCCAATCATTGATACAAAATGATGTAGATGAGAATACAGAAGGCATTGTTTGTAAGTTTACAGCAGACACCAAGATTGAGGAGTAGTGGATAGTTAATAACGTTACCTAATGTGACAGTGAGGTCTTGATCAATTGGGTCGATGGGCTAAACAGTGGCAAACAGTGAATTTGGGATAAAGGTGTTGTATTCTGGTAAAACAAAGGCAAGATTTGTACAATGAAAATGATGGGCCTTGGACAGTGCTGTAGATGAGACATAGGGATTCAGGTACATAATTCTTACAAATTCACAAGATAAGTAAAGATGGTGGTTAAGATAGCATTTAGCACATTCACCTTCCTTGCTCAGGTCCGAGTATAGGAGTTGGGACATGTCAAGGTTGTACAAGACATTGGCAAGGCCTCTTCTAGAGGCCTCTGTGCAGTTCTGGTCACCCTGTTATAGGAAATATATTATTGAGCTGGAGGGGATTCAGTAGGGATTTACCATGAAGTTGCTAGGAATGGAAAGTGCTGTCGGGACAGGCTGTAATGAACTTCCTGAGGAAGTGGTGGATGTAGGTACAATTACATGTTTAAGAACATGAATAGCAAAGGTTTGGAGGGATAGGGGCCAGGAGCAGGCAGGTGGAGCTAATTTAGTTTGGGGTTATGGTCAGCATGGACTGGTTGGACCGAAGGGTCTGTTTCTGTGCTGAGAGAGTCTATGACTATGATTTTATCAACCTCTATAAAAGGTCACCCTCAGCCTCCAGTGCTCTGAAAGTCATACCAGCCTATCCAGCTTCTCCAAATAGTTTATACCTTCCAACCCTGGCATCATCCTGGTAAATCTTGTCATTTGCCTTACCCAAAATGCAACAGCTCACATTTAAATAAACTCCATCTGCCACTCCCCAATCCATTGGCCATCTGACCATGGTAGCGTAGTACTCTGAAATAACACAGTCATTGTCCGCGACACCACCTAATTTCGTGTCATCTGCAACTTACTAACCATCCCTCCAAAATTCACATCTGTAATGATACTATGGTTTTAAGAGCTTGATTTTGTTCTTTTTAAAAAAAAAAAAAAAAGAGGCTTTGAGCTATCGGCACTGAGCTGGCTCTTCCAAACTGAAGTAAACCACATGTCAGGCCTGAGGGATTTTTTTTTTAAAAAAACAGTTGGAACAATAGGAGCAGCCTGAAGGGGTGGAGACAGGCTCCCACAGAACCAGGGTTTTTGTGCAGCTTTCAGTAGTTGTTGGGGTTTTGAAGCTGGCTATGTAAACTGTTAAACCTAAAAGCTTACGTTCTCTCTGCTGCCTGCATCACCTGAGAATCTGTTTTACTGACAGGGCCAAGGGTGTGCTGTTTGAATGTTACTTTGTCGGAACAGCTGGTTAGCAAACAGTTAGATCATTTCTGATGCTGTTACATTTCTCATTTGAGTTCAAGTTAAGCTATTTCTTCTTTCATTTGTACTTGAAGTGTAAGACCAGAATAAAAAGTGTGTTTTTCTTAAAGCTGAGTCATCGAACCAATTCAATTACATGTGGAACACAACACCTCACACTTGCCTGAACTAAAATAATCAGTTAGGGTCCAGGCTATCTCCTCAATCATTTGAAGGGGGTTTGGTCTGGTTCTGAAACATCCAACATGGTAATCGAATCTAAATCCACTTGACTCCTCCATCTGAAGCCTTGCAGGTTATTTTACTTCAAATGCAAACTTATTTCCAAAAGTTTCAGGACCCATCAGCTGCAATAAAAAGGTCCTGAAGCCCAACACGGAAAATCAAAGAATTCTCAATTCCACCTCAATTGCTTCAAATCTCCAGGCCTGAAGATCTAAATCTCTCCAGTAGAAACTATTTATTTCCTCCCCACAGCTTTGGCATTTCTATTTCACACAGGTGATCCATCCCTTGCATCCATCAAAAGTAATGAATTAAGCTTCGCCTTCAGTTCTTGTGTTTACCCACATACCACAGAGAGGGGGCAGCACACTGATGTATTAAAGGGCGAACTTTATTCCAACTGTATCGCAACATTCTACAAAAATAAGTTAAGTCCTTCCTCTGGGTTTTGCGGACTACCTGAAGGGAGAATGAAAACAAAAATGAAACAATTGTAGGATGAAACTTGGTCAAAGGCATTGCATTGATCCAAGGACAAGCATCCCGTTTCACATGAGCAAAGCAAGAACCATGCAGATTTCTGAAAAGACCACTTGATTGTTAACAGCTCCTCCAGGCTCAGCCTTCAGCTATTTGCATTTCTTCAACTCTGGCCTCAACCATAATCACTCCACAGCCTGTAACCATGGAGATTCTCTATCGTGGAGAATCTCCATGTCCCCCGACATCTCTCCCTGTTTCTTCCCTCCAGTAAGATCCTCAAAGCCTACGGTTGCACTTGGGTTTGGTCATTGAACAAATAGCCCCTGACGTGGTGCAGTGTCAGGTTGTTCGATGGTACTCCTTTGAAGAGCCGGATTTGAAAATCACTGTAAGATCATCTTACTTTGTGGCACCTTTCAAGCATCCCATTCAGTTTGGAGACCAACAGTCCCATGTTGGCACACAGACACACACTAGGATAGAGAACTCTCTGCAGGTCAAGATGTGCAGTTTATTCTTACACCCAATCACATGCTGCTGGATGTGGAATCAATGCTGTTGACCAGCCATCACACTAGACAGGTGAATAATTCACAGGAACATGTAAACTCTGACCAGTCAGTCCAACCCCCATTGATCTAGGGACACTGAGCACAGCCAAAGCAGTGGGTCCAATGCAGCAACAAACCACCAAGTATGTGCAACAGGCTAAAGGCAACACAACGCATCATTTTTGAGCGCACACCCTCAGTCACAGCGAGTGGTTTGACACAACTTGCTGCAGAGTTGGATTCCCAGACCCAGCTTCACATTTACTCAAGTGCACAGTACTCGAGAGCAAAGAGGGCTGGGAGGTATTTTCCACCCCATCAGTTCGAACACAGGGCTGGCTCGACACAACCCTGCCCCAAATGAAATATTACACCCAACTTAGTTTCCACAAGGCAATTAAATCCTTGGGCTCTTACCTTGCAAATCAATTCCTCGGCTCTGTACAAAAAGCATTTATTTCTTCACAACTACCTTCTTCGCCTTGCTTGACTCTTTCCCCTAGGGTATGCAAAGATGTTTTCAGTTCACAATGCACCCACTCACTCACCAACAGTTAAGCTCATTTCAAAGCAGACATTATCAAAGCTGTTATCTGCACAATAGAAAGTCTTCCTTTCCTGTAATTGACACTGTGGAGTGCAATATGACAAGGACTATTTTATTGCCAAGCAATGAAGGAGGAATGGGCACACCTTTCAAAGACATGGCTGCAGCTCTGTCAGTGGGGTTGCCTCAGATCCTTTGTTCCAACAATAGGGGAGGCTGTTCACAGGGCTGGCACCAGGGGGCAGTGTATAGACAGAGACCTGGCCAGCAACAGATTGCTGATTGGTTTGTGGGGTAGTGCTGTTCTGGATGACAAGCTCTGAACTTCCTGCAAAGTGGGAAAAGAGGCTGGAGAACTGAAAATCCTGCCATTCAGCCCCTCAAGCACACACTGCTGTTCAATGCAATCATGGCTGATCTCATCTCTGCCTCAATTCCATGACTCTTCAACCCATGAGTGTCTCTCCCCTTAAACGTATTCCATGTAGCAGCATCTAGTGTGCACTGGGGACAAGAGTAGACTCATGACAAGAGGAAAGTTTCACACTTGTTTTAAATCTGCTATCCTTCATTCTCGAAAATCCACCTCTTGTATCAGATTGCCCCATCCACAGGGCAATATACTCAACATTTACTTT
Organism: Ginglymostoma cirratum; assembly: GCA_024137785.1. Classification (NCBI taxonomy): domain Eukaryota; kingdom Metazoa; phylum Chordata; class Chondrichthyes; order Orectolobiformes; family Ginglymostomatidae; genus Ginglymostoma; species Ginglymostoma cirratum. The sequence goes on from JAHRHZ010000003.1 coordinate 1,465,852, forward strand.
ATCAAACTCCTTCAGCATCTCTGATCTAATGCTTCTAAACTTGCGTATAGGCTATAGCTCAAACTTTTTGGCCAAATCTCTCCGTTAAATAAAGCCCACATTGCTAGAATCCATCTAGGGTCACACCCTCAACTGCCTCCAAATGCAACTATATCCCGCAAGGGGACCAAAACTGGACAGAATAGTCAAGACACAGACTCACTAATGCCTTGTACAATTACAGCGACGCTGCCCCACTTTTGTACTCTATTCCTTAAGGCCAGAATTCTACTGGTTTTGTTCATGCACCAAGACACCTAGGACCCTCTGCCTGAAAACACTCAAGTTCCGCTCCATTTAGATATGGAGTGAGCTTACTATTCCTCTGACCAAAATGCACAACTCCCCTGACTGAGTTACTCCAACCCCATGTGATCTTAGCTGGTGTCTGGCACCTCAAATGCCTTCTGAAAATCCAGATGCACAACATATACAGAATTCCCATTAACCACTCGGCTGGTTACACCTTTAAAGAACTCTACACAAATTAAATCAAACTGATTTACCCTTCCTGAAACCAAGCTGAGTGATAGATTGTGTATTGACCTGACAAACATCCAGTTATTACTTCCTTAATAATGGATGATAACAATTTCCAACAGACATTAAATTGGTTAAAAGCTTCCTGTCTGCCTCCCTCCCTTTTCAAACATAGTTTAGTATCTGCCTGGGATGTAGTTATTATCACAATGGATCCACCACCATTTCCTTGATGAACCTGGGGACTTGGCTGCTCTCAATCCTGATCATTTGCTTAGTATCCTGCCCCCAAAAAATTAATGATTCATACAATCATAAATCCCTACAGTGCAGAAAGATGCCAATCGATCAGCTCCTTCAGTCCACACTGACACTCCAAAAGGCATCCCACCCAGACCCACCCCTCAACCCAAACCCTCTCACCTCTAGTCCACCTAACCTGCAATTCTTTGGACAGAGTGAACGACAGCACCTGGATCAAACTTCACACAGCCACTTGATGCTAGGATCAAACCTGGGTCCCTGACGCTGTAAGGCAGTGAAGTGAACCACTGAGCCACACTTACTGCATGTTACCCCCTGTAACCTCTGCATTACCTGTTACTATTGGGATAGAGTCAGAGCCTGAAAACAGACTGCATCTCCCACTTCCTCTGACAGCTCATTCCACACATGAACCACCCTCTGCATGAAAACGTTGTCCCTCAGGTCCCTTTTAAATCTTTCCCCTCTCAGCTTAAACCTTTGCCCTCTGGTTTTGAGCTCCCTATCCTGAGACCGTAGCGGTGTCATCCTCCAGAACCTGAAGTAAATATTCTACATCTCAACCATCTGTGTTCCCCACTATTAACTCACTTAGCATTTGAGAAAAAAATTCCCTTCAGCTGTTGCCATCCCTTTTTACATAGTTCCTCAAGCTCTCACTGCAATTGTAATATTTTGCACAAGTTCTCTCCATTTATCTTGGTTTGAGGTTTTCCACAACCCTTTCCAAGTTTGTCCATCTGCCAGCTTACCACTCCCTTTTGCAATGACATAAGCTTTAGGTTTTATTCTCTAGCATTGTGAACTTCTTCACTTAGTGCCCTCCTTGTAACCAGTTACTCATGTGCAATCAGCTAGACATTGTCAGCCACGAGAGTCTACCGCACAGCAGTTCAACAACCATGCCCTAGCGTTCCTTACGCAAGAGTGCAGTGGCAGTAATCTCCAGGAGGAGCAGTTCACATGGAATGACCCAACAGTCAGAACAGCAATACCAAACAGGGGTGTAGCTCTGGAGCAAAGGATCAGCTTTCCAGAGTTAGAACATCTGAAAGCTGTAGCCAAGGATTTATGGAACCTAAAGCAAGGTGCACTGCGTTCACTTAAATGCACTGCATCTCACCAAAACAGCACTGTTCTGAGAAAATCATTTCCATCCACAGTGACGGCTCAGTGGTTAGCACCGCCGGCTCACAGCGCCAGGGACCCAGGTTCAATTCTACCCTCAGGCAACTGTCTGGGTGGAGTTTGCACATTCTCCTCGTGTCTGTGTGGGTTTCCTCCGGGTGCTCCGGTTTCCTCCCACAGTCCAAAGATGTGCAGGTTAGGGTGGATTGGTCATGCTAAATAGCATCTACAGATGTACAGGTCAGTTGGATTAGCCATGGGAAATAGAGGGTTAAGGGATAGGATTGGGGAGTGGTGGGAAGCTCTTTGGAGGGTCAGTGTGATGGACCAAATGGCCTGCTTCCACACTGCAGAGATTTTATCAGCATTGCAGCCTTATCAGCATTGTATCAGGGCCTCAAAAACTCAACCACAAGGGCTCCTTGTCTAGTCCCAACTTGTTTGCTGTGTACAAGATTCACCTGCTCAAATAAGACTCATTAAAAAAGCGAGAGTTACTTGACAATTATCCATCTCCCTGGTTCCTTTGGTGGACACTCAAAAATCCAACTTGGAGCTTTCAACAAAGCATGATTGATTACTATTTGGACAACAACAGTGAGACAACCAGGTATAGGAGATAATAGGAACTGCAGATGCTGGAGAATCCGAG
>JAHRHZ010000003.1:1473414-1484232 GCA_024137785.1 Ginglymostoma cirratum
GATATTTCAGAAACAAGCGATGCAGGGTGAAAGAATAGAGGAGAGACTTCCCACGAGAGATGCTGGCAGTGCTCAGCAACACACTGAAGTCACAAAAATCAAAACGGCTGAACAAGCGCACCAATTGTTTCCCAATGTGTGTGAAACAAGGAACCTCAGGATAATTAATAACATGGACCTTCCATCCTTCATCGGCTGAAAATGAAATCGTCCCAAAATAGAGATAAAGAATCCCATTGGAAATATTTCAGGGGAAGGGATGTGTATAATGACACTAATGAAATGGCTCAACATTACACCCAAAAGCTTTTCACTTTGTACTCATCAGGATGAGAACACATGAAGCGGCAGAAAAGAAACACCAGTGAATACCAGCAAGGTGGTAACCCTGCTGTTGGCACAGAGATACAGTATAACATCAGACTGCCTGCTGTCATTCTCACACTGGGGCACGCTGATTGATCACAGACATTGGCATGTGGTCAGGGTTGGATTGACACACTGTTCTGGTCCCACAGAAACAGGCCTCAGACACAGACAAGCAGTACAACACATCTGGAGGGGCATCTACGCCCAAAACGTCAGCCTTCCTGCTCCTCCGATGCTGCTTGGCCTGCTGTATTCATCCAGCCCCACACCGTGTTATCAACACATCTATGAGTCATTCACAGGGAACAGCTCTCAGCTGGTTGTGTAACCCTCAGAACTATGTGTCTAACAGGAGCTGTGGCCCTGATGTTGGGCAACACTTTTTAAACAATCCAGACCACGCAAAAAAATGACCGCACAAACTGATTCAAGATGACCAGATGAGTCAGCAGTGGGACGTATTAGCATGTGCGTTTGAAGCTTTTTAAACACAGGACTCGTGTGTGTAGACAACAAAGAACTGATATTTACATTGCTTTGCACTAGTGGAGTGCAGTCACCGAGACCGTTAATTTCTGCTGCATTGCCCAGGGGAACACAGTGACCAATTCACCCACCTGTCTAGTCTATGAATTCAAATAGACACTTCCTGATCCATCTCTGTGTCAACAAGGGCCCAATGAAGAAAGAAACAACCACGCCAAAGCTCACCCCCATCGCCTGGCCCTCAGACAGCTGTCCCTTTTCCAAGGCTAGCTTCTTGTAGCTCCTCAGTTTTAGAGGCAATAAGGCAAAAAACTTACACTTCCTGTCACTAACTAAAGCAGTGTTTGAATGGAGAAACAGGAATATCACATGACTGTGAAATTTAATGTCAGGATACTTCCACGTCAGCAACGAGCAAATCAGAAAAAAGGATAAACTGTAAGGCTATCAAATTACAAAGAGAGTTTGATGGAAGGCTGATGCTCCTTACTCCATAAACCAGCAACAGGCCTGTCTGATTTGCTGGTGACGCTTTTGTTTGAAGTCATTCTTGAGCACTCTAAACATAAGACAGAAAAAAAATCTTTCAACATACTTAAACTTGACAGTGGTAAAAGCCAACTCCAAAGTTACAGAATTAAATAAACAGCAGGAATAAAACACATTTTGCCAGATCAGAAAAGGGGAGAAGTTGTATAATCCTTTCCCAAGCCCAACGAGGGAGCCTTCGATCGACAGCGATCTTGTCCAACCACCAACAGAGTTTTGTTTTTTAATAAAACTGATTTCAAACACTCCAAAGGATTGAAGGATTTGAAGGGAGACTGTCTCAGGTGGGGGGACCTTCAATCAGAAACAAATAATTTTAGAAGAGAAAATGAGAAGGGAGGGGACAAAGATAGCAGGAAGAAACAATGGTGGCGGGGGGGGGAAAAGCAAGGGAAAACACAACATAAATAAATAGGTTTAAACAGTATAAGAAGTGATATTAAGCAGAAAGCAACAATGGAAAACCCATAGAGAATAAGGATTTGGGAAAGTGACAATATCCAGCTCTCTACACCTCATAGCTCACAGCAGCTGCAAATAGAATAACAACAGAAAGCCACCAGGGCATAATTATCATATAAACCTTTCAGCAGATAAAGGGAAACATCCTGGCAGAACTTGCTAATATACTTACCCTCCTTTCATCCAAAAACGGAACAAATAGAAAACAGGAACACTGTCACGCTCAGGCTTTTATAAATGAAGTTGCTCTCATGGCAGCTGAACAGGATTGTGGATTAACATCAATTAAAGGGCAAAACAGGCTTCACCTATTAACCTTTTCAATGCCACACTGTCCACAGCATCAAGCAAGAGCTTGCATTTATATAGCACCTTCCACAATCGCAACACATCCTTAAGCAATTCGCAGCCACTGAAAGGTTCTTGCAATGCTGTTGTTGTTGTAATGTGGGAATATTTTGCACAAGTGACAATCGATCCTGTAAACAGCATCAAGATCAGTGATTAGATCAATTTGTTTCGTGATATGAGTTGAGAGTCAAATCTTGCACGAGAATACTGGGGAGAATTTCCCTCCTGTTCTTCAGAGATTGGAGATAGAGTCTCTCCCATACACCTGAGTGCATGACAGAGCCTTGCTTTCACTTCTGAGACAACACAGCCCAGGAAGGGTCAACCTAAGCAATGTGCTCAAGTCTTCAATTAAGATCCAATTAAAATAAGCTCTCTCTCTCTCTCTCTGACAAATTATTAACCATTTAGCTTCTTGACTTCTTATCCCCAAGTGTTGGTCCCAACTTTTTCCAAACTATCCTGATTACTCATGAATCAAAATGGAGCTTTCTGACTACATTCTAGGTATCGTTTTGAATGTAGGTCATTGATACCTGATGCGCTCCTTCATAACTGACCCCTGACTGTCACAGAGGAATGACATCCCTATCCAACACCACATGATCACCAAACCCTATGTCCTATGTGACTATGAGATCACCTCCATCATAGCAACACTGCTTCATTCCAGCTGCCGCTAGAAGGCTTGAAAATATTTTAGTTTCCTGTCAGCTCACTCACGTCAGTGCCTCTTGGCCAGCTTCTCACTTCCCATTCTCCAGAAGCGGCCTGTCGATTGATTCACACAAAGTTCACGTCACCCATCACACTCCCTTCTTCAGAACTGACACTGGCCCCCAGTCCAACTCCATCATTTCCATCATTATTTTGAAATCCCTCCGGGGACAGCTACAGAAACCTCCTCCAGCCTGCATCCCTCTCAGAAGTTCTCATCTCTGGAATTCCGGCCTATCAGCATTCCCTTTTCCCTTCACTCCGCCTCTAGAATCAGTTCAAGGGTTTGGAACTCTCTGACTAAGTCATAGGGTCATAGAGATGTACAGCATGGAGACAGACCCTTCGGCCCAACTCATCCGTGCCGACCAGATATTCTGAATTAATGCTGGTCCCATTTGCCAGCATTTCACCCATGTCCCTCTAAACCCTTCCTATTCATATACCCATCAGATAATGTTGTCATTGTACCAGCCTCCACCACTTCCTCTGGCAACTCATTCCATTCACACACCACCCTCTGTGTGAAAAAGTTGCCCCTCAGGTCCCTTTTAAATCTTTCCCCTCTCTAAGCTTATGCCCTCTAGTTTTGGACTCCCCCACCCTGGGGAAAAGACCCTACTCACCTGATCTGTGCTCCTCATGATTTTATAAACTTCTATTTGGTCACCCCTTTGCCTCCAACTTCCAATTGAGTGACAACCCAAGAAGACCCAGAGATGATCCACCCTGACCTCTGAGAGAGCCACTTTCTTGAGAGAGAGAGAGCCAGCCCTACATCAGAGAGAAAGGAGATTCTAACAGCCCAGCTCAAACACATGGATCATTGCGGATAATATCCTTTCTCAGGTGATTAGAGATACATAAAGGGTAGAAATTGTGGTATTTCATGAAATACTCACACAGTGTTGTTAAATAGGAACATTTTGTTTAAAAACCCAAGTTGAACCACAAAGCAAATTCATTGCCCCTCTGCCTACCTCAACCGCCAAGAGTGCATTGTTAAAGTGTTTTTCAGACATAAGCTGCTTGAAGGCTCCAAATGAAAGCCGACACTATCTTCATGTGTTCTGGGGTGCCAAGCCAAAATGTCATGCAACTCCTTGATTGAGCATCCAGCAAACAGGGATGTTCCAGCACGCAGTTTCCTGCAACCTCATTCCCTGTTAAATTCAGGAGGTTTTATCAGATACTCAATTTGTCAAATAGAGACTTTGGAGAGGCTAAAAATGCATTTGAAGTGATTGGCACGAATGTGAAGGGTGGAACAGTATTTGTTTTCGCTGTGTAGACATTTACTGTAACTGTCTCATCTCACGCCAATACATTAAGTGACTGAAGACCTTCAGGTTGTTTGTAAGTACAATCATCGGCACTTCCTTTTGGACATGTTTCCAACATTGGACCAAAGCAGCCTGGGAAGGCGCCACTATTCAGTAATGATACACAATCTTAAATAAATCCTACTGTTGGTTCAACATCTCAGTGAGCAGGAACTTCACTTCTCAGCAATCATTTTAGTGCGCACATTGAAAAATTAACCTCACTGTCCCACCAATTACTCTGATGGTGCTAATGCCAAGATTAAAGTCTGAATTCCTGACCAGGTATCTCAAAGCATTATGAGAATATAGAAGTCATGGTTAGTAAGTTTGCGGATGACACCAAAATTGGTGGCATAGTAGACAGTGGGGAAGGCTTTTTAAGATTGGAAAGGGATATTAATCAAATGGGTCAATGGTTTGAAAAGTGGCAGAAGGAGTTCAATCTGGGTAATGCGAGGTACTGCAGTTTGGTCCAGCAAAATGGGTAGGGCTTATACAACTAACGGTAGGGCCTTGGGCAGTGTTGTAGAACAGAGGGACCTGGGGGTGTAGGTACATAGTTCTTTGAAGTTTGCAACACATATAGGCAGGGTGGTTAAAAATGCATTTGGCACGCTTGCCTTCATTGCTCAGTCCTTTGAGTACAGGAGTTGGAAAATCATGTCGAGGGTGTACAGGACATTGGTGAGACCTCTTCTGGAATACTGTGTCCAGTTCTGGTCTCCCAGTTATTAAGCTGATGAGGGTTCAGAAGAGATTTACCAGGATGTTGCCGGGTATGGAAAGTGTGAGTGATAAAGAAAGGCTGGATAGGGTGGGACTTTTTCCTCTGGAGCACAGGAGGTTGAGAGGCAACCTGATACAAGTTTATAAGATAACGAGGGGTATAGGTGGAGTTAATGGCAGTTGTCATTTCCCTAGTTTGGGGGATTTCAAGGCTCGGGGGCACATTTTTAAGGTGAGAGGAGAGAGATTTAAAAAAAACATGAGGGGCAATTTTTTTACACAGAGGTGGTTCGTGTGTGGAATGAGCTTCCCGAGGAAGTGATGGATACGGGTACAATTACAACGTTTAAAAGGTATTTGGATGGATTTATGAATAGGAAAGGTTTGGAGGGGTGTGGGCCAAGCGCAGGTAGGTGGGACTAGTTTAGTTTGGGATTACATTCAACATGGGCTGGTTGGACCAAAGGGTCTGTTTCCATGCTGTATGACTCTATGACTCTATGTGACTTTGTGAAAATCGTCGCAGCCTATTTAGCCCCTCCCTACAGCTCAAACCCTCCAACCCTGGCAACATCGTTCCAAATCTTTTCTGAACTCTTTCTAGTTTTACAAGATCCTTTCTATAGCAGTGAGACCAGAATTGCACACAGTATTCCAAAAGTGGCCTAACCAATGTCCTCTACAGCTGCAACATGGCCTCCCAACTCCTTTACTCGACGCACTGACCAATAAACACAAGTGTACCAAATGCCTTCTTCACTTCATCTACCTGTGACTCCACTTTCAAGGAATGATGAACCTGCAATCCAAGGTCTCTCTGTTCAGCAACACTCCCCAGGACCCTACCATTAAGTGTATAAGTCCTGCCCTGGTTTGCCTTTCCAAAATGCAGCACCTCACATTTATCTTAATGAAACTCCATCTGTCACTCCTCGGCCCATTGGCCCATCTGATCGAGGTCCTTTTGTACTCTGAGATAACCTTCTCCACTCTACCACCAATATTGGTGTAATCTGCAAACTTACTAACTATGTTCACATCCAAATCATTTGAACCAGCACTTAAACAAGTTCTGCGGAAGGGTCGCTCAACCTGAAACGTTAATTTCCCTCTACAGATGCTATGAGATCTGCTGAGCTTTTCCAGTAATTTCTAATTTTGTCTCAAATACTTCTGCTGTTTAGTCGACAGCCTCTCTGACTCACCATGTCTCCTCCTCTCCACCTCTCCGCGACACCCATTTAATCCGCATTTGGATTAGGTGAATCACATGATTCCTGATAGCATAGCGAAGGAAATCCTGGAACATCCCCAGGATCGTTTGCTGCACCAATACATCGAGGAACCAACGAGAGAAGAGGCCATCATAGACTGGACACGATGCTGTGAGAAAGGAATCATTGGTAATGGAGCTGTGAGAGACGCTTCGGTGATGAGTGACCATAATCTGATAGAAATCTCCATCCAGAAAGACAAGGAGGGAGTTGATGCTGAGACTCGGGTCCTGAATCTCCAGGGAAAGGATGACGGGATGAGGTCTGAGTTGTCGGTAATTCTCAGCGAGACATTCCTGAACGGAATGGCAGTGGGTAGGCAATAGCAAAACATTGAAACAGTGAATGGATGAAGGAGAAAAATTGTTTATTCCTGTCTGGCACAGGAGTACAAGGAGAAGAGTTCCCATCCATAACTCTCTATCTGAGGCGATGTTACCAGGCCCCAAGGTCCCACCTTCCAGGTGAAGCTCTGATTGACTTGGACTTGTTTCACCACAGCCTCCTTATTTGCTACAATTTATTCACAGAATGTGAGCATTGCTGGAGAGGTCAGCATTTATTGCCTATCCCTACTTGCCCAGGAGGTTGTGAAACGAGCTGCTGTGGGTCATTGCTGTGGGTCTGGAGTCACATGTAGGCCAGACCTGGTGAGGATGGCAGTTTCCTTCCCTGGAGGACATTTGTGAACCAGATGTATTTTTCTGACAATTGACAATGGATTCGTGGCCATCTTTAGACTCTTAATTCCACATTTATTTTTCATTGGATTCAGACCCGGGTCCCCAAAACATTTGCTGAATTTCTGGATTAACAGCCTCACAATAATACTGCTAAACCTCCCCCACAATTTTCCCGATGCCTCCAGCAATTTCAGTCTTTATTTCAGATCGTGGGTTTTCGAGTTGTTCACAGTCAAATGAGCGATTGTACTGCACTGTCCTGGCATTTAATCGATAATTTAGATCTCAGGGGAACCTCGTAAAGACATTTGTGTTCAGGCTGAACTTTTAGTGATGGTGTCTTGTGTTCCTCATGATTCTGGTGTGTGGATCAGAGAGACAGTTGTTCAGATCGAATGGGACTTGGGGAAGGGAGCTGGTTTCGGAGATGGGAGTTACCTGTCCTGGAGCCACCACTCAGTGGACTCATTTCAACACTGCATCAGGACAGCTTCAGACTGAGCTTAATATTAAGTATCCTTTTACCATCAGGAAGTTCCTTTCACAGAGAAACGAACACAATACTCTTCCCAGAGGCAGTATGAAACATATCTGTCACTGAGCTGTGTAAGGACACACCAGGCTACCCGATGAGAGGTTAGGTGAAAGCTGTGGGTGTCACGGAGAGGTGGAGAGGAGGAGACACGGTGAGTCAGAGAGGCTGTCGACAAAATAGCAGAAGTATTTGAGACAAAATTAGAAATTGCTGGAAAAGCTCAGCACGTCTCATAGCATCTGTAGAGGGAAATTAACGTTTCAGGTTGAGCGACCCTTCCGCAGAACTTGTTTAAGTGCTGGTTCAAATGATTTGGATGTGAACACAGTTAGTAAGTTTGCAGATTACACCAATATTGGTGGTAGAGTGGAGAAGGTTATCTCAGAGTACAACAGGACCTCGATCAGATGGGCCAATGGGCCGAGGAGTGACAGATGGAGTTTCATTGAGATAAATGTGAGGTGCTGCATTTTGGAAAGGCAAACCAGGGCAGGACTTATACACTTAATGGTAGGGTCCTGGGGAGTGTTGCTGAACAAAGAGACCCACAATTCCAGACCTTTCTTTAGCACACCTATCTCAGATGGGCTGGTTAATGCCGTTCCCAACATCGCTGCAGTCTGGTGCTCTCTCTCTCTCTCTCTCTCACCCTCACTAAGCTTTTTGTTTGTTATTTCTCAAAGCTACCCACACAGATGTCACATTTTCTGAGCAAAGATATTGGATCAATGTTACGTTGATATCCTCTTTAACCAATAATGCATTCCCACAGCCTTATCCTTTTTGTCTGTCCTTCCGAAATCCTGAATATCCCTGGATGTCCGGTTCCTGTCCCTGGTCACCCTGCAACCATCTCTGCATAATCCCTGCTATATCTTATTTGCGGGATTAGGTCATCCACTTTATTTCAAGTGATCCATACGTTCCTTGTCCGATTCCCACTTTTTTTAAACTGGGGCTGCGGTTTATTCTGGCCTTCGAACCCTCTGCCTATGACTGCTTTTATTCCCGTTCCTGTCTTTTGTTCATGCCAGTGATTGCTGTTCCTCTGACTTCTTACACAGGTTCCTATCCCCCTGCCAACTTAATGTCAACCCTCCCTAATTACGCCCACAAATACCCCCGTAGGGCATCAGTCACGCAGCTGCCCAGGTATAACCTGTCCAGTTGGTTGTGGTCCCAATGCCCCAGGAATCTGAATCCCTGCCCCCACACCAGCTCTTCAGCCACATGTTCATCTGATACATCCTGCTGTTTCTACTCTGACTCACACATGACACTGGTGGTAATCCTGAGATCACTACCTTTGAGGTCCTACTTTTCAACTTATTTCTTAACTTGCTGGATTCTGCTTTTAGGACTTTATTCCCTTTGTTGTTTGTACTTACGTGTATCTCCCTGTAGCTGCCCTGAGACATCCTTGACCTGAGCACCAGCGAGCCATCATCCAAATTAGAGTCTCATGTATGGTCACAGCAATTCCTGTCTATTCTCCTTACAATTAAATCCCTTATAATTATTGCATGCCTACACTTTTCACTCCTTCCCCGCAGACCCAACCATGGTGCAATGGATTTGGCTGTTGCTCTTTTCCTTTGAAACAATATCTGTTTTTCGTGGGAATGGCCACAGCGAGTTCCTGCATTCTGTCACTCTGCCTGGTGTTTACCCATTCCCTTTCCGCCTGTGGAGTCTTAGCCTGTGGTGTAACCACCTCACTATACGCGCTATTCATGATTTTCTCAACTTCATAGATGCTCCACAGTGTTCCCAGGCCATCGCTCTAGAACTGAAACCCAGCTTTCCAAGAACTGCAGCTGGGACCACTTCCTGTACACATACTGTCCTCAGGCATTGGAACTATAACTATGTCCCCCTCCCCCATTGAGCAGGAAGAGCACACCATGGCTTTGAGCTCTCCTGCTATGACTAAGTACTTTTGGAAGATGCTTTATCAAATGATATCAGTTGCTCCCGGGCCCTTGTTCCCTGACTCTTGTTACTATAGAATGCAGCCTCTGTCTGCAGGTCCCTCATGATTTTGAAAATGTCTATCAAATCCCCTCTCAGCCTTTACATCTCCGACAGAGACAGTTCGAACTCCTGCGACCTTTTGTCACAACCAATGGTTCTCATCGGTGGAACTATGATCAGAAACCTTTGAAGCATTCACATACTTCCTACCATGTGACTGAGAAAGCTAAGGGCTGGAACTCCTTCCTGATGGACCCGACGCCCAGTGTTTCTTCAGTGGCCTGAGGCCACTATATGCAGCCGGTAGCTTCGGTCACCAATTGGCGTCTCAGAGCTCCTCCGAGCGACAGAGAGAGAACCACGAGGCAATCCTCAATGAGGACATGTTTGAGGAAAGCCCCCCCGCTCCGCCCCACCAAAGATATAGATGATCTTGGACTCACATTGAGTGCAGCAGAAGGTGAAGCCACCAGAAGACACATGAGGAATGGAAAAGCTGCAGGATGTCAACAGGAATCCAATGGAGATTTTCAACTGTTCTGGAAAAATCTGGGACATGGAGGAAATCCCTGCTGATCTCAGGGATGACGCCATTGCCACCGTCTTCGAGAAAGTGGAGATCATGGACTGTGGGAAGTAGTGAAGAATCTCCCTGCTCTCCATCGCCAGAAAGGTTGTTGGTCCGGATCCTCATGAGGCACCTTCTCCCAATCTCCGAGGGAATCCTTCCCTCAAGTCAGTGCGGCTTGCAACCAAACCAGGGAACTATGGAGATGAATTTCAAGACTTGGTAACTCCAAGGAGCAGGAAGAGTCAATCTACACGGCCCTTATCGAGCTGACCAAGGCTTTAGGCCCAGTCAGTCAGGAAGTGCTATGAAAGACCCTATCAAAGACCAGAGATAACAAGGTGTAGAGCTAGATGAACACAGCAGGCCCAGCAGCATCAGAGGAGCAGGAAGGCTTACGTTTCGGCAAGGGTCTAGGCCCAAAACATCAGCCTTCCTGCTCCTCTGATGCTGCTTGGCCTGCTGTGTTCATCCAGCTCTACACCTTGTTCTCTCAGATTCTCCAGCATCTGCAGTTCCTACTATCCCTGTCAAAGACCAGTTGTCCAGAGAAGTGCATCAACATCTTCCATCTCCTCCATGGCAGGATGTTAGCTACAGTCCTCACTGACAGTCACATGACAAATTCCTTTCAGGACAATAAGGGGTCAAGCAGGGATGTGTCTTCTCCACCCCCCCCCCCCCACTCCCCCTCCCCCCGCTAGCCTTTGCTCCACCTTCAAAGGGACCCCTATTCACCCGGGCAGGAACACGTTTTCCGGTGCAGTGGGCATTGTTGACAGGATGGATGGAAAACTGC
>JAHRHZ010000003.1:1484632-1524157 GCA_024137785.1 Ginglymostoma cirratum
CTTTCAGGACAATAAGGGGTCAAGCAGGGATGTGTCTTCTCCACCCCACCCCCCCAACTCCCCATCCCCCGGCTAGCCTTTGCTCCACCTTCATTGGCACCATTATTCACCTTGTCAGGAACAAGTTTTCCGGTGCAGTGGGCATTGTTGACAGGATGGATGGAAAACTGCTCAACCCAAGCTGGGTTAAATCCAGGAAGGAGGTGACACTGACCTCATGTGTGCAGCTTAAGTACGTGGATTACAACATCATCTCTGCTCTCTCAGAAGTTAATTTTCAAGCCTTAATGAAGACCTTTGCAAAGCAAACCGAAGGATTGGTCTCAGCCTCAACCTCAAGAAGACTCAGATCCTTTACCAACCCATCCCAGGGCCACGTTCCGGTCCATTCCTCCATCAAGGTCAACAGAGAAACCCTCCCTGTTGTGGAACATTTCAATGCGTGGGAGATCCTCATTCAGAAGGAGATGACTTTGAGGAAGCTCCCTGACTGAAAAGACACAGTTTTTTGTGAACGCCCAGTAGCAAGAGGGAGCATGGGAAAGTAACCGGAGAAAGGAATGTCAGCAATTCCAAGGCTAAGGACTAATTGCACCTGCCAGGAACAGCTCTGAAATGTGTGCTGGGCAGATGGGGCTCCAGCATCAGCCACACGCAGACCCACGGAACCCAGGACCAGTGATCCGGAATTTCTGAGAGATTGTCATTGGCGACGATAATGTGATGCCCAGATCAGTCCACACTTCTCCAGCTGAGGTCGAACCCAGTGTCCTGTTTAAATCCATTGTAACCTCACTGCTCTGAATCTCAATGCAAGTCTTTATGAAGCCTTGGACACTGTTTGCTTCATTAAGAACCTTAGCCGGCCTTTTCTGAATTATGTATGTGCACACCCAACTTCCTGCAGAAAGTTTGCACCCTTTTTTCACATTGTGCATGATCCCAAGCTTTGTGTTGTTTGCAAATTTTGAGATTACCCCCTAAACACCAAGATCTCAGTCGTTTCTGTAAATCAGGAAATGCCAGATTTCCAGGACTGACACCTGGAAAACCTTACTGTAGGCTGAGAAATGCCCATTTGGCTTTCTTCCCTGTTTTGTGCCTTTCGGACAATTTTGCATCCACACTGCTGTTGTCCTTTTTATTCCAAGACCTACCACTTGGTTTGGAGGTCTTTTGCGTGACACTGCCTTTTGGAAGCCTGCATGCACCACATCAACAGAGTTCCCCAGACTGAGCCTTTCTGTTCGCCCCTCAAAAGACCTCGACATGTTCAATGCAATTTTCTCTGAACACACTGATGCTGAACCAACCACATTTTTCACACCACAACAAAAAAATTCCAGAGAACTGCAGATGCTGGAGATATGAAACACAAACAGAAATTGTTGGGGAAAAAAAACAACGTTCTGATGAAGATGCACTGGAATTGAAACATTATCTCTGTTTCTCTCTTCACAGATGCTCCCAGTTTCTGCTCAGTTTTGCCAGCAATTTCTGTTTTTGATTTACATTTTACCATGTGCAAATTAATTAATTCCATCCTGAGAATAGTTTTTAGGAGATTCCCCACCATTGTGGTCAAACTGACTGGTCTGTAACTGCGTTAATTTACAATTGTTGGCTCGCCTTGATAGCTTTCCTTGAACAAGAACATAACATTAATGTTTCTCCTTTGTCTGGCACCTCTCTGAATCCAGGGAGATTGGAAAATAATTGCCAGTGTCTCTACAATTCCCACTTTCACTCCCTCCAATATCCTTGAATGCATTCCATCCATTCCCAGTGCATTCAGTACCAAGACTTCTTCCTTAGCAATCAGAAGGCTTTCTAGTGACTGAGGTTTCTCCTCTGTCTGTCACTGGGGCAACAGCTGCCTCAAAGGTCAAGACACATACAAAATATTCACTGAACGTTGTGGTGATTGTAATGGGATCAGCCAAGTGGACCTCATAGAATGTGAGTTCCCTGATTGGGGCTGTTAACGTGCTCCAGTCAGGGAGCCCTGACAGAAAGAAACAGGAGGGTCAGGGGTTCTGCTCACTCTGAAACCTGGCTCTGAGGGAGCTGGATCTGTGTCAAGCACTCTCCACGTGTAAATAAAGGGTGACTTGGTGATGGGATACCGGCCTCTCGAGAGTAATTTCACATGTCAGCTGATCTTGTTGTTTAAATGCCCCTTTCTGGTCCCATTCTGGCCTGACTTCTCCTTTTCCCACTGTCTAACTGTTGATGCACCTCCGGGGTACTTTTGGATTTCACGTCACGTCAGCAAATTTTTTCATAATCCCTCTCTGCTAATCGTATATCTTTTCCTTTTTGCTTCTGGCCCTGCATAAATCTGCCTTGTTCTCCATTGTGCTTATTGCCTGGGACGTGTCGGAATTACACCTTATTTCCTCTGACTTTATTTCTTCAACCAGGCAGTGCTGGATCCGTCGGTCTGAAGGGACCTAAATCGTTGTCCCCTTTGATGGTAGCCCATTGATCAGCGACTGATTCTCCCACCAGTCCTACCCGCCCCAGCCCAGCACTTCCTTGCTGAATTGAAGTCCACTCCCTTATTCCTGATGGGGAATGGCCACTGCCATTCTCAACCTTCTGATACAGTCATCATCGTGTCCAGAATGTTCCTAGACCTGTTCCCACTTCACTGACTTCTTCCACCTCATTCCTACTGTGTTGGACTGGACGTTTACTGGTGCAGTGTGTTTCCCTGAACATAACTGATGAACCCTTGTCCCTCACACCCGCTCCCCACTTCCATAACCATGGTCCCAGTTCATATCAATTAAAGTCTCTTCTTTCCGTGTTTTCAGCTCTCTGTCATTTCTTCACGGGTTTGTTTGTTTCTATCCCTCCCACAAGTGGTTGGTCTGTACGTTACACCAAACAATGTCACTGCACCTTTCTCATTTCTCAGCTCCAGCCCAATCGTTTTGTCTTTGAATCCACTAAAACACTCTCTTTCTCCAGGACTGCAATGCTCTCATTCCTCTCTCCTTCTCTTTGTCCTTTCCTGTCTTTACCTGGTAGCTGGGAGTATTTAATATCGCAATCCTGCCCTTCTTTAAGCCAGGTGTCTTTTGTGTTAATGTTACTCTGTGTAGTCATATTCACATTACATAACCCTGATTTCGACTTCATTTATCTGCTCTGGAATGCTGCCTCAATCTAATCATTTGCTGTTTTTGGATTTTACCACTGTTTGCTTCTCTTTGGCATTTGTGAATGCTGATGTTGCCACATCCTTGCTGGATTTAATTTAAACACCCCCTCCCCCCCATCCTTCCACCCCCAAACAGCAGGAGTGAACACCCCACAGGGAACTGAGTCCCAGCTCTATTCAGATGCGCCCTTTCCTGTTTGTACAGGCATCATCTCCTCAAGAACCAGTCCCAGTGACCCAGGAATCTAGAGCTCTCCTTCTCACTCTCTCTTTCTTTCCGGCATCTTCCTATTTCTGTTCTCATGTGGAACGGGGACTAATCCGGAGAGATTATTCCTTCAGATGTCCTGCTTGCTTATTTCTTTTTAACCTAGCCCCTGATCACACACACCCGCACCTTCCATCCCCTGTGAATATTTCTGGTCAATGCTATTTGCTTGAGAATTGTATAAGTTATCTCCATGTCTGAGAGAGAAGTAAACACCAACAAGGAACCTGTCGTTTTTAGTGGACCCAGGACATCTGGCTGTTCACCCTCTTTGAGTGGAATATCCTAGATCTGCTCTGGGACATTATTTACCCTGGCAGCAGGGATGTAGAGATTTATCCTGGAGTGAGTTATCATGATGACTTCCGGTCCATTCCCCAAACTGAAAGATTTACAATCTATGCTGCACGTCAAATCCTCTCCTGCCCCTCCTGGACAGCTGGGCTACCGGTGGGGGTGGGAGTGGCACAGGATTGTTGCTGGACTCATGCCAGGATCCTCTGCCCTTGCCAATATTGAGGGCTGACAGCAGGGCCGTCTGTTTCTCTTGGAATGCCTGGTGGTTACCTGGTCCCCGTCATCTGCCTCGTTCCCAAAGCTGTGCTGTGACCACACCTCATTCCCTGCCCCACAAAAGCATCACAGTGTCACTGTTTAAAACCAGGAGCCGGTGATACTTTCTGTGCGTGGGCTTATCTGGCTCTGGGATGGTGTCCATGGCAAGTCATAATGGGCATTCTGCTTGGCCAACCTGTCCTGTCATACCTTCTCTTCAAACTTCTAAGTCTACTTTATCTTTTTTAAAACCTTACTCTAGCACTTTTAATGAGAGACTGGAGATGAGTAGAAATAAAAATTCTTCACCCTTGCTGACCAATCAGGCCCCTCTCCTGTGCCAGTACATTCCTGACTTCACTACGCTATTCAGAAATTTACATTTTTCTAAATGACTGGAATTAAAACAGTCAAAACAGCAGGTGCTCAATAGCCATTCATTCACAAATCATTCTGAATTTTGTCCCAACTCAGCCAAGCTCGCAGGATCAGAGCTCCCTCATAGCTCCAACTGTCCCCGGTTCCTGTAAGCTAACTCTGGTTCTGTGGTTCTGTCTGATAGCCGCTCTCTCCACCTGCTCGTCTTACTGTTTAATCCAACGGCCAGTCTCTCTCCCTTACACTGCTTTATGTATAGTCAGTGGCTTCAACTGTGTCAACAACTGATGTGGATATTTCTGGTGAATGTTATTTGCTTGAGAACTGTATAAATAAGCTCCACGCGTGCCAGGGAAGGAAACACGGAGAGACCTTTTTGTTCGAACAAGGAACGTGACACTGACACCTGAAGAGCATCCTGCAAACATTAGGGGCTCCACTGGAGGACTGGGAGAACTTTTAAATGTCAGCAAAGGGCTACTGAAGCCTAAAATTAAAGAATCCCAGACAAACTGCAAAATGAAACATAAGCACGGACACCAAAAGCTTCCACATGTATGTAAAGAGGAAGAGAATAGTGAAAGTAAAGGTTGGCCCTTTCAAGGAAGAAAATGGTGAACTAACAACTGGAAACCCAGAAATGGCAAAGACACTAAACTAATACTTGGTCTCTTTTTCGCTGTGGAAGATAACAATTTCTTTCCAAAACTGCAGTTACTACAGAGGAACTTGGTAAAATTACAATAACTAGGGAGAAGGTATGAAGTGAACGGTTTGGATTTAGGGCATATAAGATCCCCGGAGCCTGATGGCCTGCACCCTACGGTACTAAAGGAGGTGGCAGCAGAGACAGTGGATGTGTTAGTTATGATATTGCAAGATTTCCTGTATTCTGGATAGGTACCGGTGGATTGGAAATATGCTAATGTGATACCTTTATACAAAAAAGAAGATGGCCAAACAGTGGGAAACCATAGATCAGTCAGTTTGACTTCTGACTCCAGAAATATCCCCACAACAATCATAAAGGAGTGATAAGTGAACACTTGGAAAAACAAAGCTCAATTCACCAGTGTCAGCATGGTTTCATGAAGGGAAAATCATGCTTGACAAATCTAGAGTTCTTTGAGAAGGAAACCAGCAAGATGGATAATGGGGATCCAGTGGATGTGGTATATCTAGATTTCCAAAAGGTATTTGACAAGGTGCTGCATAAACGACAGATCCAGAAGGTTAGATCTCAGGGGTTGCGGGTAGAGGCTTGGGTAGAGGATTGGCTGACTGACAGAAAGCAAAGGGTCGGGACAAATGGGCCCTTCTCTGGATGGCGAACTGCAACTAGTGGGATGCTGCAGAGTTCAGTTCTCGGACCTCAACTAGTTACAATCTACATAAATCTATATGATCTGTTAGGAGGGACAGAATGTAACACAGTAGGGCTTGTGGATAATACTAAAATATGTGGGAAAACAGGCAGAGATAAGGAAATAAAGAGTTCACAGATGGATATTGATAGACTAGGAAAATGTGCCAGAATCTCATAGATGAAGTTTAATGTGGCAAAGTGTGAGCTTGTCCATTTTGGCTGGAAAATAGAAAGAGCAAAATATTATTCAAACAGGAAGCAGATTCAAAGTGCGACAGTGTCGAGGGTTATGGGTGTCTTTGTGTGTGAATCACAGAAAATGGGAACGCAGGGGCAGCATATATTTGTCATTTATGTAAATGATTTCAATGTGAAAGTAGGAGGAAGTTTGTACATGACAGCAGAATTGATGATGTCAAGGACAGCGAAGAGGATTATCTCAGGGTACAATGAGACTTAATCAGATGGGCCAATGGGCCGAGGAGTGGCAGATAGAGTTTAATTGAGATAAAAGTGAGGTGCTGCATTTTGGAAAGGCAAACCAGGGCAGGACTTATACACTTAATGGTAAGGTTCTGGGGACTGTTGCTGAACAGAGAGACATTGGATTGCAGGCTCATAATTCTTTGAAATTGGAGGCACAGGGAGACAGGACAGTGAAGAACGCGTTTGGTACACTTGACTGTACAGATCAGTGCGTTGAGTATAGGAGTTGCGAGGTCATGTTGTGGCTGTACAGGACATTGGTGAGGCCACTTTTGGAATACTGCTTTCAATTCTGGTCACACTGCCGTAGGAAGGATGTCAAACTTGAAAGGGTTCAGAAAAAATTTACAAGGATGTTGCCAGGGTTGGAGGATATGAGCTAAAGGGAGAGGCTGAATAGCCTGGGGGCTATTTTCCCTGCAACATCAGAGGCTGAAGGTGACCGTATAAAATCATGAGGGACATGGATAGAGTGAATAGGCAAAGTCTTTTCCCCAGGGAAGTGGGAGTCCAAAAGCTGGAGGGACCTAGGTTTAAGGTGAGTGGGGAAAGATTTAAAAGGGACCCAAGGGGCAACTTTTTCACACAGAGGGTGGTACGTGTATGGAACGAACTGCCAGAGGAAGTGGTGGGGGCTGGTACAAATACAACATTTAAAAGGCATCTGGATGGGTACATGACGAGGAAGGGTTTAGAGGGATATGGGCCAAATGGGACTAGATTAATTTAGGATATCAGGTCAGCGTGGACCAGTTGGACTGAAGGGTCTGTTTCCATGCTGTACATCTCAATGACTCTTAAGCAGTAGATGTGTTTCTGATGGAAAGCAGGATAAAGGGTTATGGAGGGCAGGCAAGAGAGTGGAGTTGAGGCCTGGATAAGATCAACCATGATCATGTTTAGTGGTGGAGTAGCTTGAAGAGCTGAAATGCGTACTCCTGGTCCCTGCTCCTCACTCGATGAAACGGGGCTCCTGCCACTCCTTGTGCATCTTTCTTGGTCACAGGGTATTTCCTGCAGGAATCAGATACTCTCTGATATCGGATTTCGTTGGGTATCTGGCACTATCACATTTGACTGTCTTGTTCTCAACCGTCGGACTTCGGCGACAACCGAAAAGGACCATTGCACATTCAGAAGTTCCTTTTTTCAGGTGAGATTTTGAAACTGTGCCCTGTCTCCTCTCAGTCATGTACCTGAATGATTCGAATGCACTAAGGAAAAGGCAGGGACTTCTTCCCGGTCTCCTGGCCAATGTTAATAAACGAGCTGAGATCACAAAACATCCCACTGTGGTTCGAGCAATCAAACGCAATGTCACACCTAGTCCTTCTGTAACACAGAATACAATCAGAGTGGACAGGGAGGCTTTGTGACGCATTCGAGCCTGTATTGCCAACAGTTGAGGACTACCCACAGCACTCCGATTGTCTCGCACAAAGCCCACAGCCTTGAATGTTCGGGCGCTTTGAGGGCTCATCCAAGTACCTGTGAAATGCTTTCAGGATTCCTGCCTCAATGACCCTCCCAGGCAGTGCATTACCACTTCTCTGAATGAGAAAGTCTGTACTCAAATTCGGTCTAAACCTCCTCGCTTTAAAAAGATGCCCACTTATTATTCACCCTTCAACTAAGGGGAACAGCGGCTTTTTGGCCGCACCCCTCATTATTTTATATACCTCTGTCAAGTTCCTACTCAACCTACACTGCTCCAAAGAAAACAAACTGAACTTGGGCAGCATGATCTATGTGTCTGCGTCAGTTTCTTCCCACTGTCCAAAGATGTGTGGATGAGGTGGATTAGGCATGGGAAGTTGCCCCTAGTGGCCAGGGATGTATAGGTTAGATGGGAAACGTAGGGTTCCTGAGATAGGGTGGGTTTAGAGTGGGGGGGTCGAAGTGGGACACTCTTCAAAAGGTCAGTACAGAACTGATGGGCTGAATGGCCTCTTTCCATACTGTAGAAATGCCACGATTCTTCGGCAGCCTCTCTCCACAGCTAAACAGCAGCATCCTGGTGAATCTTCTCTGCACCCGCTCCACTGCGATCACATCTTTCCGACAGTGGTGTGACCTGACCTAAATCCTGTACAGCTCCAGCTTGGCCTCCCTCCTCTCACAACCACCCTACTCACCTGCCCTGCTACCGTCAGGAATCTGTGGACAATCACCACCAGATTCCCTCTGCTCCTCTGAGCTTCTTAGTGTCCTGCCATTCATTGAGCACTCCCTTCCCTTGTTCTTCTTAGAAAGAACATCACCTCACATTTATCAGAGTTGAATTCCATTTGCCTCTGATCTGTTCAATCCTCTTCTCTGCTACTCCTGAGACCTTCTTCCTCACTGTCAATCTTCATATCAGCTGCAAACTTACAGATCATACACCACCACCCCCCAATACACATTCTCATCTGCACTGTTTTAGGAACAACACATTGAGCTCCCACCTCACCCCAAAATACAAACATTCCACCCTGGCAGGTGACACACTGCATTTGTTCAGCGCCACAATGTCCTTTGGCCAACATCCTTCTGTCAAGCACAAAGGCAGGAGAGTGATGAAGTCAGCTCACTGTGACTTTCAAGATCCTGTTTTGACAACGTGGCGATATTTCATTGCATGGTTCGCCGATAAAGAGAAAGAGTAGCATTCAGCTGAATGGACCCTCTCTTGACCATCCAATGCAACAGCTCCCTGCAGCTTCCACTGACAGCACTTTCTGACCTGGTACACGCGCCTCCTGGAAAGGCAAGTGCACCGTCACCAAATTCCCCGGCTCGTCCTACACCATCCTGACTTCAAACAATATCCCCAAAGGCTGCAATGGCTCAGAGAGAGGGGGGGGGGGGGGGGGTCCACTTTCTCGCAGGGAGGGAGATCAGGAGGAAATGTTGGTCGAAGCAATCAATACCGACAGCCCCTAAACTAACAGGGTAAAAAAAAATACATGGGCTTCTGCCCCTGCCCCTGCAGCATGTCCAGCAAGAACAGAGACAAGTGTTTTTCAATTCATTTATTTTCATTCATCATCATCACAGCATCCTGTGCGTCTCTGTTCACAAGCAGCTAACCCACTCAAGCTCCAGTTCAATTTAAAAAAAACACGGAAGAAAAAAAACCTTTCAAATGTCACTTCCATTGAAAGTTAGTGAATTCTCGGGGAAATAAATACCTGCTCTGGATTGCGTAGGAATTTGAAATCCCAGTTTCACAGCGTTCATTAAGGTGGTGCAGGGTTGTGACACAGTCAAGGAGGAACCATTGCCACAGGCAGGAGGCTTAGGAAGTAACCAGGAGGGCAGAAACTACACTCAGTGTGGTCCAGAAACACAGCCAAACCACAGAGACTGTCTGTCCAATACAGCTGATCTAGTCTACACGACCTGAGCAGCTGCAGAATATAGACCCCATCAGAACTTTCAAGGGGATTGGGAGCATATTTGAAAGGATGAATATGCAAGTGGACAGAACCGAACCACAAATTTCAACGAGCCAGGGTCTGGGCCAAATCTCAGCCTGTGAACAGTCTGACGTTGTGAGAAGCATGAGCCTGCACAGTGGAGCAGGAGAGGCAGCTGAATATTGCACGAGCACAGGATGTTATCTTCCTACACTTCCAATCACCCCAGGGAGAAAAGTTAAAACTTGTCCATATTTTATAGGATGCAGCGGGAGCACAGCGCAGCCAATACCCCCTTCCCGCGCCCTGCCCCGAGACGATAAATGGTTACAGATGTGGGCATCACCCATCTGTTTCAATCTCCAAGTGAGAGTCTACTCACAACTTATCCACACCGTTCACAGCCTCAACAATCTAAAAACCATGTCTTACAGACTGGGATGGTCACACACTAACAAAAAAGCCATCCAGCACAACGTGTAACACGGCCTGGTGGCTGTTCTGTGCATTGTCCATTAATCACAAACTTATTTCACCTCATGAGAAGGCAACGCCATTGGCTGAACCAGGGAGGGCGATATTTCAGGGCTGGGTGGCGTGGGCTTGCATCATTTAAAAACGCAGGGACCATCCCGTCGCCTCGGAGCGCTGCATATCGAGGTTTTAGAGGAGAAACAAGGAATTCTCTGGGATTGGTTCCAGAGATGGGGGAGCTTCCGTTAGACAGAGACACGGAAGACGGTGGGATTGTTCTCCTTTGAGCAGAGAAGCCAGGGGTATATTTATTGGAGGGTTGAGAGGGAGCAAAGGTTGAGCGTAGCAACTACAGCCAAAGGACATGTTTTCCCAGTGCAGGAAAGGGACTCCAGCTGGGGGCTCATTTGTAAGACAAATGGCAGAAGCAGCAGAAGGAAGATAAGAGGAACCGAAAATAAAGTGCTGTCATGACTTGGAATTTACTGCAAGCAACAGACTGGGCAAAAAAAAAATCACTAAAAAGGAGCTGGATATAAAACTTTGCAAAGGAAAAATCTCCAGTTATAAGGAACGAGTCTGAAGAATGAAGTGAATTAGATAGATCTTGCAAGAGAAAGAAGCCTCCCACCACACATACACACACAGACAGGATGGACTGACTGGCCCATTTTCTGACAAGAGGAGAAAATGTACTTTCGCCGGTTTGAAATGAGATTGGGAGGAACAGATTTGTTAAAGGTCTTGCAGTTAGGGAGGTGAAAGAACAAAGATATCACAGAGTTGGCTGAAAAACTCTCTCGTGACCAAAGAGGGACATGTGGCCATTTCAGTCACCCAGACCCTATCACATCATGAGACTGCCTTTGCCTCTTTTATCCTACCAGAGGCACTCACTCACTGAGGCAGCACCATCTGGAAATAAAGTCTTGCTTGGTCATTCTCATTGAACTCCTTCCGAACACCGTTAGAGAAACTTCTGGTTTTAAATGTGTGATCTTCTGTCGAGACCGAGTGGCCAAAGCCAAGGGGAGCCATGGACACAGATCCTTACTTCCAGCCAAGGTGAGAAATCCGAGCTCCGTGGCCGTGGGGGGGAAATAATAAAGGCCAGGGGTTTGGGAGTGTGGGCAGTGCAACTTGTTCCCTCGAAGGAAAGCACCATGGCTGCAGGTGACATTCTGCTCTAGTGAAATGTTTCACGTTATTATGGGAGCTGGGTTCTCCAGGAAACAGAGGCTTGTGAGGTGACCAGACCTGACGTTATCTAAGGGTTCAGACAGAACAAATGGAGAGAGAGAGCGAGAGAGCGAAAAGAGAAGAGAGAGATGAGATGACAGGCTGGGATCAGAGACGCAGGGGTAACGCAATATATCCAGGAGGTGGTGAGCCCATGGGGGCCTGAACAGAAATCATATCGATGGCTCTGAAAGGGGCATGAGGGGGAAATGGAATCAGAGGATACATGAAGCTGTCAAAGGGTGAGAGGTGACCCCAGCATGGGCCCAGATGGAGCGAATGGCCTGTTGCTCTGCTGGTGGTCTGAATGGAATGCGAAATACAACACAGGGCTATTTTATAATTCAGTGAAGGTTAAACAGATAACCTGACAAGCGAACGTCTTAAAGAGTGGAAAACAAGCTGCAAGCTCTGGATGAGGCACAAAACTCAGCAGGCAGCAACGAAGCCCTTGCTCCTCGACATGGAGCCCCGCTCAGGCGTACAGCCCCAGGGAACTGGCTGGCTGTAGCTTCAAGGTGTTGCTTAAAACACAAAAATAAAATGTTGACATTTGAAATCTTTGCACATTGGGAGAATGACGAACTGCAATTTAATCATGAACCGCATAGCTGAAAAGAATGCATCTTTTGTTTGTAAAAAGACGACATAAATAATCCACAGAACAATACCTCAAAACAAGAAAAATGTAGAAAAATAGCACAAATCGCGACCACAGCCAACTGATCACAGGCCCATCTGTATCCGTGGCGGGGGGGGGGGGGGGTGTCGCAGTCCTGGGGAAAGAGGGGGTGGGCGGAGGAGAAGCTCGGACTTAAGTGCAGCTGAAATGTGGAGGAGAAATGACACTGATGAGAAACTTGGCATTGCCCAATTATTTGTGGCTCACTTGGTGATCAGGAAACCAGGGGGAAGCTACTGACGACCTGCTGAGGGAATCAGGGACCAACTGGACTGAACAAACAGCTTTGTTCTCCCTCGGCACGCCATGAGAAGCCTTCCCAACAATGTTAGGATCCAGGCTCCCCAAGGACCAGACCACAGCTGACCCACACGGGAGACTGGGTCAGCGCTGGATATTTGACTGTGAGAGGCATCACCCTTTTTCCCAAAGCAAAGGGCACCGGACAGCTGTCACCAGCAGTAAACTCCTGACAGATCCCCGGGTTGGATGCACTGTGCCGTGCAGGCTCCTCTCCCACACAGAATTCCCTCCTCCTCCTCATCACCACCCATCCCTGGCAACGTACCCACGCCCTGGACATGAGGTGTGGGTACAGGTCACCCTGATGTTCCATCCTACATCCTCCAGAAGTCAACAATTCCAAAGTGGCATAATTACCCAGAGCGTATGGGTACACTGATAAACAGCCACATGCCCTGGCAGTGGCCTTGACCAGAAACTTTCCATAGTGTTGAATTCAGGGGAGAAGGGGGCGGGGGGGGGCAAGCAAACATACTGGAAAAATAAAGGAACACACTTAAATGACCAGCCCCTCCCCACGGCCCAAATACATCTCCACAACACGGACCTGCCGTCATGAGACACTCACTACTGAAGCTTGTCCACTCAAAGCTCAAGAATTTCATCAATGATTAAAAGCAAGGTTTTACAGAAGAGACCTTTAAAAATAAACTAAACACAAGCACAAGGTACTATACACAAACTGTACAAGAGGAACTGTCAATCACGCATTGGCTTCTAGCGACACCACACATCACCTTGCCCTCAGTCGCAAGGTGATGACACACAATTATATAACATCAGGAACAGCGATTACAGTAACGCTGAATCCACGTCTGCACTGTTGCCTTTTCTCTGAGCTCTTCCTCCTATCGCACACACCCTGCCTGCTCCATGTGGGCCATGAGGATTCGGTCACTTCCTCACTGGGACAGGGGTACAGCTGCTCGGGACTCTGTGCGCTCCCCTACCCCAGCACACAGCTCTGTTTCCCAAACAAGCAATAGGTCATCGGGTCTTACGTCTCTGTGGCTGACTCACAGCCCAGGTTGGCTCTGTCGTCAACCTGTGACGTCCATTCTGGGATCTGGGGGGGCCCAGGATTGATCAAGGACAGAGCCCGCCGTGCATCCGATTGGTCCCAATTGTACAGGTGTGTGTGTGCACGTGTGCCTATGTATGTATATGTATGTGCGTGTATGCGTGTGTATGCACGCATGTGTGTACACATGTTCCAGAGTTTAGTTCAGTTGCTGCCTTGCCTGTTGATGAGATGGAGAATTGGAGATGATCAAAGGATGACAATCTGACTTCCTCGTTACCGTGCAGTGACTGGTCCCTCTCACTACACGTTCAGCGTGCCCGTTATCTTCCTAGGAACAACCGTGAAATGGGAGAACATTCCCAGCATCTCTCAGTTGCAAAGTTGCACCATGCGACAGATTCTTCATGGCACACAGCTGAGGAATGACTCAAACCAAACCCAAAGTGTTCATTCTCCTGCAAAACCCCCCAGTTTGGGGAGGTGCACAGTTGGTTGGGGTTGATCCCCCCCAAAGGGGCAACACTGGGGAAGCAAGTCTCCCTCATGTACCAGTGAGGCTCCTTTACAGCCTGGGGGGTCTTGGTATCGCAGGCCAGCCTGGTTCAAACCGGGCTTTACAGCAGCGAAGTAGGTGGGACATGACCTCGGAAAAACAAGCCTGGCTCATCTCACCGTCCCTCCCAGTCCAGGACCTCCTCTCCAATTACCCTGAAAAATACCCAAAATAAAAAAAAGGACCTCATTCAACCAGCTTCCTCCAGGGACACCAGGACCAACTCCATCTAAAAGCCTGGACCCTTCTGCTTTCTGGGGCTCAGGGAGCTTCTTCCAACTCTAACATTGAGGAGAAGAAACAAACAGAAGAGGCTGCAACAGTACAGATTTGGTCATTTCAACACAAGCTCTCACCAATTTCAGAACCGTTTCTCACTGTTCCCTTTTCACTTTCTCCTTTGTCTTGAAAGTTCTTCAAGAGATCAGTCCGTACAAATTTACAAAACTAACTGGGGCTGGGTTGTGTTACTTGGACATGGAGGTGGAGATCCAGTCGAAACGTCTTCCATGGATGCAATGATGTGTCGTGGTTCATTTCTCCTCTTCCTCAGGAACACTGTGAGTGTCCACTGAGCAGACACTCACCACTTGCTGTCCCACATCACCTGAAATGAGTCCCCTTCAGAATGACTGCTTCATTTTATGAATATGTGGCTCAGGATCAATTTCGTTTTTTTTTAAGTGCCTGAAAGCTTTATTTTGGATATCCTAAGGAGAATGAAACAAAGAGAGAGAGACAGAGAGAGATTAAAACACAAGGACAATTTATTCCATCAGGGCAAAGGGAGCAGGCTGATGATGTGAGGGTCTAAAAGGACAGGCCTTCGAGCTGCTTGGCCATTTGTCAAGGGCTGGTTTTCCACTGGGACCCAGGTTACAGCTTCAGTTTGGACTGGCCTGAGTAAGACTTCCTAAAGAGTGGTCTCATAGAACAGACAACTGTATAGCACAGGAACAGGCCCTTCGGCCCACAATGTTGCGCTGAACATACTCCAAATGAAACTAATCCCTTCTGTCTGCCACTGGTCCGTAATCCCTCTATTCCTTGCATATTCATGTGTTTATCTACAAGTCTCTTACATGCCCCTATTGTATCTGCCTCCACCACGAGCCCTGGCAGTGTGTTCCACACCCCAACCACTCTCTGTGTGAAAAACACTTGGCCCTCACGTCTCCTTTAAACTTTTTCCCTCTCATCTTAAATGCATGCTGCCTTGTATTAGACATTTCAATTCTGGGGAAAAAGATTCTGACCGTCAAAGCTATCCGTGCATCTTATCATTTTATAGACTTCTATCAAGTCTCCCCTCAGCCTGCCCTGTCCCGGAGAAAACAACCAGAGTTTTTCTCGCCTCTCCTTATAGCTCATACCCTCTAATCCAGGCAGCATCCTGGTAAACCTCTTCTGTATCCTCTGCAAATCTTCCACATCCTTCCTGTAATGTGGCGACCAGAATTGAACACAATAATTTAACTGTGGCCTAACTAAAGCCTTATAAAGCTGCAACATGACATCCTGACTCTTGTACTGACTTCCCTGACCAATAAAAGGAAGCGTGCCACACGCCTTCTTTACCACCCTATCTACTTATGGGACCACTTTCAGGGAGCTATGGACTTGAACCCCAAGATCCCTCTGAGCGTCAGTGCTGTTCAGAGTCCTGCCATTAACCATATACCTTTCCTTAACATTTGATCTCCCAAAGTGCAGCACCTCACACTTCCCCAGATTAAACTCCATCTGCTATTTCTCCACCCATATCTGCAACTGATCTGTGTCCCACTGAATCCTCTGACAAGCTTCTGCACTATCCACAACTCCACTGATCTTTCTATTGTCTGCAGACTTACTAACCCATCCATCTAGAATTTTATCTCGGTCATTCATTAGTATTAATAAACAGCTCAAATGACATGCAGAGTCTACAAACATGTTAAAATAAAACTGCCAGTATGTGGGAAGTGAACTGTTGAGACACAGCAGACGAGTAAAAGATCAGCACCCTTGGTTTGAATCCTTCTGAACTTTTCAATATCAAAGACATGAAGGGGAATTGGGAGAAAGCAGGGTCGAGGATCAGGTGTGAAGAGACTGAATTGTGAAGCAGGGCTGAATGGCCTGCTCCTGTCTCAATGCTTTCTTCTGAGATTTGTAACGATTACACATTCTGGGAATCACCAAACACCGACCCAGGGATGGAACAGGATATCAGAAAAGCATGGAGGATTCTGTAGGTGCTCCAGTTAAATGATTGACCATTTGGGTAAACCACATTAGCCAGAGAGCTCCCAGTTCTCAATCCAACTGGGTGATACCATCTGCCTTTTTAACAGGAAACACTTCATGGCTGGATTCGAATTGAACTGTTGGGCTCATTACTTTAACTCTCCTCCTTCAGATCAAGAAACCAGAGCCCCCTTTCTCTAAAGGACAGAGACCACAATTTCAGAGATCCCAGCATGGTCAAGTCTGGCATTACTTACCGTGACCAATCCTGATGATGGGCAGGCTGCACCTATCTAGAAACGTAGGTGTACGTGCGGGGTGCTAGCTGTGTACCGTCACCTTGTTCCAAGGGCACATTCAGAAAATCCCAGATCAGGATGGTGTCATCGTGAGAACTACTCACAATCTGGAACTCATCAAACTGTAAGCGGAAAACTCTCCCGGAATGCTCCTGTTGTTGTGGGAACACACAAAAGAAAGGCTCATGAATGGACCAGAAACCGTTGACGTCACATTCTGCTGCCGAGGCGAACTCGCTGGAATAAAGCTGGAAAGCCAGGTCTGCGACAGCCCTCAAACCTGCTTCCTCATTCACGGAGCTCAGAACTAATACGCCACAGGAATCCCACTTTGTTTCCAAGTGCTCATCATTCCAAATCCAAACCCTTTCCCACACAGCTTGGAACATCCTCACATCTTGGCACACACCATATGCATTTGGGAAATATCTAAAAAGGTTCACATTCCTCAAGACGAAGACATTTCTCTCCAAGTGTGAAAGGCGACTGGGGTTGGTCAGGAGATTGGAACCCACCTTCCCATTCTCGACGCTCCCAAACAGCGGAGTTAGCTCTCAAGACCCAGTCTGTCAGACCCTCCCAGAATGAGAGAGGCCACACCCAACATCTTTCCAAACCAGAGGCTCATCTTGTTCAGTCACTTCTGCTGGGAAAAGGCTGCAGATTGTTTTTTGTGCTGGGTCCCTTTTATACGCCAGTGGAGCGAGGAGGAAGAACATGTCTTCTGACAATGAGATTACTCCATTCCAAGCAATGCTCATGTGACCCTGGGTTGTCAAAGGGACTGGGAAGTGCAGAGACAGAGGATGTAGACAGGGTGAATCCCACTGTTTCTGTCTGTGACAGAGCCTCAGAGAATTCAGCAGAGAGACAATAAGCAAGGTTCTCGCTGCAGGAGAACAGTTACTTGTTTCACAATTTTTGAATAGATCCTGGAAATAAAGGCAGGTTTCTGAGAACCGACTGTGTATTTGTTATGTTATACACAGCAGAAGACAGCTAGGACAAGACATTGTCAACAGGACAATGCTGTTTCAAGGCTGCAAGAGCCTAGCAGACCAGTGGGTGGGGGAGGGTGAATGTCCTCAGGGGACCATCAGGTCTGCTGGAAACGGAGTGAGAGGCTCTGCGGATGTGTGCTGTATGTAGCATGGGATAGAGCTGCTGTTCGATGCAACTCAAAACCAAACTGGATGGGAAGTGAGAGAGGTGACAAGATGCTGGTCAATGTGGAAACGTTGTAGACACTGCCACCCTGAGCAGCAAATAATGTGAGTGTTTGTAACTTGGTGCCGTGTCGACTATTTACAGAGAGATTTATCTTTCTTAGCTGAAACCTCCTTTATCTTTTACTTTGAAAAAATATTGTTGCAATCGAAGTTTTTAAAAAAAAAAAATTTCTCTGTATGTTGGATGCTTTTTAACATGTTATCCGTCTCTACAGGAATCCTAATAATTTGCAGATTAAAACTGTCTTTATTCCTGATGTCTATCTCGGTTGTTGTTCCGGAGCGAGTACGTTCTTCAACGGTGAAGGAAACCAAAGGTGTGCTGTTCCAAAAGGCTGATGTCATTACAGCAAGTCTGCCTTCCTCACAATGACGTTAAACTTCACACTGAGGTTTCTAATGGCTTGCTGAATCTTAAACTGAACTTCAAGTACTCAGACTGCAGACAGAGATAAACCCTTAACCTTCCTCCTGGACGTTCAGTGTGATCAGACAGCAAAGAGCAGATCCAACATGATAAAGTACCATCTGCTCAAGGGACAGTTGGCATTCACTCAGAAGTGAGACTTACCACCAACGTTCGCAGACAGAGAGTGCCAGCTGGTGAACGGGGATCCAAAGCAGCAACAAGGTCCCAAACCTTAATTTTACTGTAAAACAAAACAGATCGAGAAACGAATTCAATAAACACAAAGACATAGGTCATCTCACAGTTTGCGGTTTTCACCTTCCTCAGCCATCGTCATCTACAGTGTCGGACTTGCCTGTATTCCCCACATAAAAGTGCAGGCCATGTGACTGGGGAACACAGACAATCAATGCAAGTCGCTGGACAATGAGATTCCATAAAGGGACCACGTATTTTCCCTTACAGACTACACGCTGGAAAATGGAAGTTGGAAGCTGCCGTACAGCCGGAAAAAAAAGCACCAGGAGGGCCAAGAGGATCATGTAATGTACATTTTGGCTGTACAAGGCAGCGTTACTTTCTGGAGCACTTTATGAGAGAGTCGAACCAGGAGACTTGATGTTAAGGGAAAAGTGCCTGATGATAACCTTGGGATTGGCTCAGCTGCAGTTTGTCACAGATGCGAGTGTGCAGGACATGCTGTGACACTCAGACACCTGCAAACAAGAGGCAGATCTCACCATCTCCAACTGTGAGCGAGGAAGAAAGATCTTTAACAAAAAAAGCCCGAAGTCCATTCGAGCATCAACGGAATCAATGATCAGCCAGCACTTTGAAGCTAATGTTGTACTCATTACATTTCAAAATCAACAGACTCTCCACTTCATCTGGACTTCAATGACAGAATCTGAGTTTTTCCATCCATAACATTCACCTCAAACAGGGGTTATGCCTGTCTTAATTGTGAATGTGTGTACGTGAACTTTCAAACAGATACAAGTCGTTTTGCACAATTGTAAATTAATAAGCTTTTTCTTGAGTTGTTAGAGAATATGCAACAAATAGAACCATTTCTGTTAATGACAAAACTAAGCATGAATTATTCGTATTCTAAATAGGAGTCTGTCAGGCAAATGGATAAACTTGGTTGTTTCCAAAGGTATTCACACATTTCTAACATGATAGCTCCACAACCCATTAGGGCAATCGCTCCCCAAGTGCATTGTGGGAACACTCATGCAGCCCTAACACTTCACCACCAAATCAACCCTCTGCTGACAAGGCCGCGCTGTCCGAGGGTCAGCGCCGAGGGAGCGCCGCGCTGTCAAACATGAGACATATAAACAGCTCCTTCTTGCCTGTTCTACCATTCGATAAAGATTACATCTGCTGATTGTAGCCTGTATCCACCTTGCTCTCTTCAGGATGTCCTGACGGTATAACCACACCCCGGGGTAAGTCTGATCATTATGGGACAACCGTGACGGTATTTCAAAACCTCCCTCACTGGAGTCAGGCTCTGCCAACGTCCCATGGATATGAAAGATAGCGCACGAAAGGAAGTGAGTGAGTGAAACTTGGCGCTTACCCATCGTAGGCCCCACTAACGATCCGTTTGTTGTCGAAGCGAATACATCGAACGAGTTCCTCATGACCCTCGAGAACCCTCAGACAGGCTCCACATTCTATGTCCCACAACCTGCACAGACCGGGGAAGGATTCCAAACGTCAGCAACTGGAACAGGCAAAGCTCTCCTTTGAAACATTTTCCTTCAAACACACCTCCCGAAGTCTAAGCTGCTGGCTGTCTGTCCCGGTGTCTCCTTAAGATGGCCCGGTCAGATTTTGTTTGATAATGCTGCTGCAGAGCACCTTGAGACCTTTCTTTGATTTTGAAGGTGCTATGTAAATGCCGGGGCTTTGGGGGTGGGGTGGGGTGGGGGGCAGTGGAGAAGGTGACCAAGGAAACACGTAACTCCTTTCCAGATCACACCGCAGTTCAGCAGGCCACACTGACACCTCCATGTCAGAGGGATTCAGATCCCCGCACAGCGCAAGGGAAACAGGGGAGAAAAATGGAGAACATCAGCCATCCGGGAGTAGGATAAATGTTCGAATCTATTATAAAGAGATGGGAAAGATACACATCTGATTGATAGCGATCTGATTGGGTATAGTGAGCAAGAATGTCTGAATGGGAAATTGTGTTTAGTCAACTTGTTGGAGCTTTTTTGAAGATGTTGTGAATAATATCGATAAAGGAGGACTGATGGATATAGTATACTTAGATAGGTTTTTGATAAAATCCTCCATAGCAGGCTAGTTCGAAAAATTAAAGCTTATGGAATAGAAGGTCAAGTACTGAGAGAGATGAATAATTGGCCAACAGACAGAAAACAGGAAGGAGGAATAAATGAGTAATTCTCATGTTGGCAGGCTGTGGCTAGTGGGGTACCACAAGGATCAGTACTTGGGGTCCCAGGGTTTACAAGCCATGTCAATGATTTGGAGTGGGGACCAAGTGTAATGTTTCCAAATCTGCAGATGATACAAACTTCAGTTGCGAGGAAGATTGAAAGCAGCTTCACGAGAAGTTGGACAAGCTGAGTGAATGGGCAAGACCATGGCGTCGGGCAGGGGGCAACATGTGAGGTTCAGCACTTTGGTTGGTAGGAAGCAGTAACCTGGCGTGGGGATTGTAGTTTGCGATCAGATAACGAGACCCATGACAGGCTATGAAAGACGTACCGGATTGTGTTATCAGAGGAACCGCTGACCACGAGTCTGTCCCTGTACTGCAGGCAGGCAATTCCCCGTTTATGGCCATTCAACGTTCGCACAAACTCACAGGAACCAGTGTTCCACACCTAGAGAGAGAGAGTGGGGGTGGGGGGTGGGTGGACGAGACATACAGACAGAGAGAGAGTTTACAACGACACAAACAGCAAGTGTGCAGTTCTTCAAATATCAGGAAGGAGTCTCATGTGAGGAGGAATGTCAGGAGGAGCATTCGCACTGAGCTTGGGATAGTACTGATCAACGAAAGAACCAACAGAAAGCAGCCAATGGTAAATGGGTAAGAGCTGCTGTAGTTTTAATTGCACTGCTGAGTGCACAGTGGATACAGAGAGAGCTGGATGATGGCCTGGGCTTGTAAACTCAGGCTGTCATTCAGGGGAGTCTGTTCCCACAAACTTAAGCATTGATTCCGAGCCGACAAGAGGACTCGGCCCTGTCGGCATTGCTATCTTACACAAGGTGTCGAAACGTAAAAGTTTCAGACAGGAATGGACAGTTTGCTCCATGTCCTGAGGCAATATTTGTCTCTGACCCAAAACCAGCCAAAGAGTTAATCTGGTTTGTATTTTGTCACCGGATTTGGCAGTTTGGTGTCCATGGCTTTCACTCAAGGGGCAGTGGCTATGTTACACACAGGCTGAACTGGTTGTGCAGGAGAACTGGATGCAGTCTGACAATTTACTCTCTGTTTCATCATACTCAGGCCACAGGCCATTCACGTTAGCAGGCACAGACTAAAACCGGCGCGGGAGCTTGGCAAATGTAGCACTCTACAAAACGTGCCACTTTCCAGATTCCAAGGGATTCTTGGAACTCTTCCCAGTGGGAAAACGTTGGGAGAATAGAGCGATCAGCACTGGGAGCTGAGGGCTGGAGAGAGGGAATTTGTGATGCTCCTGCACCAAGTCAGTGCCTGGAGGTGCTGGTCTAATAAAGTGCTGATGGCAAAGGCAGAGCCAAGAGTTGGTTCGTGGGCAACCATCGGGTCATACACTGTCTACACCCAGCAATCAAACCAGGAAAGGCAAATGGAGGGGGTGTCTAACTGAGTCAGGAGCAACACAACAAGCCGGAGGGCCTGAATGAGCCCTTCGTGTTTGAAGAAATGGTACCTATCTGGGAGAGAACGGGAAAGGATAGATGGACACTGAAAGACAGGAACAACAGAATGGATCTTACTTTGATCGTCCGATCTCCTGAAGCCGATACAATGTACTTATCATCGAAATCGACAACGTTGACGGCTGCCCTGTGACCGACCAGGACCCTGCGTAAAGTGATGTCCGTGGACGTGCTCATATCCCACACGGCGATCGATCGATCCTTGGAGCAGGTGACCATCATTCCATTGGTGAAACGGAGATGGAGCACAGCTTCACAGTGATGGATCAGTGTGTTTAACATCTCACCCGTTCCAACATCCCACACTCTGCAATGGTCAAATCCAACAGGCAGCAACAATGGTCAACCAGAGGCATTCAGCTCGGGGTGGGGGAAGGAGGAGAGGAGCTGGGGGTTAATGGGGACAGAGACAGAGAGAGACAGAGAGAGAGAGACAGAGAGAGAGAGACAGAGAGACACAGAGAGACACAGAGAGACACACAGAGAGACACACAGAGAGACACACAGAGAGACACACAGAGAGACACACAGAGAGACACACAGAGAGACAGAGACACAGAGAGACAGAATAACAACAGTACTGCTGTAGTTGAAACACAGGCCCTTTCACCTGGAGGAGCTTGACTATGAAAGGATGAGTCACTGTGCTCAGAGTGACCCTCTGGTCAGTCACACAGTGCACCCTCACTGCTGTCAAACAGTGCATATCACCACGAAATAGGAACACCATAACCTACTCCAGCCCCGTAAACCTGCCCCAGCATCCACTGAGACTGTGACTGACCTGACTATGTGCCAAACTCCAGCACGCATATTAAACTCAAACTTGGCTGTTCATCAAAAACCTGACGAGAAGGAATTTACCAAAACTCAGCAGGGAGTCAGCCAGTCACTCCTTCTCTACACCCAACACGTTTGTACACAGCAGCGATGCCAAGGGCCACATTTAGCCAACTTCTGCAAATAAAAACCAGCACACACCTGACTGTGGAGTCTGAGGAACCAGTGATAATCACTTTGTCATCATATTGTAGACACAGCACAGAGCCAGTGTGTCCTGTCAGAACATTCTTACATTCCAGTGTGTTCTTATCCCAAATCTGAGGAGGAAACAATCAGAGATCACCATGTGTTTACAGTTCAGTGTCATTTCCAATTCCCCATCTCAGTGGCTCTTCAGTTCACCCAGACTGGTGACTGACTGCATTCAGCCCATCGGTAAATGCTCCCCCATTCCCTGGCTGGTGCACGTACCTTGATAGTGTTGTCTCGTAGGCCACTGATGATTTTCTCATCGTCGTACTGTAAACAATAGACACCTTTGCTAGTTTCGCTGTGGCAGTGTATACGTTGTAAACCATGGTGCCCACACCTCCAGTTGGATTCAATGGTCTGAAAGGAGACACAGACTTGTCTTTTATCTGGTCACAGGTAGCTTGTGCAATCGGCCGGTGTTATTTAATCTCTACAACCCATCGCTGACCTGTCTCTTGTTCAACGTCATCACCAACCTTTACACCGGCTCAAAATGGTTAAAATCCCCAACTCCACGTGACTCGTAATAGTCAGCATGGATCTGTGAGGGGCAGATCATGTCTCACAAACCTTAGTGAATTCTTTGAAGAGGTGACCAAACACGTGGGTGAAGTATACATGGATTTAAGAAAGGCGTTTGATGAGGTTCCCCATGGTAGGCTCATGCAGAAAGTAAGGAGGCATGGGATAGGGGGAAATGTGGCAGATTGGATTCACAACTGGCTGACCCTTAGAAGACAAAGGGTGGTAGTGGACAGAAAATATTCAACATGGTGCTCAGTTACGAGTGGTGTACCACAAGGATCTGTTCTGGGTCCTCTTCTATTTGTGATTTTTGTAAACGATTTGGATGAAGGAGTGGAAGGGTGGATGAGCAAGTTCGCGGATGATACGAAGGTGGGTCACGTTGTGGACAATGCGGAGGGCTGTTCTAGGTTACAAAGGGACATTGATAGGATGCAGAGCCTGGCTAAGTAGTGGCAGATGGAGTTTAACCCTGAAAAGTGTGAGGTGATTCATTCTGGAAGGACAAACTTGAAAGCAGAATACAGGGTTAACGGAAAGATTCTTGACAGTGTAGGGAAGCAGAGGGATCTTGGGGTTCATGTCCACAGTTCCCTGAGAGCT
The DNA here is from genome assembly GCA_024137785.1 of Ginglymostoma cirratum. Lineage (NCBI taxonomy): Eukaryota > Metazoa > Chordata > Chondrichthyes > Orectolobiformes > Ginglymostomatidae > Ginglymostoma > Ginglymostoma cirratum. The sequence goes on from JAHRHZ010000003.1 coordinate 1,508,781, forward strand.
GCCACCCACATGGATAGAGTTGTTGAGAAGGCGTACGGTGTGTGTTAGCTTTCGTTAATAGAGGGATTGAGTTCAAGAGCCGTGAAGTTATGCTCCAGCTATACAAAAGCCTAGTTCAGCCACATCTGGAGTATTGTGTCCAGTTCTGGTCGCCTCATTACAGGAAAGATGTGGAAGCGTTGGAAGAGGAGCAGAGGAGATTTACCAGGATGTTGCCTGGAAGGGAGGGAAGGTCTTATGAGGAAAGGTTGAGAGCGCGAGGGCTTTTCTCTTTAGAATGACGAAGGATGAGAGGTGACTTGATAGAGGTGTACAAAATGATCAGAGGTATAGACAGAGTAGACAGCCAGAGACTGTTTCCGAGGGCGGAAGTAGCTATTACGAGGGGACATAGTTTTAAAGTGAGTGGAGGTAGAGATAGGGGAGACATCTGAGGTAGGTTCTTTACTCAGAGTGGTAGCGGCGTGGAATGCATTGCCGGAGAGGGTAGTGGAGTCGGCCTCATTAGGGGCATTTAAGCGGCTATTAGATAGGCATATGGATGATAGTATAAGGTAGAGGTGGAGGTTAGATAGACCTTAGGTTTAGGGTAAAAGTTCGGCACAACATTGTGGGCTGAAGGGCCTGTACTCTGCTGTACTGTTCTACGTTCTATGTCCACCCACTGCCAACATACCATTAATAACTCCAAGCGTGAGCTCTTCCTCTCGCTCTCTTTGCTCATGCTACTCCTCCCATTCTGTAGCTTTTCATTACTGCAGGCTTGCGGCAGCCACAGTATTTTTCTTTCACTGACAATTCCTGACTGCTCCCGTCTGCTTGCACAACACCATGGTCTGTTAGAGATAGTAGGAACTGCAGATGCTGGAGAATCTGAGATAACAAGGTGTAGAGCTGGATGAACACAGCAGGCCAAGCAACATCAGAGGAGCAGGAAGGCTGACGTTTCGGGCCCAGACCCTTCTTTAGAAAATGAGATCTGGAGAAGGGACGTGAATGACCCTGCTGTAGAACGATGCAGAATACCATCCCTTATTCCTCAAACCCAGCAAAGACCCCATCCCTACGTTTGTGGGTCACCTTCTCCCTGCTGAGTTTGAGGACTGCAGTTTCAAATTCCATTCCAGAGAGTTGAACAATGCCGGTGCAGTCCTGAGGGAATGTTGACATGTCGGAGGTGGATAACCCTTGGAGAAGCGCTGGAGAATTTTCCCCAGTCTCATCCCAGAACCAACGTCAGAGAGCGTCTGGCCATTGCTCTGTCAGCTCCTTTGGGAGATCTTGCTGAAATTAATTGGCTGTGTTTCTGGGCAATGACACGCAAACACCCCCTTCTTTCAACAAAACTCAGTTTTCTCAATGACAAAGCAGTTGCCTCTTACCTCAATGTCCTGTATTATCTGGGGATACAGTGATCTGTAGAAGGAATCTGGAGGCAACATTCCATCAGAGGGCTTGTTTTTGAACAGATACTGGATCCTGCAAAGTAAAAAAAGTCCATGAAGATCAACGTTTTGACATGAGAATCTCTGCCACTTTGATCAAAAACAGAGACTGCGCTTTATCGCGGAGAGGGAGCAGCTGGCCAGTTGTTTGTAGCCATGTTATAACTGATTGATCCACTGAAGACAAAAACCTACAGGCACAGGCAATACATGTAAACATCGACCACAGATATCATTGTTCGCAAGTGTGAGAGCAGCTTCATACCCAGTTATTGTGAGTTTGAAGGGTGACTTTTTAATTAAAAAGGTCAATGAGATCTTTCTGGTGACAAGGCATTTTTAGAAGCATTTGGACAGGGACATGGATGGGATAGGTACGAAGGGATATGGAGCAAAGACAGGTACACGGGACTAGTTTAAATTGTGAAAACTCAGCAGGGCATGGACAGGTTGGGCAGAAGGACCTGTTTCCATGCTGTAGACCTCAAGGACTGCAATGCTCTCTCCATCTTTTTTTGATGTCAAGAACGAAGCCTTGTTGTCCAGAAGCTTTTGTCCCCTCTCCACTCTGGAGTCAATGTCTGCAAACAGAAATCCTCTCTTTGGCCTTGAGCAGGTACATGTCTTGGGTTATGTTCATGTTCCAAACTCAGGCCGTTAACCACTTTTACATCATCATCAACAAAAACAGAAATTGCTGGAGATACTCTGCAGGTCTGACAGCATCTGTGGAGAGAAATCACTGTTAACGTTTTGGGTCGAGTGACCCTTCCTCAGAACAGGGGCAACAATTAGACTCACAGCAGCTTCAACAATCAGAGCCAGACTGAGAAGGTTTCTCCTCTGACTGTGCAGTGAAGCAAATAGCCGGGGCAAGTCATAAATCTGTCCATCACATCTGGGACCTTCAACCCCCTCACTTCTCCACATTCCAGCTCTTGTTCATTTCACGCAGAATAATATCCTGACCCAGGGAGGGATCATGTAGGGAGACTCCCACTGCGGCACCTCTGGGCCAGAAGCCCTGGGTTCAAGCCCCACCTGATCCAAACAGTGCACCATGACATTTCCAAGCTCCAGCAACATAGAGGCTCTGGGTCCAAGAGAGGGAGGATGGGAAGGATTCAGACCCTCATTTGATCTTTGATGAGCATCAGTTTAATTCTGCATCTGTTACAGCCACGAGAACCAGTGAGAGGCTGTACAACAGGAGACATCCCAGCATCTCCTCAATCAGGCACTCTCCCAGCAGCCTACAGACCCCGACCCCAACTGCAGTCCTTACCGTACCCTCCCCTCCTAGCAGCCTGCAGACCCTGACCCCAACTGCAGTCCTTACCATCCCCTCCTCTCTGATAACCCCTTCCAGAGGGAATCCGTGCGCACCATTCGCTCCATCAGTTTCTTCCAGAGCATCCCGTCGGAGATGACCCGGTACCAGTCCTTACAGACCAGCTCAGCGGCACACAGGGAGCGGGCATCCAAGAACGACAGGATGTTCTCTGCAATGTGGTCCAGGCCACGGGCTGCACAACGAGACACAAAACAAGGTGAGGACGAACCAGCTGAGGCAGTGGCACCAGCTTACCCTCAGCACTGGGCTCAGCTCCAACTAACCCAATCCAAGAGCAGACACTGAGCCTCTCACTGATGCTGGGAGTTGGCGCAGACTCGGGCACTAAACGCCAACGTCTCCTCTGTTATGGCCTTTGGGCAGAGGCCACCACAGTCCACAGCAAGGCCATTCAGCCCCTCAGACCTTCTACATCATTGAACGAAGTCAGGTCTGATCTGCGACCATACTCCATTCCTTTCCATCACCTCTCCCAAGTTCATGAAAATCTCGCTGGACTCCCTCAGATTCTTACTGACTAGGGAGTACAGTGAGGATACACCAGACTGATTCCCGGGAGAGGGGTACTGGCATTTGAGGAAAGACTGGATTGACTGGGCTTGCACTCGCTGGAATTTAGAAGAATGAGGGAGGTATCTCATAGAAACATATAAAATCCTGATGTGACTGGACAGGGTAGATGTGGGAAGAATATTCCCGATGTTGGGGAAGTCCAGAACTAGGGGTCACAGACTAAGAATAAAGGGTAAGTCATTCAGGACTGAGAGGAGGAAGAATTTCTTCATTCAGAGAGTTGTGAACCTGAGGAAGTCTCTCCCACAGGAAATTGTTGTGGTCAGTTCATTAGATATATTCAAGAGGGGGCTGGATGTGGCCCTTATGGCTAAAGGGATCAAGGGATATAGAGAGAAAGTGGGAATGGGATACTGAGGTTGTATAATCAGCCGTGATCATATTGAATGGTGGTGCAGGCTCGAAAGGCCGAATAGCCTGCTCCTGCACCTATTTTCTACGTGTCTGTCACCTCAAATTTTAAAAATCTGCAGCATAAGCCGTAAAGCGAACTACACTTGTGCTGAACGCTTACACAAGAGCCGAACAGTTAGTTCCACAGCCCAGAATTCGGATGGTTCTGAACTAATTCCCACCAATGTCCGTGTGGATTTGCAGCCTGGAGCTTCTGGTATTACTTTCTGCTAGTTTTGGAAATGTTGTTGTTGGGCAAGTTGGTCATTCTGTCTGAGAACCTGGGTCACCTAGCTGTCAGTTTCCACCTTAAATCCACAAACCACGGCAATCTCTCTCTCTCTCTCCTTCCCAACTTCCAATTTTCTAAGGCCTTTGTTCTTTTGATAAAGCAGTACAGGCTAAATTGTAGACTGGATACAACACAGAGTCAGAGGGCTGGGCAGCACAGAAACAGGTCCTTTCGTCCAACTCATCCATGCCGACCAGCTATTCCAAATTAGTATCCATACCCATATCCCTCTGAACCCTTCCTACGCATAAACCCATGCAGATGCCTTTTAAATGCTGTCGTTGTCCCAGCCTCCTCCACTTCCTCATTCCACCCTCTATGTGAAAAAAGTGCCCCTCAGGCCCCTTTTCAATCTTTCCCCCTCTCACCTTAAACCTACAGTTTTGGATTCCCCTACCTTGGGGAAAAGGCCTTGGCCATTCACCTAATCCATGCCCCTCAAGATTTTAAAAACTGCCCCTCAGCCCCCAACCGTCCAGGGAAAATAGCCCCAGTGTATTCAGCTTCTCCCCACAGCTCAAACCCACGCCCCCCCCACCAACCCTGTCAACATCCTTGCAAATCTTTTCTGCAACCTTTCAAGTGACATGGAGAAAGCCAGTGTGTTCAGAAGGCTGTGGAAAGTTTATCGATAGTGACCTCAAGTGGGGCATAAGAGACAGGATGATGATGCTAAACCACCGTAGCTATGTGGTTCGACTTCAGATAGATCACCGTGTCCAAGCCTGGATGCTACCATTCCGACAGAACACGAGCATTTGGATAAAGACTGGCACTGTGCTTGATGGTCTGGGGAAAGTTAACAGGAACTTTCAGAGCTGTTTGAAATGGCAGGGGGCTTCAAATCATAGTGCTTCCAGTGGCAGCAGGATCAGGTGACCAGAGGAGATGGGGTCCTGGTAAATTCTAAAAGAACTCAGATGCTGGGAGCAGGTGAGGAGGATTCACACGTTAAACACAGTAACAGAGTTGCTGTGATGGGAATGCTTTGCTTGATAGGGAGCGGAGTCAACGCCAACCTTCGAAGGGATTGGGAAACAACACTGAAAACGAAAAGATCTACAAAGCTGTGCAGAAAGAGGAACCAATGGAAAGTTCATTCAAAGGAGCCAGCACAGGCATGACAGGCGAATGGCCTTGTGCAGTTTGGGATGACAGGCACGAACATGGAGCTCCATGTGAATTAGGTGGTGTTCACTGTCCCTCTCCTCCCTGTGTGTACCTGGGAGCACCGTGATGAAGTCCCTCTGAAGCATGGGCTTAAGGTAAGAGTTGATGTGGCCGTGTTGGTAGTGACACATTCGGGATATCAGGTTCTCGACAAATTCCACCTGATCGGTTTCTGTCCACTGGTCAAAGTATTTTACACACTGCTCCTTCTGTTTCTCATAGCTGGTCGACGGTGCATGCTGCTTAGTTGGTATCATGCTCGGCGTGCCATTGCTGAGTTTCGTCTGGAAAGGAACAAGAGTTTGTTCTTTAGAGAAACAGAATTCTGGCTAGGTGCAGCAGTTTTTGCTGGTATCGGCAGAGGGCAGAGATATTAACCTGGGGCAGTTTCACAGACACACAGCAGACAGACGGGGAAAGCAGACGGAGACAGGGAGTAGGAAGGAGGGGTTGGACGAAGTTGAAAAGCTCAGTCCAAGAGATTTTTATCCAGGGTCTTGCAGGAGGAGAACAACTTGTTGCATTGCAAAGTGAATGGGGGGAGGGGGAACGGTATAACAGACTTAGGGGTGCAGTGGGTGGCAGAGCAGAGGCTGTAGCTGGAGGAACACAGTGTTTGAAGATAAAGACTGGGGTACGAGAGGATAATTTCAACTTGAGGAGGCTCTGCAAGCGGCCACGAGCAAAGCAAACTCCCCATCCTCGTTCCTTCAGCACGAATATTTCAGTGGTTTGCACAGCCAGTGTCTTAACCAGCCAGTTAGATCACTGCTAGCTGGTCAACACTTGACAGAAAGTTCATGTTAAATTCTCTGATCTTGGTTTGCTTTGAGGACACAGTGTTCAAAGTGGCTGGAATCCTCCCTCCCTGGTTTCAAAACACCGGCTCCACGGTGGGCAATTTGGCGGAGTTTGAACAAGGCGGGTGACCCGTCGATATAGTCAGTCACAATGTCGCGAGGTATTGTCACCTGATTAAATGTGTTCTTTCCCAATACAAGTTTCTTAGGGGGTTCAGCCTCATTAAGTTCATCGCGTCCAGACGCATTCTGGAGAGAGACGAGGGAAATAAAAACAGAGAGAGACAGAGAGAGAAAACACAGCAGGTCAGAGTTGGAGCTTCGCAAGGTCAAGCCATTCAAGAAAAAAAACCCTATAAAGGTAGAGCAAAGGGAGAAGGCGAACAACGTAACGGAGGGCTCAGCAAATTACAATGACTGCCACGATCTGCTCAGTGTCAACTCCAATTTGAGTTAATATTGGGTGTTAATTCAAAGCCACTTCACCCCCCTCCCCCGACCAACAACCTGACTGTGGCTTCTTACACCAATACCTGGCTTCAATTATTTACTTCTTATTTTCTTGCAACTTTACTCAACTGTGAACTGCAGACCCTTTTCTGACAAGGGGCGAGAGTGTCTGCGGCTGCATAAAGCGCACATGAATAATCTGACACTGAATTAATAACATCAGACAGAGAGACCCTGTGGCTCAGGCCCTGTGTGTCTGCGCCTAACCCACCGCAACTTTAACAATATTCTGATCAGTTCCAAAGCAGGGTCACTGCACCCAAAACGTTCACCGTTTCTGTCTCTCTCCGCAGATGCTGCCGGACCTGCTGAGTTGGCGTAGCCAGCACTGTTTCCAGTCTGACGCACTCACCTCGCCTTCACTGTCATCTGTCTGCTCCCTGGGAACACCAGGAGTTCATTCCTGCAGGTGTCAGCCCCAGGTGTGTGTGTGTGTGTGTGTGTGTGTGGAGGAGGAGGGGAAGGAATACCGTGTATTTTAATGCCCTCACTTTCCAATCGGTCCATCCCATCTGTTTGCAATTTTAAACTCCTTGACAAAATCACCTCTGTTCTTTTCTGTTCTATCCTCATTTTCACAGCTCCCTGCACATTTACTCAAACCAGACAGCAGCCGAACGCATTTGTGCTGCTCTCTCCCTCTGTTCCACGATTATACAGCTCCACACAAACAGGAGGGTGAGAAGACCATTCTGCTCACAAGCTTGCTCTGCCATCTCGTGGGTGATCTGATGCCAACCCAATACAATGGCACATTCAGTTATCAGAGAACAGTCAGCTAATCTGTGCAGCTTTTTAAAAGCATGAGCACTTTAACAAGATAACAAGCATGGGGCTGGATGAACACAGCAGGTCAAGCAGCATCATAGGAGCAGGAAAACTTGACGTTTCGGGCCTAAACCCTTTAACAAACTCCTCTTCCTGGTCTCTGTCTACCCAGCGACCAATACGTCCTCTTTGTGAGTTTAACTTTCTTATTGGATTAAATTTCAGCTGCTCTGCTTTCCCTGGCCCCCCACTCAGTCTAATGTGCTCCGCAGCCCCACGTCCAACTCCATTGCTATAAGCTCTTGTATACAACCCATTCCTAGAGATTGGGGCATCATGCTGAAACCACGCCCTGGGATCTATCACTGGTACCCAGCTCACATCTGTTTACATTCCAATGCTGCCAGGTAACCTTCGCTATCTCTGTCTGATTGCACACCAAGTCCCCATCAAGACGCATTCCAGATTCAGAAAGACCCAAGCCGTGAAGATTTTCACTTGGATAGCACCTGTAACTCAGGAGAATGCGCAAAGATACCTCTCAGATATTTCACAAGCCCACAATGCTCCATGGCACACTTGAAATGGCCAAGAAAATCCTCACGCAGGTAGGGTGAGCAGATGGGAATGTCTGGCGCAGCTTCACACAGCTCAGGGTGCCTAAAAGCTCCAAGAGGCCTGTACAAGAGTGCTGTCTCTACTGTCATATCGGAAACACAGCAACACCACACCCCCTGTGCACAGCAAGATCCCACAGACACACACTGACCAGTTCCTAGATCATTGACTGAGGGTTAAATGTTAATCAGACTTCACCCACTACCCCACACCCTGCGCCCTCCCCCAAACACAATAACATGGGATCAGAGTTTCTCCTGATTACCATCACTGAATCCCCAGCCTGCAGAAAGAGGCCATTCAGCCCGTCGAGCTCCCCTGACCCTCAGACAGCACCCCATTGCCTGACCCCATCCCTGTCACCCCAACATGGGGGTTTGAGCAGGACATTCACCTGGAGAGAGAGGGGCTCACTCCGGCTTCAGCTCAAAGTTCCGGGAAATCTCCGACTCTGGACACAATAAAGACAAAAGATCCGATTGGCAGGGATACAATTCTTCAGGGAATCCCCTGGAACTCCCACGATTGTAACAACCGGTTAATTCTCGGCTCACGGGGCAAAGTCAAACAGCTGCAATTGGACTGAAACTCCGCCTGTTGCCAACAGACATTCACATGGCTCAGGTAAACAAACTTCACAACCACAACTGGAATGAGGGAGGGGGGGGGGGGGGGGGGAAAAGGGGGGGGGGAGATGGAGAAAGAGAGAGGGGGGCGGAGATGGAGAAAGAGAAGGGGGGGGGGAAGATGGAGAAAGAGAGAGAGACACACACACACACACACACACACACACAGAGAGCGAGAGCGATAAACACACACACTGCCGTCTATCACTTTTGGGAACACTGACACAACACTGCCGGGAGAGAAGCCTCTGAACCGTGTTCGGAAAGTTTGTTCCAGCTTCTGTGAAAGCTGCTGGGTTGAAGACTGGAGCTCGTCACAGCTCCCAGTTCAACACTGTGTTAATGCCGTACTGCAGCCAGGGATCATAGCCATGTATCAGGCTGGTAAATCCCCTGCAAACCAGTGTGACTGAGGCTGCTCCCCATCGACCTGACGGAGCCGACAGAGCTTGGAATCAGTGGCAGCTCCAAGTATTCAGTTCCAGCCTCACATAACCCCTGGTTAAACCACACAGACTCTCCTGGGCACCACACCATGGGAAAGATATCTCAGCTTCCAAGGTGAAGACTGACCAGAATGATAGCTGGACCCTAACAGTGCTATGACAAGGAGAGAGTCAAGAGACAAAGGTTATATTTCCTGGAAAGCAGAGCCTGAAGAAATAATTCTAGTTTTGATTCACAACAGATGGAGTAAATACGGTCACTTTAACAACTACCTAGGGATTGGCAGATTAATCATCGTCAAGAGATATTCGAGCACTACCAGGTTTGACCCCTGTCCAACAACTTTTACATCTGACAAATAAAAACTTCTCCAGGTTTTTGCACAAGCAGGTAGATGGAGTTGGGTGACAGATTAGCCACGATCTCAGTGAAGAACAGGCTGGAGGGGCTGAATGGCCTCCTCCTGTGTTCCGACATCAATTGTGAGCCGAATCTCTCAGGTTCGGAATCACAGTCAACAGTGTTAGCCCCTGAGCTGTGGCCCATGCCTGACAAATCCAATCAGAAAGAAGACTGAGCAGTTCACCATGTGAAGACAGGAGAGGGAGCGACCACCCAGTAAACTACCATTGCCTGAGAGTTTGCAAAACCAGAGAGGACAGAGCACAGATCAGCTAATGTGATGGGGGCAGTGCGGGTGAAAGGTGGGTCCCCAAAGTAGCTGCTTTTTTTGACAGCTGTAAAGGGGAGGGCAAGTCCAGTAATTGGAGGGATAGGCAGTGAGTGACAGGGTACCACTCGTTTATCCAAGAGTGTCAGAGGCCTGAGCAGCCTCATTTGCTCGCACTGATCTTTACAGAGAAACTACATTAACGTACAAAAACGCTTCTTAATCATTTCTATGAACTCAAATATTTTTTGAGGCAAAGCTGCCAGACGTTCACTGTGACAAAATATCAGGTTATTCACTGTCAGATCGCTCTTTCCGAACTCTCTCAAATTACGGACATACGAGAGAGAAAAGAAATCACATGTAAAATGTCTAATGCCAGGTGGAAACTGAGCTACAAGCCCATTTCTCAAACAAAGCAGGACACTGCAATCTGTAAAGGTCCTCAGTCAGGAGTGTAACTGAGCTTGAATGAACTGCAGCCCGTCAGCACAGTCACTGATCAATGCCTGCATCGGGTGGATACACTATATGTTTAGACTATGAGGCTGCAATGCCTGTGTGCAATTCTTTGCAAACTTTTATTCAGGGTGATGGCACAGCTGCCAAAAGCCAGCATTCACCAGCCATCCTCCTCCTACAGTGCTGCAGGTTCTGGGGCAGGTACCTGCGGAGCGCCACAGGAAGGAACTGCCTGGACTTTCACCCAGCAACAGTGAAGGAACGGTGAGGAACGTCCGAGTCAGGATGGCGAGTGACTTGGAACTTGTCGCTGGCGGTGTTGCTCTGTACCTGCTGCCCTTGTCCTTCTCGATGGAAGTGGTCGTGCGTTTGGAAGGTGGTTTGGAAACGTTCGACAAGTACAACTTACGCAGTGAACGTTCAAAAAAAAATTTAAAAAAAGCTGCAACGCATCCTTCAGTGCTGCACAACCAAAAAAAAAAAATCCAGAGGCCCCGGGCTTGATCCCTACTCGATGAACGGATCAAACATGGAGAAGATGGACACAGACAGGATGCTGCAGCTCAGCTTGGTGTTGTGGATAAGAATCCACCAGGCTTTCAGGTCTACATTGATCCTGATGCCTGCGAAACAAAACCCTCAGGGAAGTGGTTGCAACCTTTGAAGGAGACGGAGCAGGAAACATTCCAGTCTATGGTAAAAGAAGGTGTGGAAAGCTGGAACATCCAGCAGGTAGAATGCTTATAGAAAGACCCACCGATTACAAAAAGCCAGCTACAAACCTCAGCTCAAAATCTACAGTGCATGACCCATCAGGGGAAGCGATGCAGAGTCAGGTGCCTATCCAGGAAGGCTTCAAAGATCCCACCACAGTCTCTGGAGCAGCACGGATTTCTCCCCTTGTACCTGGCTCTGAGCCTTCTGTTTTCCTGTGGACTCTGGACATGGAGAAATCTCTACACATGCGAAAGGATCAAGAGTGAGATGGTACAAGCTGAGGGGAGGTAACGGCCTGATGGCATTATCACTCGTCTATGAGCTCAGGTTCGAATCCTGCCACAGCAGCTAAATTCAGTTACACTCAAAAAAGAAACTGGATTTATAAGTCTAAACGACCATGAAACTGTTGTCGGTAAAAAAAGACCTATTGGGTTCAGGAGTGTCCTTTTGGGAAGGAAGCAGCCATCCCGACCCAGCGAGGCCTACATTTGGAGTCCAGACTCATTCTGTTGTGGTTTGGAGTGAGCAATAACTAATGGCCTGGCCAGCAAGGCCAACATCCCTTCAACGGACATGAACAAAAGTCTGAACAAAATCAGCAGATACAGCGATAGCGATGTGAGAAATGGTCTTTTGCACAGGGCAGGGGCATCGGAGCTGGAAAGCATAGCCTGTGTGTGTGCTGGAGGCATCCTGAATCAATACACAGTGCAGAGAATCACACTGTTCGCTGGAAAGGAAGGTGGGGGTGAAGACGGATGAATGGCACTGAGTTAGCTGTTTGTTCAGAGAGCCAGTACAGGCAAAGTAAGATAGGCAGAAGTGTCTCTGCCTGTAACAGGCCATTGTGGGAGCTTGCTGTGCAGAGATTCCAGCTACAGCATCCCGAATTCTAACTCTGCTCAAAGTTCCAAAATTCAATCCAGCTAAATGGCTGTCAATGCTTTCCAAAAATCATGTATTGACAACTGAAGCACCAGGAACTAGATAGAGATATCCCTGAGACACAGAAAGAAAGTGAGAATCAGTCTCTGTGAATTCAACGCTTCAATGATATTTGACTCAGGGTGCAGTGGGTTGATCTGGTCAGGAACGCTCAAAGATGAAGATTTCACCTGGATCTCTCCATCTAACTCCTGGTTATTGACTCACATCAATCAGTTAACCCCGTCCCTGAATAATTAACTCCAGAATGGCATCAGGCAAGGGAACAATGACAGGATGTGGTGTTTATGAGAAATAGGTCTCAGTCCATGTCTACTCCTTTGTGCCAATAGGACCACCCATTCCAACCTGCTGTCCTTGGCATTAGTCCATTCACTTACTCTGCATGGATTTGGGCTGGCAGTCTCAATACCTTCACACTGGATGGGATCCCTGCCAAGATTCTCAAAGGTGGCAGAGGGACAGCCCCGCTAAGATGCTCCTCACCTGATAATCCTCAGTCAGGAACAGTCCATGCCACATGGGACCTCTCAGACATCTGTTTGGGAAGAGAGCCGAGTCTGACTGCAGCGCCGACAGCAGTGTCTCTGCGCTGTTTCCTGCGAGATCCACAGGCGTGGAAATGATGGACAGGAGCGACAGGGAAGTGTCCTATCTCTGTGGCCTGAAACAAACAAAACTACCTGCAGACAAACAATGTCCACACTCTAGCCCCATCACTGAATCCTTTCGAAAGAAAGGGCCTCTGTCTCAACTCCCTCCCCGCCAAGAAATAAAGCTCTTTTCTCAAGCAGCTCCTGAAGTGTCACAAATCCCCACAGTGAAGGCGATCAGGGGTGAGATCCTTAAAAAAATGTGGACCATTTTTCCCTAACGTGGGACTGTCCTCTCAAAGGCAAATATAGACAAGAAAATCCACTCCAAGTGCCATCTCAGCCTGAAGCTGACTGGGATCTCAAAGCAGAGACTAAATTCAAAGGTGGCCAGGCAGCTTTGAAGACCTGGACAATTTCTAGCAATCACTCAAGGCACTGTACAAATATTCCCACAGTGCCTTTACAGGACGGGGTGGGGGTTGGTGGGGGGGGGTGGAGGGGGGAGGGATGCGGGGCGCAGAAAGGCCATCGTTCAGCAAGGTCCTGTCACAAGCCAACACACCCAGCGTCTCCTCACTGAAAACTAGCTCCACTGACCGGGACTCCTCTCTTGTGCCTGACACCACAGTCCCGAAGCAAATACTCCGTTCGGAAAACCGCCACGGCAGGAGATTCCCAGTATGGGAGAGTAAAATACCTCACGAATGTCCTTAAAGCTCCCTGGACAGGTCAAACATCTCCTCTGCCTCATGGGAGTGTCCTACTTCTGACTGACTCAAACGTAGGAAGCTCGCTAGGGAAGGCAAGGTACATGTCCACAGATCTCATTGGGAATACACAGAGAGAATTGGATGGCATCAGAATGAGGTCATGAAGCTTCCCCTGATGGATCGAACCAAGCCTGCAGATCACACATCAAGTCAGAATTAATTTATCCCTGTGCATGAGGGACAGCCAAAGGGAAAGAGAAACCAATGATCAACTTCTCACTTGGGTGATGAGGGGGGAAAAGAGAGTTTCTTTGTTCCTGACACAGGCTCCATCCCACACGAACCAAAGCCTCCTGTCAAACAAACCATCCAGTTTCTGATTTGAACCAAAGCTCAAACCCACCTCACAATCCCCCCATTATGGACTTGGCTAAATTCAGACAAAAATACGAGGCACACAGCACATCTCAGAAGCTTGTAGGGTCTGTTACATGTGACACAGACAAACAAGGATTACATCCACAAATATTTTACATCAACCCTTCCTTGAAGAAACCAGCAATCACTTTTCATGGGTCTCACATCCCTTTGCACCGGAGCTCAGTGATGTTCATATCATCAGCATCATTGTACCATCTCACAGGCCATTCAACCCATCAGATCTGCTGTCTCTTTGAAAGAGCTACTCAATTAATTCCCTTTGCCTGCTCTTCTCCTACAGCTTCCACTTCAAGCACTTAGTCGGTTTCCTGTTGAAAGTTACTCCAGATCTCAACTTGCAACAGAATGAAAAATGTCTTATTTCCTCTCCCTTTCCTGTTTACAGCCTTTGCCTTGTGATCTTCAGCCGACAGTAAACAATTTTTCCCCCATTTGATCTAACTAGCCACTTTGTGAACACTCTCCTCGCCTTTCTCAGAACTAAGGGAAAGGATTGCAGTCACTCCTCTTTCTACATGTTCCTGGGCCCTGTGATCACCTGTGAAATCTCTCCAAAGGACTCCTTGCTTCTTGAAGTGGGATGCCCCGAATTGGACACAAAACTTCAAGTGAGGTCTGAACAAAGTTTTTAAAAGTTTACTAATGTCTTTGCTTTCATACTTGATATCTCTCTTTATAAAATCAACGATCTCTTCTGACTGATGAACTTGCCCCGGCATCTTGGAATAAGACTGGGTGTGCTAAATTGGCCATAGTGTCCAGGGATGTGTAGGTTAGGTGGATTTGTTGTGGCAAATGCAGGGTTACAGGGATAGGAGAGGGGTGGAAAGAGTCTGGGTGGGATGTTCTTTAGAGAGGTGATGTGGACTTGTTGAGCCAAATGGCCTGTTTCCACACTGTATGGACTCTATCCTACAACCTCTCGATTCATGTTCCCATGTAAAATTGTCCTTATACAGTTCGTAGATTCCCTTCGTTCCTCCTCGCAAAATACTACACGTCACAGTTTTTCTTGAGAGTTGGCCCATTTCCTAAATAGGTTTATGTCCTGCTCAATTCTGTTACTGTCCGCCATCCAGGTTTGGGTCACTTTGGAACGACGTCCTGTACCCCACACCAACCCTGGTCCAGGAGATGAACATACATTTACAGTAAAATGTATTGTACATTACTGTAAAAGCACTGGTCCTTATAAAGACCATTGGTAAACACCACAGTGTAGAATCTGGAAAACCACTACTCACCACCACGCTGAACCTGCTGCTTTTTTCGCTTGATTTTATCCACACTGCAAGTGCTTCCCCACTCTCACACACAAACTCTTCCATTCGGTGTACGATGTGGGACATAAGCACGTTTTGAAAATCCATCAACACACACGAAACAATCTTATCCCAGCCTCTCTGAGACTTCATAAAACCCAACTGTTACTTTCTAGAGTCAAGCAGAATCGTGACAAGCGGTTAAACCGTTGGCTTACCATGTATTCCACTATCTTGTCATGCAGTATGGAGTCAGAGTCCATCATTCACAAGCTCAAAAAGAGCAAGAGGGGGAGGGAGAGAGAGACAGGTGGGGGGGGGGAAGGAAGGTGGGGATCCTGTGGAATAGAGCTCCCTCTGCAAGCAGCAGGAGGAGGCCACTGTCTCTCCCTCATCAACGAGAGAATCCCTTCTCAGTTGTCTCCAAATGAGAGGAATGGCCTGGGTGTGTGTTGGGGGGGGGAACACAGCCTCCCCCTGCTCAGTCCTTCAGCTTCATTTGGGAAGCTGCTGGGAGCAGGCTCTGGTCCGGAAGGGCCTTCAGGGGCTGTGTGTGTTTGGATGGGGGGGGGGGG
>JAHRHZ010000003.1:1534157-1561640 GCA_024137785.1 Ginglymostoma cirratum
CATTGTAGGAGGCCAAGGATGGACATGTCATCTGAGGAATGGGAGGGGGAGTTGAAATGGTTCGCGACTGGGAGGTGCAGTTGTTTGTTGCGATATTTGTTTATCTCTGATACTGTTATTGGACAGCTGTTCGACTGCAGTAGGCATTGCTGATGAATGCAGGCAGACCGACCTACAAGCAATCAACAAACAGTGGGGAAGGCCTTTCAATAGCATTGGTGATGGTGGGCCCAGGAAACCAAAGTACATGATACTGCTTGTGCAGCTGATGGGTGGCTGCCCCAGTGTGGGGTGATTGTGGAGAAATTTCAGACATCAGGTGGGTTTATTCTGACATGTCACTGTTGTTTAACAGAGCAACCAGTTGGCCCTCACACTCTCAGCAGCGAATCAAGCCCAACAGAGCAAACATTTGGTGACATGATCAGCTGACGCTTCACACGCTGTCTGCTTCAGTCTGGGTGAAGCTAATCCAAATACAGTCACTTCTGAAAGGCTCTGTGAACAGAGATTTGAAAACAGTGACCTCAGTGGGTCATACTCTTGCCTTTGAGTCAAAAGTCCAAAGTGCCAATCCAGGACTTGAATACATCATTTTGATCAATAGTCTCTGTTTAACACTGAGGAAATGCTGCACTGATGGCAAGGACGATGACGTTAGATTAAATTAAGACGCAGGCTGCCAGTTCAGGTAGATGTGAAGATCCCACGTGAAGACAAGGAACATCTTCCATTGTCCTTGTGAGGAATCGAACTGCACAAAGCAATTCCCGGTCCTGGGGAGCAATGCCAAACAAAGAGAGTGGAGTCACAGGGAGACAGGGTAGTGTGGCGGCATTTGGGACACTTGCCTTTATTGGTCAGTGTATTGAGAAGAGGAGTTGGGAAGTCATGTTTGTGCCTGTACAGGACATTGGTTCGGCTACTTTTGGAATACTGCATTCAGTCCTGGTCTCCCTGCTATAGGAATGATGTTGTTAAACTTGAAAGGGTGCAGTAAGGATCTTCAAGGATGTCCCTGAGTTTGGAGGGTTGGAGCTACAGGGAGAGGCTGAATAGGCTGGGGCTATTTTCACCGGAGTGTCGGAGATTGAGGGGTGACCTTGTAGAAGTTTATAAAATCATGATGGGCATGGATAACATAAATGGACAAGGTCTTTTCCCCACGGTAGGGGAGTCCAAAATTAGAGGGGCATAGGTTTAAGGTTACAGGGGAAAGATTCAAAAAGGACTTGACAGGCAACTTTCTCACCCAGAGGGTGGTGCATGTGTAGAATGAGCTGCCAGAGGAAGTGGTGGAGGTTGGTACAATTACAACTATTCAGAGACATCTGGAAGGGTTGAGGGGGATTTGGGCAAAATGTTGGCAAAAGAGTAGATTAATTTAGGATATCGAGGTGGCATGGACAAGTTGGACTGAAGGATCTGTTTCCATCTGACTTCACTGTGGATTTGCACGTCAACGTACCACTTCAAAAAGCAATGAGTTGGCTGTGAATTAATTTGGGTCATTCTGAAGATGTGAATGACAACAGAAAAGCAAGGTTTATTTTTTTCCTCCTCTTGTCAAAACCTTTCCAGTGATCAGTGGTCAGGCACCCACAATGATTGCCCTGTCATCCATTCAATGTATGCATGGGCCTGTCCACATCAAGTGGAGCTGTTCTTGGCACATGAGTACAGAGACTGTGTGGCCTTCGATCTCACCTTTTCATTTAGGAGAATTAGTCCAAGCAGTGGGCGTGACATGGACCACTGATTTCTGCAGTCTTCAAAAATGATGATGTTCAGAACTGTGGACAGCATCTGTAGCAGAAAACACAATTGCTAACAAGTGGGAAAGGTTTCTGAGACACTGACATTATTTTAGAAGGCAGTCTAAGAAATAATTATGCTCTGGGAATTCATGAAATACGAAGTCATCATGCCCCCGAGTGGAAGCAAACAATCAAAAAGGACAGAAAACCATTCAGATAGTTGTGTCGATCTGCGCTGACTCTTGGAATCAGCTTTAAACATTAAAAATGGGTGCACGTCGTAGGCCATTCAGCCCTTCAAGCCTGTTCCTCTGTTCACTATGATCATCATCCAACTCAAAATCTTGTTCCGGTTTTGCACCCATATCCTTTGAACCCTTTGGCCCCAAGTGTGGCACCCGACTCTGATGAAATTATACAAAGTTCTGGCCCTGGTTGCTTTTTGAGGAAGCAAATTCCACAGGCTCCCCACTCTCCGAGTGAAGACCTTTCTTCTCATCTCAGTCCTAAACGGTTTACTCCTTATCCTGACAGCCTGGTTCTGGACTCACCTGCCATCAGGAATATCCTTCCTAAAAATACCCTATCTATTCCTGTTTGAAATTTACAGGTTTCTGCAAGATCCCTCCTTCATTCTGTTGAACTCCAGTGAATTTAATCCCAATCCAAGCAACCTCACCTCATGTGTCAGTCCTGCCATTCCTGGAATACCTTCACTGCACTCCCTCCACAGCAAGAGCATCCTTCCTCAGATAAGGAGGCCAAAACTGTACACAATATTTCAAGTGTGGTCTCACTATTGCCCTGTGTCATTGGAGGAAAATATCCCTGCTCCTGTACTTCAATCCTTGCACGATAAAGGCCAGCACACAGTTTGCCTTTTTACTGCCTGCTGCACCTGCACACTTACGTTCAGAGACTGGTGCACGAGGTAATCCAGGTCTCATTGCCTGTTCCTTCCCTCAATCAACAGCTATTTAGATAACGATGTGCCTTCCTGTTTGGCTGCGAAAGCAGGGGAGCTCACTTTATCCACATTATACTGGCCCACTCACTCAGCCTGTCCAAATCACACTGCAACACAGAATCCCTAGCGCAGAAGCAGGCCATTCGGCCCATCGAGTCCACACCAAACCCCAAAGAACATCCCACCCACACCCAGTCCCCATCCCATCCCTGTAACCCTGCATTTTCCACGGCTAATCCACATTAGCTGACACATCCCTGTACACCGTGGGCAATTTAGCATGGCCAAGCCAGCTAGCCTGCATATCTTTCGGCTGTGGGAGAAATCCTGAGGACCCAGAGGAACGCCACGCACACACCTGAATCTGGAATGGGACACCCGTCCCTGGTACTGTGAGGCAGCAGTGCTAACCACTGAGCCACCCCACTGCTCTCCCTGCATTCTCCTCACAGCTCACCCTCCCACTGAGATTTGTGTCATCTGCAAATTTAAATACATTACATTGAGTTCACTCATCTAAATTATGACTAGACATTGTGAATTGTTGGGATCCTTGCACTGATCCCTGCAGCATCCCACTATTCTCTGCCTGCCATTCAGAAAATGACCTGTTTATATCTGCTCTACGTTTTCTGTCTGCTAACCAATTTTTGATCCGCCCCGAGACATTACCCCAATCCCATGTAGTTCCATTTTACCTACAAATCACTTACATGGGACTTGGCTGAAATCCTTCTCAAAGTCCAAATAAACCATAGCCACTGGCTCCACATCATCAATTCTGTAAGTTACGTCCTCAAAGAATTCCGGGAGATTTGTCAAGTCTGATTTCCCTCTTGTAAATCCATGCTGATTGTGTCTGATTCTACCACTGTTTTCCACATACTCAGCCCTTAACTTTTTTACAATAAACTAAAGTACTTGCCCATGACCAACATCAGGCTCACTGATAATTCCCAGTTTTTAGTACAGTTGATATCAGCTACCCTTCAATCTGTAGGAACTGTTCCAGGATTGTCATTTTAGTCAAAAGGAAAAAAGAAGCATATGTAAGGTTGAAGCAGCTAAAATCAGACAGGGCCCATCAGGAACATAAAGAAAGCAGGGAAGAACTCAAGCAGGGAATTAGGAGAGCAAGAAAGGGCCATGAAATGACCTTATAAAGCAGGGTTACAGAGAATCCCAAGGTATTCTATGGATACTAGGATAATGAGGGAGAAGGTAGAACCACTCAAGGCATCAGTATTCACCCAGAAGGATATGGAGGATGGTGAGATTTGTGTGGAGTATGCTAACATGCTGCGGCATTTTGAGGTCAAGAAAGAAGTGGTGTTGGATTTCCTGAAGAGCATTAAGGTGGATAAGTCCCCAGGGCCCGATGGTATCCACCCCAGGTTATTCAGAGAGGTGGGCGGAGATTGCTGGAGCCTTGACCAAAATCTGTGTGTCCTCGCTCACCACTGGAGAGGTCCCAGAGGGCCGGCGAGTAGCTAATGTTCCTCTGTTTAAAAAGGGAAATACAGATAACGCAGGAAACTACAGACCGGTGAGTCTTACATCCGTGGTTGGGAAGCTGTTGGAGACACTGATCGGGGATAGGATTTACGTGCGTTTGGAAAAGCACAACCTCATTAGGGACAGTCAGCGTGGCTTTGTGCAGGGCAGGTCATGTCTTACTAGCTTGATTGAATTTTTCGAGGAGGTGACGAAGGTGATCGACGAGGATAGAGCAGTCGATGTCGTTTACATGGATTTTACTAAGGGTCTTGACAAAGTCCCTCATGGTAGGCTCGTCCAGAAGATTAAGATGCATGGGATGGATAGGGTGGACAGGTGATGTCTTTTTCTCAGGGTTGAAATGTCTAATACTCAGGGGCATAGGTTTAACGTGAGATCTGTGAGGCAAGTTTTTTTTTTTTTTTTTTACACACAGCGCAAGAAGTGAAGCCAGGGGACTTGGCAGAAGCAGTTACAATCACAAATTTTAGATGCACTCAGGCAGCCACATGAACAGGCAAATGGGATCAGTACAGAATGGAACAAAAGTAGAAACTGCTGGAAAAGCTCAGCAGGCCTGGTAGCATCTGTGGGCAGAAATCAGTTAACGTTTTGGGTCAAGTGACCCTTCCTCAGACCTATCAGGATTTTTCTCCACAAATGCTGCCAGACCTGCTGAGCTTTTCCAGCAATTTCTATTTTTGTTTGTGATTTACAGCATCCACAGTTCCTTTGGTTTTTATTCAGTTTAGAATGGCATCATGGTTGGCGCAGTCAACCTTGGTGGGTAAAGGGTCTGCTCCTGAGCTATACTGTTCTAAGTGACAGTGAAGCATTTCGGGAAACATCTCGCAATACCTTGGCCGAAAGGACAGCTTTGAAGGAGTGCCTTGAAGGGGGCTGAAAATGCAGAGGGGTTTAAGTGGAGGATCGCAGAGTTTAGAGCCTTGCTTTCATCTCCTGAGGCCGTCATTGATGGACCAATTCATATCAAAGACCAAGAAGAGTAGACACATACAGGAACTCTGATATCGCAGAGGGTTTTAGTGTTGGAACAGACCACAGATATATGATAGCCATGAGGGAATGGGCAATAGCTCAGTTATGACAGGATCAGAGCTCAACAGATTTTGGAACTCCTGCCAGGGTTTACCTGTTGAATCATTTCAGGATGCTGCTGCATGATGTGTAGGAAGCGGTCGCTCTCCTGGGATAGCGGTGTTGTTCGTTTCTTTGTGCTACGGGATAGCTGCTTGAAGAGGTATGTTACAATGTGGTCCAGACTTGAGCAGCAACCTGTACACACCATCGTGTCTGAAAACAAACCAACAGGGAAGATTATGAGCTCTCTTCCTTCGGCCTCACGTCTTCCGTGCCAGACTTCCATTTTATACGATCATGGCTGGCACTGCTCGAGTCAACTGAATTGAGCTTGTTCTATGTGTTGCGTTAACATTCTGCAGTGAAATGAAGTCTATTCTCCAGGCCACAAACACAGGCAATGGCTTGGAAACTATGGGCCACCCAAGCTTCAGGGACACCCCCCTCAAGTCCCAAAGAAAGGAAAGCATGATGTTTGGATCTGGCCTGGTGATGGGAGTTGCTGGAAAGATAACATATTTAGACATCAGTCTGCCTCTGGATTGCAGTTCAGACTTTTGTTTGGGGATTTGCTCCCTAACCCTTCAACTTTTCTGAAGTACCCGTGAGGCAGTGGAGCTCTTAGCCCAGACTGCGATAACAAGGTGTAGAGCTGGATGAACACAGGAGCAGGATGCTGCTTGGCCTACTGTGTTCATCCAGCTCTACACCTTGTTATCTCGGATTCTCCAGCATCTGCAGTTCCTATTATCTCTAGCCCAGACTATGAGTTTGGTTGCCGAGTCTCAGGCGATGTCCTGCACCCCGCATGCCGACCAGCAAACCTCCTCCACGTTCCTCTGAAGCTGTGGCCTACGGTGGCGAGGGACCAGGTTTCGACGTCACTTTGAGAAGGAACAACATAAGACTTAGCAATGAATAGATAATACTGACAGAGAGAAATGTGTACACTTGACTCTCTGTAGCATGACGCTGCTTGCCAAGGGCCGGCTGTAAATGCGAAGCAAACTAATGTACAAAAGGGTTAACTCTCTTCACCCACAGACAGGATGCACTCCATCAACTTGGACACAGCACTCACTCCTTCAGGTCCTCCATCCATACAGTCAGCTGTGACTCAGTGCATGAACTCTCTCAATACTGAGACAGGGAGTGCTGTACTTCAGTCCTTCTTCACAAAGTGCAGCACACAATTTAAGTCAACGTCCCCAAGGAGTGAGGATGTTACTTTCCAATGTGACATGAGGCATGTCCTGTACCACAACTAAGACAGCAACAGAGCTCTTCCTGGTACCTTGGCTAACATTTAGCACTGGAACAACGTAACTACAAACAGGTTGTCTATCAGGTCATTAGCATATGGTTCATCAAGGCTTTGTTCTCAGTAATTGACATAGATCTGAATGATTAAGCGATGACGGAAAAATGCTGAAAGCCCCTTCCAACTTTCAGAGCAAACAAGCAAGTTTGCAATGTGAGCACAGGTAGGGTCACATCACCAGGGCTTCTACGGCACATTTACCAGACATCAGGAGCTGTAAAGGCACTCTTGGGAAGTCCCAATGCTTAACTTTTACTCAGTCAGTGTCAAATGTTCTGAATAGAAGTGTCCACAGTGAGAGTTGGACAAGAGTGTCCGTCCAAACGGGAACCTAACTACGTTCGGTTCTCACCCACTTGATTTGGAGAGCTTAATGTAAATTCCTGTGACAAAGTTATTAAAGAGAAAAGTTTGATCAGAGCTTCAATTTTTACCATCTGAATGACAAGTTACTTACCCAGTGCAGTAAGACCTTCTGAAATGGAGGACAGAATGTACATGATAACATGAGGTTCCAGGCTGGCAATAAAATTCATGTGGTCCTGGGTAAGAACTTCTAACAAGGAATAGTAGGACTGACTGAGCTTGGGGTAATCCTGGGGAAGGAAAATGAGAAAACAGTGGAATGTTAAACCGCAGAAAGCAAAGAGAAGATTTAACATTGGTTGCTGTGAAGAGAGAGTCTGGACAGAGCTTAAAACAAGGACAATTGTTGGAACATAGAAAACTGAAGTAGTATTTGAAGCTATGGACAAAACAGCGAAGTGAGAAGCCATAACCACCATGAGAACGGAAACACTCGGCAGCAGAACCACACGTTATTTATTAAACCAAATAATCTAAAAACAAAACTGAAGTTTCCATGACAATTTGAAATTTTCACCATTTCTTCTTTACAAACAAAAAAAAGACAATGGTAGTTCGAAGTTTTGGTCCATGGATTCTCACTTAAGTCACTCCAGGCTTCCCATGTGGCAGAAGATGCGTTACTCAATGTGAGGTAGAGTTCTGAGGCACCCAGGTGTGGGGTGGGAGACACAGGACGTTTCTCTTTGCGGAGACAGTAACATTAGTCGAGGGCTTGGTACTACATTGCAATATAAGACAACAACTATATATGATGTACAGAAAAATCTGACAGATTAAAAGAAAGCCCGACGATAATAGGCAGATAACCATTTGGGGTGCAGGGATTAGTCATGCAGGCACAAATATACAGGCCGAGCAGTAACTTCCCCAAACAACCAACAGTCACACAATCAGTGACTCTCAGTGGGTTTCTCTGTGCCACTTGTACTGGCTCCAGACAGCAAACACGTCGGAGCACTGCACACCGACTGCTCTGCTCTTTTTCAGAGGAATCAATCCCTAAAACACAACACAAGCTCTACCTGACGCCAAGGACACTAACCAGAAGGTCACTGTGAGGGATCGACAGGAGGAGTTTAATGAACGTTTGCAAAGCATTGTCAAGGGCATCGTCACCATAGAGACGGAAGACACCAAAGTTGACATAGTTGCCACTGAGTGCTGCTTTCAACATGGAGAAGCAAATGGAAATTCCTTTCAATTTGAGTCCATAAACCTGGTCCTTTGGTACCTCTCCCAAGGTGAGGATACGGTTACCTGCATGAATAAAACACAAAGATTGCAGTTTTTCATAAACCTACATTAAATACGCAAATATATCATGCGTACCATTACAGACAGGAAAAGACAACATTGGTAGTAACACCCTTCATACAGAATGGTGATAATTAATTACTTGCAAAATGGCACACTTATAACCTGCAGCGATTCATGCCACTGTGAGAGATGAAAATTTTCACGTTACAAAGGACAAGACCGAGACAAAATCAAGATGATCAACACTCCCACCCAATGTTACGGTATTTCACTGATGTGTCTACTGTAAAGTTCTTCTGACCTTGCTTGGAGCCTCGTGTGATTTCGAGTGCGTGAGCTTTCGATGCTTCAGAGTTTGGAATTTGAACTTGTGCCATGTGGGTTTTGGTCTACGTGCATGAAGAGATTCAATTATCAACTTGTCTGCCCTTCTTGGAGTCATGATTTTAAACCAGTCAGTGTCAAGAAACAGCTGACTAGGGTCTCTGCAGGAGTGATTATGGGAATTTGTTTGTGATCTGAGAGTTTTACAATCAAAGGGTGTGAACATTCAAAGGCTATTTGTTTGCTTGGGTTCAGGACGATCAGAAATGAATTTTTGTTTTGAGAACAACTTAGTGTGGAAAATCTTTTTTGGCTGCTCACTAAAGACCTGGCTGGGGTTTTAAGTAAGAACAGTTTCTATCCTATCAGAGAAATGAGTTTGTTCAGAACAATTAGGAGATCAGTTATGCTCAGTTTGAAGTGTTTTAATTGAACAATTCCTGCCAAGAGGTGTATAATTACAACTGTGAAGCAGTTATTTGAAATTTTAAGATCAGTTGTGTGAATAATCAATAAAAAGACTGTTAAGCTCTCTTGACCAAGGATCAAAAGAAAGTTACCTCAAGCCGATAGAGGTGATCCAGCACAGAACTCTCTAGGATCCAAATACTGGAAAGTGACAGTATTGGGAATAGGTGGGACTGCATCTTGCTGTGTTTTGAAATCTTTCAAATTACAATATATGTAAATAGCTTGATGTGTTCTATTTTATCCTCATTTCTATGGCGTGATAACTTATGTTTTCTTGTTAAAACCCAATCTGCAGCATTGTGTGCTTATGTTTCAGTGAAAGGCCACCAGACTGAATAAAACATGAGTCCATCATGCCAGATTTCAGTCTGGGATCTGACTTGTCCAGCAGTAACATCAGATAGGATCATCACATTTGTGACATGCCAGGGACACCACATTCAAGGACCCAACATCCAAAATGGTTGTACAGAATGAATTAATTTATAATCATCCGACTGAATTTGATAGGTTCCAGAGGCAAGGCAAGAGACAGTGGGCACGAGAGGGTGAGCAATGAGAAGGAAACAGATTTATCAGCAAGGGGAGGAGATATTGAATAGAACGTTATCCTGCGTGACACATGGGGAGACAGTGCATAGAGGGAACATGACGATTTGTAACCCAGAAGACTATGCTCTTGATCTGCAGAAGATTGTATCAGATGCCATTTCAGCACAGAATTTAAATGCAATCAACTGCTGCATTTAAGTGAAAGCTATTCTTGGTCAAAGTAGCCATGAAAATCTTATCAATTATCACAATTCAATATCTGCCGGTCCCTCACCAGTCGTACCTACATGAGACTCCAGGCTGACAATGCAGTTGGCTCTTCACTGCACTCTGAAACAGACTGGTAAGTTGCTCTGTTGAGACTGGGCAAGGACAACAAATGCTGACCCATGTCCCATCAGAGGAGGGGAAAGATGACACTTTCAAAGTCCTATCGAGTAATTCTCATTCAGGTGGTGTCGAAGTTGAAGCAGGGTACAGAGGTGAGCAAGAGTAGGAAAGCAGGAAAGCTGCTGGAACACAATCACATTGCACTGAAATGCAACAAAGCTGAATGACACTGACCATAAGTTGTAATCATTTTACTCGTCTCGCGAAAAAGGAGGATCCCATTCGGAGAAGACACATCAAACTGCAGCCGCTGTGACCTGCAAACAAGACAGAAGACTAACAGGATTGTGACGTTGCAAACCTGATCGTGGTGCCAGAAAACAAACACTCCAAGCATGGCATTCTGCTGAAGATGCCGTCAGATCTCATTCCGAGCAACAGAACCCAACTTCCAAACCCCAATTTCTTCTGCACCACGACACCGTAGACACTGAAACCTATGTACACATCACTGCAATGCCAGGATAAAAGCTAGTTCCCCAAAATAGCACATCGCTGAAAAGGAGAAATCTCACCGATGGTCATGGGAAGAGTCACTACATTACCTGTTGTGGACCAGTTCAGCCATCAATTTGAGGATGGGCGTGGTGCATGCTGGGTCATGATACCAAAGTTCCACAACGCGCTGTAGTATAGGCATGTATGTGGGATAGCTGGGCACAGATAACTAAGGAAATTAGGTCAACTATTAAAATAACTGGCGAACGTTAAAAGACCTCACAAACTTCAAGGGAGAGGGAACAGGCTTCATTAGACTGATTGAAGCTCCAAAAGCACCTATTAATTCTCTCTAACTTCACAGAGTACTTCACTGTGAAGTACTGTTCAGGTACAGCCATTGATTTGGTGACAAACAGGCAAGCCATTTTTGCACAGCAAGATCTCACAGACAGGAACTAAGAATCATTTCACAGCACTGACCTCGATTCACGCTCAAATATAAAGATGGTAATAGAATGATCAGCAATATTGCTTGAGGGAGTAATCTTGCCCATGACACCGAAAATCCTCAGAATGGTACAGCAACTTGAACACTTTCCAACAAGCAAACAAGGCCTTCACATCTTATCCACAGCCCTCTCTCTCAGTACACAACTCCACAGCAGAGCTGTCCCTCAGTGTCTATCCCTGACAGCACACTACTTCCTGAGACTGACCAAAAACGTCTGCCTCGATTAGGAATTCAAATTCCAGAACCATTTGATTAACAGATTAATCCAAATTTCAGTCAATTTCACAAACCTGGAACAGCACAGAGAGTTTCTTGTGATTATCCTGCTGTAAGAACATTCTTGGATAGCTCTTGTGCTTCTGTTCTAAAGTTACCAAGATTGGTAAAATGGTAAGCGTGTGGTAGAGGCAATGCGTTACCTGGTCTGCAGGAAATTTAGCAAAATGAGCAGCTAACTCTTTCTGACTTTAAATGTTTGACACAGCAGAAATTCTTACCGCCACTATTGGTTGCAAATATTGAAAGTTCTCATTTGATGCTTTTTGATATTTCAATGCATTTGCAGTGGTGTCCTCCGCTTGTCCCGGGAGACAACGGTCACCGACCACGGTATTATGTTACTTGTGTATCGAGCATCTTCTGTTGTGGCTATACAGGCCAACCCAGAGTGACAGTCCCTCCTGTAACTGTCACCTAAGTACAGTGTTGACCCAGAGTCGGTCTGATACATTTCTTTCCACCAGGATCTCTTCTACACCATTTGTGGAAATGCTGTATTTGACCAACTCATTTTCAGGCTTGTCTCTCTGATTTGCTGAAGCCATTTTGACTCCCATCAGCAGGCAAAAATAAAGTGCAAGCACTTGTTCATGTTTGTGGCTGGATCTGCTGAGACGCTTGATTCACAGTGACCCACTTCCTGCTGTCCTTTCCACATCATCATCCCCACCAGCACTGCGTGATAAAGGGCTTGGCGATTGCTTGATTTAAACGGATCACTGATACAATCACCTGGTGAGTGCACTCTCAAAGTATCAGGAGCCCTCGGTGAATGAATGCAAGCCAGCTGCCCGCCACTGAAACAAAGCTGTCACTGTTTTCCAGGGTTCACCAGTTTTGGTTTTAAAAAATTGTGCACCCTGCACAAGTTTAATGTCGATGAAAAGCTAGCCATCAACACGACAACAGCATGAAGGCACTGAAATTCAGCAATGAATGAAGCTGTTTTCTCAATTTCTCTCTTCGCTGAGTCAACAATAATTCTTGACTGAGGGCCCAAGGCAGCGCAAAGGGACCACAAAGTCTTCTCTAAACCATCCAGTCCATAAACTATGCACTGTGTTTTCAACTTTGTTACACTATGTTCATCTCCAACATGAATTCGGGAGAGCACACAAACAAACAATTGAAATCAAACCAGTGGGTCGCGGGCAAGATTTCTCAAGTCTCGACCTCATGTTGTCCTTTATTCACACAGCACAATAGCCAGGCAACGTGATGTGGATTCTCAGCAACAGGTAATATGCCTGACTCTAAACAACGGTACAAAACTGTCAAAGTAGCACTCAAGCTAGGAACTGAAACTGAGATGCCCTTTTCCACTGATGTTAAGTCACAGACTTGACAGTTTTTGACTCCAAACACAAAAAGGATACATCCAGTCAAACAGCATCATAAAGCTGGTCTTAGCATTAAAGGCAAAGGCAATTCCCCTCAGATCTCTCACGAGGCCAACGAGCGTTCGCTGCAAGCAAACAAACATCAATGATCATCATTAGACAAACACACGTGCAGTTCTACGTCCCTCAATTTCCTTACAGATCTGGCATTCTGGCTGAGAGAGAAAGGGTTACAGGGGACAGGCAGCAAACCGGGGGCAAGGCCTCAAACAGATCAGCAAGATCGTGGTGAAAGGTGCAGCAGGCTTGAGGGACCGAATAGCCAATTCCTGTTCCCATTTCTCCGAATCATCAGACGGGTTGCTGTAAGCTGAGTTACACTGCTGTCTGTGACAAGGACCTCAGCCCTTGAATGGGACTGCTAAATAACAACATGTCTTTTACTGCACAAACGAAGTATTTGAATCAAATCAAATGCAGCAGAGAAAACTGCCGTACACCTGCATGGCCTTTCCGCATGTGGGCATTTATCAACAGCTTTAACACTGTGCACAGAAATGTCAGAAGGCACATCTGTTCTAAACGGCACACCAGAAATTACACTCCCCAGTTTGGATTTCAACTCACAGCAAGCTCCTCTGTGAAAATTACAGCCATTTCAACTGGACGTACAGCTCTCACAGTTGAGTCAAGCCACAATGCCAAACATAAAACAATTATAAAATTGGGAATACAGAAAAACAGGGTAACAGAGTTTTTTGTATGAAAGGATGGCAGGTCAAAGAGGCTAAGTGGAGTGAATATCCTGCAGTATGTGTGAAATCATGGACAGATTGTGTTTCAGCCAAATACACGTGCAGAAGTGTCAGCGCCGACACAAGCTTGAGCTCCATGTTTTGGAACTTAAGCAGTGGCTGGAATCCCTGCAGTGCATCCATGTGGCACCAGATGATGTCAATAGCACATACAGGTGGTCACACTGCTGACGAGAAGTGTACGTGGAGAGGGTGACTTCCAAGCAGCCTAACAAAACCAGGCAGGTCATGCAGTTGTCCTGAGGTTACTGCGCTTGTTTATTAGAATTCATTGTGAAAAATGCAGAGGGTGATGGTTCTTCAGGGGAACGCAGTCTGTGGCATGAAACATGTCTCAGCTGTCCTGCTGAAACCTCAGATCGGAAGTCCTGCGCGTGGAAGGTGAGTGAACTGAAAAACAACAAATGGCAGCAGATACTGAGATAACAAGGTGTCCCTTCTTCAGAAATTGGGGAGGGGAAACCTCCCACCCCAACCCCCACCCCCATTTCCTACCTACTAACCTCATCCTGCCCCCTTGACCTGTCCGTCCTCCCTGGACTGACCTATCTCCTCCCTACCCCCCCACCTACACTCACCTTTACTGGCTCCATCCCTGCCTCTTCGACTTGTCTGTCCCCTCTCCACCTATCCTCTCCTCTATCCATCTTCTATCCGCCTCCCCCTCTCTCCCTATTTATTTCAGAACTCCCTTCCCCTCCCCCATTTCTGAAGAAGGGTCTCGGCCCGAAACGTTAGCCTTCCTGCTTCTCTGATGCTGCTTGGCCTGCTGTGTTCATTCAGCTCTACACCTTGTTATCTCAGATTCCCCAGCATCTGCAGTTCCTACTATCTCTGGCAGCAGATACTGTTTGGAGTTACTGACATGCCACCCAACAGAAATCGTGTGGGACATAGCACGAGTTAAGAGAAGCTTCTGTCATGGACCACAGTTATCACGGTGACTTCAACTGAATATTACACTGGGTAAAGCAACTGAGCATGAACGCTGTGGGGAATGAGTTGATGCAGTATCACAGGAGTGGTTTTCACAGGCAATTTGCTGATGAGACAACGAGAGGACGTGCTATTTTTGATCTCGTATCATGTAATGAAAAAGGGTTAATAAATAATTTTTTGGGGTAACTGAGCAAAATGAGAACTCATCATGGGGAATCACAAATTGGCGAATAAGCTAAAGGATAGCTTGGTGTCTGTTTTCATTGATGAGGACAAATAAAATCTCGCAGAATTAAAGATCCAAGTAACTGAAGAGTTGAAGAGAATTAGTATCTGTAATAAGGCTGTACTGGAGAAACTCGTGGGGCTGCATGTTGGTAAATCCCCAAGACCTAAACGTGGGATAGGCAGTGATGGACTGGTATGGATTAATGACTAACAGATAGAAAACAGACAGACTGTCAGAACAGATGAGTCTTTCTGGCATTGACACACTGTGTCTTGCAGGGTACCACCAGGGTTAGTAGTTGGGCCCCAGTTGCTTATAGGATATAACAAAGATTTGAGATGGGGACCAAATGTAATATTTCCAAATTTGCAGATGATGCAAAGCTCAGTGGGAATGTGTGCTGTGGCAAGATGTAAAGTGACCTCAGAAGAGTTTGGACAGGTCTGGTGAGTGTGCATGAAGATGGCAGACGGAACGTAGAAAAATGTGACATTCCCCACTTTGGCACAAAGAACTGATGGGCAGAGTATTTCTTGATCGTGAGATGCTGGCAAGTGTAGATGTTGGGACGAGGTGTCCTTGTCGATAGGTCACCGAAGGTTAACAAGTAATAACAGCAAGTTATTAGCAAGCCTCCTGGAATGCTGACTTCTTTACGAAGAGGATTTGAGGACAGGTATAGTGAGGTTTTGCTTCAATTGGATAAGAGTTAAACCTGGAGTAGGCTGTGTAGTTTTGGTCTCCTTACCTCAGGGAAAATAGTACTGCAACTGAGGTAGTAAACAAAGGTTTACCAGACTTGTTCCCCAGAAGGAACTGTCCTGTGGAGAGAGACGGAAAACTGGGCCTGTATTCTCTACAGTTTCAAAGAATGAGAGGTGATCAGGTCAACACTGTCTGACAAAGGGGCAGCACCCCAAAAGCTCGTGATTTCAAACAGACCTGTTGTACTACAATCTGGTCTTGTCTAACTTCTGATTTAGGACTGAGGTGAGGACAGATCATTTCAGCAGGAGGTGCATCTTCGAAATTTTCTATCAGAGGGCTGTGGGAAGTTCCGTCTTTGACTATGTTCAAAGTCAAGCTTGTTAGATTTCTGATCACCAATGGCAGACAGGGTTATGGGGATAATCCAAGGATTGAACTGTTCGATCTCTCATGATTGTACGAAACAGCAGAGCAAGGTCGGCAGCTTGAATCACCCGCTAACACTGTTAAGAATGTTTCTATAAAGATGTTCTTGGGAAATTGCTTTACAAATCAATCAAGATCAAAGCTACAGAACCAAGTTGCTCTTAATTTAGTTTTGCAAATACAATACAGTTTAGCTTAAAATTCTGCAGCTGCAATTGAGGGAATGAGGAAAGTTGCACCTTAGCGTCTTGCTCATTGAACGTGTTGGAATTAAACATCTGTGCCACTGTTTCAAATGCTGCTGTTAAAGGGAGCATGAACTGCTCAAACTGGTCTTCGTCCTCACCTGTAGGATTCAACACAGCATGTGATGAGTTACTCGCAAGACTTTCTCAAACACCAACATTCTCATATTTTTCCTGACTCATCAATTCCCAGTCAGTTGCTCATTGGTATCGGCCTCAAGTGGCTGATGTTGGTAAGCCCACATAAATGGGTCTTCAACTGGAACTGAGCCAGATCCTGCGTGCACCCAGAATATAACCACACATAGACGCACTTCCAGCAGCAGCCCTAGTGAACTTGTGCTGATCTAAAGCTTGTCCTGTTCTCTCCACTGTACGTCAGTTGACTCTTCTGGTGAAGTAATCCAACTGAAAAAATAATATTCTATAGTGTCCTCTGGCTCTCAGCAATTTTTCCCCCTAATTTTCAAACTGCGCCCATTGTATCTTCCAATCCTAACAGCAATTTGCTCAGAAACTTAAATTTAATGCTCAAATTCTCCAACCTCCAAAGAGTGAATGACCTCTTGTCTCCACTGCTCTGTTTGTTCAGATTTGGCAGCTCCTGCCCAGGTCCCTGTGCTTTTCCACCATTCTCTCCTCATTCAAAAACCTCCTTGAAATCCTTGTCATTCAATTGCACTCTCCGCCTCTCCAAGTCTCCTTCTACAATCCCAGCTGAGACATTACATTCACAGTATGAGTGTAATCAAAATCAGGGCAGTCAAGTCCCGACTCTGACAAAAACTCCCAGCTAGCCGCTGAGAGCCCTACAACTTATCTTGTGAGGTGCTCTGATGTCTTCTCAATGGGTGGAGCTGTGGAACTGCCAGCTGCAGTAGATATCAGAAAGTGTTATACACACTAGTTACAGAATATCACCGCCATTTTTACAGCACTAGTTGGATTTGAGAACATGGAACTTTTATCCTCAGTCAGCTAGAAAATTATCTACTCTGGATGTTCAGCCATGTTCCGC
The DNA here is from genome assembly GCA_024137785.1 of Ginglymostoma cirratum. Lineage (NCBI taxonomy): Eukaryota > Metazoa > Chordata > Chondrichthyes > Orectolobiformes > Ginglymostomatidae > Ginglymostoma > Ginglymostoma cirratum. The sequence goes on from JAHRHZ010000003.1 coordinate 1,551,115, forward strand.
CCATGTTTACAATGATAACTGGTTGTGCAGATTGACAGTCAAGGATAATTCATCCCTCTGACACTTGCAGCTCTTGCATACCTAGATCAACCATAAGCAAGCGTCCAAGTGCTGTGTAGAAGGTGGTGCGGCAACGCATGTCACTCAGGTTTGATTGGTTATTGATGCCCAGGAACGAGAAGTGTTCGCTCTGTCAATTCAAGGTGCAACACAGAAAGATTACTCACTTGCCTTACTGACATTAAAAATAAACAACATATAGCATCAAAACCACTGTCACACTCCATTTTATGACCATCAAAACCTTCACTCCAAAATGAAATCCAGAGGGTTGTGATTGATTCAGATTTTAACAGGAATTAACCTGAACTGATTATTTCTAATGAGAACCAAGTTGGGAAAGTGACACCACCAACAAAGTAGAATCAATGTACCCACTTGGATCAGGACCATTTCAAACTTCATCATGGGAGAAGGCACTAAGTGAAGGGTCAAGATCAAAAGGAGTGTGATATATGGGGTACTTACTGTGTGATTGTTCAGCATGAACTGAACAGCAGTGAGTTTCACCAGCTTTCTCACACTGCTGTATGTACAGAAAAACAGTCAAGGATAATAAAATACTTGCGATAGGGTTAAACTTCTTAAATTTGTTTGCTACTCTTCCATTCTATTCCAAAATCCATGTTGTAAAAATCTTTCGTTTGACAGCTGGAAGCGATTTGAGGCAGCATCAGGAAGAATTTCACTCACTAATTCCCCTCCTTTTGGGGTGGAAATGCCTCCTAGTAACTGTACACCACCTGCTGAACTCACTTTTCACAATCCACTTCACATTGACTTTCCGACATAACCCAACACAACACAATGAATCTAGGTGCATTTAAAACTAGTCAGAGCAAAGGATATGGCTGTCTGGATGTCACTATCCATCATTTTGTCATAAAGAGTCACAGTGATCTCTACCGAACACGGGTTTGTGTACAGGCACTAAATTTTACACCAGCGGCTGACAACGCTGGTGTTCAATGCTAAGGCAAATAACTCAACTGGCAAAACAATACTCAAAACTATTTTCCTGACATGGTTTGCAATCTGCATTCGGTGATTCTGCTTCTGGAACTTGGTGTTAAACATGGACCGTGTGCACCATCGCCACGCTCCATCCTTGCCCTCCAATGCTCCTTGTTCTTGTGGAGATCGATTATGAACGATGTGAATGGGGCTCTTCAACTGCAGATAACCCCAACTCGCAAAGCCTTACCTGCAGCCTGACAGACAAACACACCTGACAGTATTTACCTTGTCAAAGTATCTGAGCATGTTCTTACGAGCCTCTGCCCGACCTGATTTTGCACCGAGATGGGGCGCCACATCCAGCCTAATGTCCTGATTTATCCCTTCAGTCACCTCAAGACAATGCAGTTTGGACTTGACCCTTCACCTTTGGATCTGATAAGCCAGTAATCCTGTTTAAGTGACCTATTTTGTTTTGTAAATGAAAGGATATCCAATAGAGAGATCATTCAGCAGCTGAAGTGTCTTTGAAGTAATTGGTTCGCACCTTCCCCAGAACTTCAGGTTGGTAATTCTGGTTGGAGATCAGAGGTACATTGTTAATAATCAAGAACAAAAACAAACTTTCAACAATATTTTCTCAGATTTCAAACAGAGGCACGAATGGATCAGTGTGTTCACTCCAATGATTTTTAACGCAATAGAAGAATCCAGGTGAAATTCTGAGCACAGCACACATGGCAGTTAACCAATTGATTTTACAGTCAGGCTTTACTATATTGCACTGTCAAAATGAAAGGAATTACAGCAACTGGAAGTCAGTGCTTCGTGTCCACAAAGTGTATTCAATCTACACTTTGATTCGATTTGCTTTTGTCACATGTACAGCGATACAGTGAAAAGTATTGTTTTACATGCAGATCATAACATACAAAGTGCACACCGGTAATGGAACAGAACGACGAAAACAATGTTACGGCTGCACAGAAGGTGCACAAACAGCGAGGTGAACATGAAATTTGACAGGTCCATTCAAAAGTATAATAAAAGCAGAAAAGAAGCAGTTCTTGAACCTATTGCTATGTTTGTTTAAGCTTTTGTATCTTCTCCCTTATGGAAGAGGTTGAAAGATATTATAAGCGAGGTGGGAGGGGTCTTGGACGATGTTGGCTGCCTTACCGAGGCAGTGAGAAGGACGGGTGCAGTCAGTGGATGGGACATTGGCTTGTGTGAAGGAATGAGCTGTCTTCACAACAGTCTGCATTGAGTGGGGCTGAGTTACATTCAGTGCTTCTCAAATAAACCACCTCTGTACATCTCAGACAAACTCACGCTTAACTTTCAGACACAGTCTCTGCTCCTTTGTCAAGATGGGAGTGGGTTCCATGTGAAATGTGCTGCGTTTGTTTTTTTTTAAGTGGCATAATGACTTAGTCATTCGAAGCTGATAGGGCACATGACATGTAACTTATGACCTGGGCGCTTAACATAGAACCCAGAGGGTTGTGCTCAGTCAGGGGAACGATTAACCTCAATCCCTGACAAGCTGGATTTCTCACTCTGACAGATATTATTGTCCCCTTGATTTCAGTACTGGATAAAATTAGAATAAGTGGCCAACTATGGCCACGATCCCTTGAATTCAGCAATGTGCCATCTTAGCAATGCTGACAGATCCTGCTTCTGGGATGTAGGATTTTGCCATGAATTAAGCCACAGCACTAAAATCAGCCACTTTGTCAACTTTCAGAAACTTGAAACAGGAAATAAAAAATCCGAGTGCCAACGCAGTCGAGCTGCCCGAGCTTCGAACTCGAAGCCACGAGCTCAAAAATGCGAAGCACAGAATTTATCGAGTTTTATTCGGCCACAAGAGGTCAGCAGAACTCAAGTCCAAAAGCAAGCTGATGGATCTGTGACAGGCCACGTTGAAAAAGCAGGTTCTGTACCGACATTGGCCCAAGGTCAAATCCCTGGAATACTGTCCAAAACAGGCTGGGGGAAGCTCAGTTAGGACTGAAAACCTGAAGGTCTGAAGTCAAAGAAGTGCACAAACTTTCAGAGATAGACAAATTTATGAATGCTGCTTCCAACTCAAATTGCCATACGATTCCCAGCCAGCAACATCAACTTCAATGGGCAAAGTTTTGGGAATTAGAGTTTCTGTGCTCAAATATTAAATTTGAATAGGACTAAGTGGAGCCAGTTCAGCATCATGTTCACTTCATTCTCTTTCAGTTGACAGTACAACTCTTCCTTTGATCAAGGGAGAAACTCGAAACGGGTGTTCAGTTTTCCACTGTGCGTGAAAGACAGCCTTTCCTTCTCTGCCCAATTGAATTGTGTTCCACAGCAGATGCTGAGCAAAGGACAAAGGACAGGTTCATGTATCAGGTGAACTGAGTGTCTGTTCAAGAGGCATCGCCCAGAACATGAACTCATCTTTCAGACTGTGGATTCCCTGGGACATGTTTCTATTTTCCTTCATTGCACCTTGGCTTTTCAAGAAACATCTGGGAATGTTCAACATGTGTCCAGGTACAGATTCCGACGAAATGGAAGGTTTTGTGGCTCTCAAAGCACAGGCTTAACTTTCCTCACATCAGAGGTCAATTTAAGTTCACGTACACCTCCTACCTCACTGTTAGTAATGTGCATGAGCAACTGCTGGAGGGTTGAGGGGGAATTGAACTGATTTATCTATTTTCTACAGGAATCAAGGGACCTGACAAACTCAAATCATATGACAATCAAGAAATGAAACGCCAAACATATGACCACAGCATGCCGTTGAACCAACAGGTCATCCAAATGGAAGAGGGCCCTGTTTGCATACACTCACATTTTTCCAATGAAAACACTCAGGACCATTGTCTCGTCGTTCAGCCCCAGGACCTCAGACAGTCTGCGGTACAACTGCACAGAGAGGGGGAGAAAAGCATAAACCATTATTAGAAAACAGACAGAAACCACTGGGACAGCCAAATCAATCAGTTTTAATGATGTTGAACGAGGAATAAATGTTGACCAAGATACAGAGAATCCCCTACTTTTGCATCTTTCAGTTCAACAGTCAGACAAGACCTCTTGAGCATATCTCAATGTGAGATGGGAATCTTTACTGTAAAGCACTCCGTCTGTACTGTACTCAAGCTTCACGTGCTCAAATTTCTGAATCAAGCCATGAACCCGGAACATCATCAGAAGTGCGAATGTCACCAACTGAGCCAAGGTAACAGTCAGAATGAAGCTGAATACAAAGACTAACCTGTCATTACTGGTACCCTTTAACCTAAGTGACAAAACAGGCTAAGCTGCTCATAAACATGAACCTTCTTAATATTACTGAGAGTAACAACAGCAGAACAAAGAAACGTCAACAGTGATAGCATCCTCAAAAATGCATCTTGACGACAAACTAAATTCTTCATGCAAATTTGGTCTGCATCTATATCCGTTTCATTAATGAACGATTAAACAGAAAGGTGTTTACATGAATGAAAGCTCGACAAAGGTTTACATTTTTGTTGGCATTAATCAGTCTTGCAAATGTTCTACAGCACTGAATGCTGTTTGAAAGTACAATGGCGATTAAGTTTGCACGAGGCACAAGATCCTCCAAACAATGACAAAATGAATCAACATTTCCATCTGTTTACGCCAAGGCAGTTGCTCCCACTTCCGTCACACACAATACTCCATGGGTAAACACCTTGGGCGCCCCCAGCACCACAAGCTCCCCAATATCAGTCCTAGGCCTGTGTAGTCATTGGTAATGTTTAACCAGGCTGGCACAGAGGGTACGAGAGCTAACTATGTGCCCTTGACTGACTAAGGGTTGGAGTGGGGAGGTGGGAGATCCAGATGGGATGAGTTCCTGCTCCTTATCACCACTTAGGAACCTCTTGCCATCTGCTGGAACTGTATGTCTGCTGATGGTGGTTGAGAAAACAGCTCCAATTCGACAGTGAAACTGCTCTTTCCCCCTGCCAAGCTACCGAATTGCCAAGAGTTAGTGTCAACATGATGCACGAATAGCTCAGTTACTGTCACACCTCCAAGTAAAACCTCTGATGGTTACACATTCCACTGCTGGGTTCAGGCTTCAAATCGAAGATGCAGTAACTGTTTATGACAGTAAAGCCAATGCAAGTCACACTGCATTCGGGTTTACAGTGGAAAGCTGCTCGTATGTAAATACTATGAAAACCCGAGTGACCGTAACCTGAAAAAAATACAGGAATCCACTGTCTGCTGAACTGGTTATTGGATCCTGGTTGTGTCTTTACACACACAATTTCTACCTTCTGTAGCAATCTCAGGTAATAGCATCACCTTGTCAACGTAACCAAGCTTCAAAGCGTACTGTTGATGACAGAGGAACTGCTATATTGACCAGAGGAAGCGCTATTTGAATGAAATGAGAAGCCTAAGTTGCATCTAACTACACAGAATGACACTAAAGATCTAGCTGCATTCCTGGCTCCGGAACAGGAAGCTTTCTGAATTACGGACAACATAATTCCCACAGTTAACACTGTTGACAAAAGGAATATACATACATTATTCATGAGACCTGGCTTTCTTGGGATGCTGCTCAGCGCAGAACAGCTGTTCAATTAGTTTTTGTACCATGAGTTACTGCATTTACGAGTAATTTAAATTGGTTTTTGTATGTTTATAAGAGATGACCAAGGTACAGTCAACTTCTCTTTCTTTATGGTCAATCAGATAACACAAATCATGGTTTTATTTCAATCTGATGTCACACCAACTGCATCAGCACGAGTTACCACGCTGTTATTCTGCTGCAAAAGGTAATTATAGCCAATTCTGTTTTCAAAATGCTAACAGAAAAGCTTATTAACTTCAACTCTTTCTCTTGTTACCTTGGAGGACTTTTGAACCTGATCTCCGATGTAAATCTTGCGAAACTGCTCAAAGAAACTCAGCATGGCCAGTTCCAGCTTCTCGTTGCCTGCTTGAGCCAGTCGAGAATCAGTCAGGTTCATCAGCTGTAAAACGCTGAAAAGAAACACAGGAATATCCGGTCAAATCTCTCCAGGACATACTGCAGTCAGTAATACGCAGGGAGAGGATGAGGAGAACTCATTCACTGTCAAGATAATCATAGTGCCAGCTTCAAACTCTTCGGTACACCTACCCACCGTCCACATCACACAAAGTACAAGTGTCTCCAGGCGACAGGATAAGTAGTGACACAACAGGTGAGGGCCAAAATAAACCCCACTCGATTACAATGCCATTTACAAATTTAATTAGAAACCTGACTGGAGAAGTTACTGAAGATCACTTGACCAACCAATCAACAAGCAGAAGGCAGTGATGCAGAGACAACATGGCAAATAGATTTTCAGCAACAGCACAAATTCCTGATTTCTCTGCCAGAAAAAATATGTCCTCTGTTATTAGTCGGATCTTTTTCCAAGACCTTGGCAGCTTTCGCTATGAATCTAGGTGAAGAGCTGGATAAGGCAAAACCAAATGTCACTTGGAAACAGAAGGCATTTAGAGCTGCAATTTTTCACACTGTATTGCTTCCCATGTGAGTTACATGTCATAGTCATACCTCAGCTGCTTTGCTCTAACCTCCTGAGATAACTGGAGCTGACTGTGTTGAAGAAGTGGAGGTGCAATCTCCACATCCTCACAACCAGGCAGTCAGGATAACAGGAGAAAGGCAATTAGGGACTCACCGACAAACAAGTTCGCCATCCATGGAATCCTGTTCATCTGTACTCGCAAAGGAAACTCGGCCCCCAATCACTGCCCCAATAATGTACACTTGCCATGTCAATCGACCTGGGGGGGAAAGCACTGAATTAATGAGCTCATCAGGCATCACTCTCAAACTGTGGATTGTATGGACTGTTCATTGTCTCTGTGCGGCTGAACCTTGCAAATTCACTGTTATGGTTGACACAGAATTGAATCTTTCAACAGAGCTATCTATCGATGAGGCAAATGTTGGCAGGAAAGAACGATCAAAAAACTCATGACAAAAAGAATCAAGGTTTGCACATGCTTCACAAAAACTTCGAGATAATGTAGAAAGATACACGAGGTGGAGCAGCCAACTGAAATTATACTGGACTTTCAATCATCAGACATAGCAAACTCTGAGCCCAAGCCTTCATACAGACAACAAATACTGCTTGTCCCTCGGGCACCTCTCTTGCTGCTCTCGATTCTCCACTTACCTTCCTGCACAGCTATGTCGATGGCGCTGGCATTTGCACTCTGCAGTAACTCCTGGTACGTCTGAGCTGACTGATCAAAGAGCTGCACCAAGAGAGCACATGTCTTCTCATATTCACAGCGGCCAATAGTGGACAGTTGGTCCAGCTGTTGCTGAACTAGACCAGTGTCATCAAGAGGATCTTCCAAACCATCCCTAGAGATAACAAACATCTGCTTCAAGTCTAGCTCCACGTAATCCACCTTCTTGCTATGAGATGTTATAAAAGCACATCAATCCCCCATCAGCTCAAAGTGAAACATTGCTGATAGCTTATTTATACAGCATAATTCTTGTTTCCTGATCCCAGTGTGAGCTTTGTTTCTGCAGGATCAGATTAACCCAACATACAAGTGTCATCATACCTCAAAATGATATGGATTGATTCGAGTCTGGAGGTGATGTAAGCTTTAGTGACTTCCGGTGTATATGTTTCCAGCATGTGCGGTTCTGTGGCTTTGACGTAAGGTACAGAAGCAGCCAAACGTTGCCACAAGCTCAGCAGGTAGTGTACACTGTTAGGGGCAAACTCCCAGTGCTGTAGGGAAAATGGAACAAACAAGGCAACCATGAAAAGACATAAATTTTATAGCTGCTGAAAGATGAAACTAACTGATAGGTTGAACAATGTTTCAAAAAGGAAGGATAAGCATGTGGGAAAATCAGTCTGACTGCCAGTCAATATAAAGCTTCATAAAGAGCAAACAAAAGACAGATTTAGCCAAATGTTGCATCTCAAACAAAGCTTTCCAGACCATGAAATTGAATTTTGTTCTCATTAGCTTTTCTAGCAGCCTCTTCAACTGTCTCTGTTCTTTTCTGAAAACTGCATTTTTTGTGCAGCATCACTGCAGACTTGAACTGCAAAATCTGACATCATCCCTGTACCAGATGCCAAATCCAAAAACGTTGCCAACAGCGGACCCATCTGAGCATTGTGCCGAGAGGACACCTGTTGTCAGCTCGTTGTACTGGCGGCTGGAGACTCAAGGCAAAATTCCCCCAGGTCCTGACCAGCAAACCCCCAAAATCCATGACAAACACACGCAAAGATGCCACTCTATTCAAGCCTGAATCCAGCGTCAGTCACCTGCTCTTATTCCGATTAACAATTTTCCTACCTGAAGACTAGTTACTGTGAAGTTAGCAACCAGCCGGATGACTTCAGGATAGTTTTCCACTTTCACCAGCTCTCCCAGCTGGTAGTTACTCTTTAACCGAGCCAATAACCTGCAGAACTCGTGGTAGTTGTTCGGATCAGACAACCCCTGCAAAAGGAAGTTTGTTTTTCACGTTTCTGACAGCAAAAGGTGAAAACATCATTAAGACGAGATGGTCTAACCGTTTGGTAATACCTCACCCACGTACATCAGGTTGAAAAGAATTAAGCCAGAATTTGCATTAGCGTGCCAATAATGCAGAAAAACTACCCAGGAGCATGAGTACTGACATCATGATACAGGGACTGTAGTTTGATTCCACCCGCAGATCCCAACCCCTCATGATTCTTGTCCTGTCTTGTCAATCGCTTCTCCTACCCTGTGATCTGCTGCCACAGCATCTCCTGCTTGTCCGTCTTGCGCCATCCTCTCACGCTGACCGTCACTCTCCTGTAACCTCTTAGTGACATCCATTGCCCAACTCTGTCCGAATCCACCCTCCTTCTGCTGCCCTCCCCTTGGGCTTCATCAGCTTTGATCAAACGGCCAACATATTGACGCTGTCTTTCCTGGATGCCACTTCCACAAATCCTGTTTGCTTTAGCAATTTTGAAGACCTTTTCATTCACCTTGTGCTGTGCCTATGGAATTTTAAGCACGTGTCTTACATCCACATTTCACAAACTTCTCTTTCTGCTAGCACCACTCTTTTTGGACTACAGAATTAACGGTGGAAAAACATAAGCCTTCAAAGCAAAGGACGACGGAAAATGATGCTGCAGTTTTAAACCAAACTACTACTGTACCTAGAACATTGCCTTATGCAAACAGTGGGATACGATGCTACATTTCTTGATTCAGGAATGAGAGTTCAGTCAGAGCGGTTTTGTTCAGTGACAGATATCTGATTAATTTTTATTAACCAGGAGCGTGCGCGTTCATTCAGAAGTATTCAGCAGAACGATGAACTGTTCATTGGTTTCCGGGTGAGAGGATACAGCTGCGATTGGACAATACATCTAGCCTGTGAAGGAGCAAGCACATCTTTATCTCCCTTTTCTGAGAGTAAAAGAAAATCCCAAGCAGTTAGTTTGTCTCTCTCTCCCTGCAAATACTCTCATGAAAGGAAAAAGGAAAGAAAACACCTTTTGAGACACTGAAAGACAGAAAGCTCAGTGAAAGGATGAAAATCAGCATGACCACGACATCATGTTCTTCTCAAAAAGTCAACAAGGATCAGAAGGGAACTGAAGGAAAACATCGCAACTGGTAATTGAGACTGTAATCCAGACTGGTGCCAGAACTGTGTTTCAATGACTTTTCTACCTTGCTGTTTCCCACCAGTAATATTTATGTCTTCCCAAGGGGTAGTATTTAAGGTATCAGGAATTGTAAGCGACTAATTTGTGTTTCTTTTCTGCTTTCAGTTGAAAACATTTTGTTTACAATAAATAGCTGTTTTCTTGTGGGTACAGAAAACTGTTGATTGTTTTCTTTTAGTCTGGGTTTATGAGACAGTTAAAGTGAGGAATACAGAAAAAGGAGTCAGCATTTCAGCTCTCTGAACCTATCCTACTATTCAATGAGATTGTAGCTGATCTGTGGTCTAACTCCTGATCCCTGCCTTTGGTCCAAATCCCTGAATATGTTGCTGAACAAACGTTTGTGTATCTCCGTTTTATTATCAACAACTGATCTGGCATTTAGTGCAGCTTGTGGAAGAAAGTTCGAAACCTCTCCCACCCTTTGTGTGTCAAAGTGCTTCCTAACGTCTCTGCTGAATGCTCTGGCCCTAACTCTCGGACTATGCCCCGTAGTTCTAGATTCTGCAACCAGTCAAAATATTTTATCTTTATCGACCCTGTCTTTTCCTGTTTGAAATCTTCAAGATTTCAATCAGATCATCCCTCAATCTTCTAAACTGTACAGAAAACAGCCAATGTGTCGAGTGTCTCCTCACAACGTAACTCCTGAAGTCTAAGTATCAAACTAGAGTTTGGATAGTTGGATAAATCTTTTGTTCACACTGTGACAACTCTGAGAAAAGTGGGTCAGAGATAAAAGGTACTGCAGATGCTGGAGAATCCGAG
>JAHRHZ010000003.1:1562040-1585208 GCA_024137785.1 Ginglymostoma cirratum
AGAAATAAACCCTTTCTGAAGAAGGGTTTAGGCCCGAAACGTCAAGTTTTCCTGCTCCTATGATGCTGCTTGCCCTCTGTGTTCATCCAGCCCCACGCTTGTTATCTCTGAGAAAAGTGGGGCTTGATTTCCACCACAAGATCCATGCATTGGTCTTGACAATTCTCCAAATGCTTTTTTTATTACTTGCACTGTTTTCTGAGGCAAACAGCAAATCAGGCATCTACTCCAGAGGGAAACTAGAATGACCAATACCAGATAGGTTAAACAAGTCTGTAACTCTTAATGCAGGGACTGCGTCCAAGTGGCTATGAACTTCAAAAGCTCTGATCAAACATTCACTCCACAACCCCACCAGATCAGCCTTCAAGCTCTCTTGCTTCATTGACAACAGCAACACAGTGACATTTGCCAAGTGTGTTGAAACATCAGTCACAGTACAGTACAATGAATTAACTAATCCTGCTTTCACTATATGACGTATTCACCAAAATAATCAAGAAAAGCAAACAGCATGCAGCAGGTAAACAGGAAGACTTGTGCTGAAGAGAAGAAAAGCTCAGAGTAAACATGAAATGAGATGCAAATATATTCAACATCATGACAGAGAAGGGAAGGATATGTTGAATGTACTGAAGATTCATTTTCAATTACAATGAAACATTTCACTTCTGAGATGACAAGAGTTTTGCTAACCGAGACTAGTTAGGGATTTTGAGCCACGATTTCACCGAATGGCACAGAATAGATTTGAGGAGTGCAAAGGACAATGAAAAGTTCCTATTTTTTATTTGGAAAGGCAGACAATTGGTCGCCAAGAAACACAGGTGAGAAAAACTACTATTACAACAACAAAAACACAAGTTTATGGAAAACATTGGTTGACATGCAGAAAATAGGGAGGGAGATAGGGTAGGGAGTAAATGACAGGAGAGAGCCCACAGGAAGACAGAAGAGCAGTTTGGATAGGCCAAGTAGTTGTTAACGATCTGGCTTGGAGAATGATTAGTTGTTAATGGGGACGGGTCGTGACTAACAATAGGTAGCAGGCTGTGAGATAACAAGGCCTGGAACAGCAACTCATATTCAGCCTGGGAACCCTGCAGCCCAATGGTATCAATGTGGATTTCACAAGCTTCAAAATCTCCCCTCCCCCAACCACATCCCAAAACCAGCCCAGCTCATCCCCGCCTCCCTAACCTGTTCTTCCTCCCACCTATCCCCTCCTCCCACCTCAAGCCCCACCCCCATTTCCCACCTACTAACCTCATCCGGCCCCCTTGACCTGTCCGTCCTCCCTGGATTGACCTATCTCCTCCCTACCCCCCCACCTACACTCACCTTTACTGGCCCCATCCCTGCCTCTTTGACTTGTCTGTCTGCTCTCCACCTATCTTCTCCCCGCCTCCCCCTCTCTCCCTATTTATTTCAGAAACCCCTGCCCTGCCCCATTTCTGAAGAAGGGTCTAGGCCCGAAACGTCAAGCTTTCCTGCTTCTCTGATGCTGTTTGGCCTGCTGTGTTCATCCAGCTCTACACCTTGTCATCTTGGATTCTCCAGCATCTGCAGTTCCTATTATCTCTGGTGTGTGGGGTTGGGGCTAGTTTACTCCCTCCCCCATCCTCCTCCCTATTTTCTGCAGATGAACGGACGTTTTCCCAGCTACTATCAGTTCTGAGGAAGGGTCACTGGACCCAAAAGATAAACTCTGATTTTTCTCTTCACAGATGCTGCCAGACCTGCTGAGCTTTTCAAGCAACTTCTGTTTTTGTTCCTGATATACAGCATCCACAGTTCTTTTGGTTTTTATTGAGAACAACAACAATCAGGGAAACAAGGATGAATATTACCAGGCCCCGAGGAACAGTGTGGGAGAAGGGGCAGGTGGGGCATTTAGAGTGCTCACTATCTTGATAACAGAATGGAGTTTCGGCTGCAGCAATTAAGAACATAGGTCTACCCAGAGGCCAACAGAGACACTATGTGGCAAATTAAGGGCTTCTTTCACTTCCCACACCACCAGTGTTGGTATTTTACCTGTGGCAGGTCAGTCCATGCCTTATGGGATGGAGGTGGCATCTTGGCTCTTCAAAAGGTTGGAGCCCCATTGGCAGCTGACTAAGCGCAGCAGGAATCCCATGGAATGTTGAGCCGGGAATGCCCTCAGCTTTGCAGTCTGTCTTTGGGGATCCATGCTGCCACAACAAAACTCAGACACGGAAACAAGCCACTCAAGGCCAATGTGTTTCATGATTGAGCAATGCAAACCTGAAGAGACTCCATACACCTGTATTCTTCTTTGGGCATGGAGAGTTAGAAGATGGTCCAGAGCTATCTACAGCTGCATAGTCATATAGCACTGTCCCATAAACAGCATGTAAGTGCTTCCAAGTTGTTCGCAAAGACGTTACTCTGATCAGATCTCAAAGGGGGAAGATTCAACCAAGACTCCCCCTGATGATTCTGCTCAATCAACTGGTTTAAGAAATCCTCGGTTTATCATCTTTTACCTGTGGATTTTCTAATATCCTCTTTACTCCATCCACTAAGTGCGAAAGAAACTTGGCTCTTTCTGCGTTGTTAAACAGCGATCTCCGGACGGAAGCAATTTGTACTAAACAAGACAACACCTGGAAGGAGGAGAAAACAGGGTCAGGAATGAAGCTGGATACAATGTGGCGATAATATCAACTGAAGTGACAATAATCCTGATGATCAAGAGTTCATTCAATAATACGGGCAGAGACTGGAAACAGCTACCTGACAATTGCCGTCCAAGCCACTCACCATCCTGGCTTGGATGTCAAAAACCTGGAATTCCCTCTCTGAGGGTACTGTGGATCAACCTACAGCAAATGGACTGCAGCAGTTCAAGATGGCAGTTCACCACCACCTTCTGAAGGGGCTACTAGGGGCGGGCATAAATGCTGGGTCAGAGTGACACCGGCATCCCATGAATGAATAAGGTTAAAAAAAAACCACGTTACAGACGTTATTAAAATTATGGGGGATTTTAATGCAGCAAGATTACATTCATATTAGAAAGTCAACAACTGGAACACACTGATTTTAAATACTTGGCAGAAAATCCAGGGACAATTTGGAAAACTTACTCCCACAGACTGGATTGTCTTGATGTGGACTGCGTTGCTGCAAGGAGGCAGATTTAACAGCAATTGGAATGAATGAGGAATCCATCAATCCTTGATGGGAAGAGATTTGAAGGATTACAGGGAACAACAGACAGTGGAACTATCTGCACAATGTTTTCAAAGAGCAAGGACTAGCACAATGGGCTGAGTGCTCTCCTTCTGAGCTGTGAGGTTGCTCGTGGAGCAAACGCGATTTCAACTTTCCAAGCATGTTCCATGCCCAGGACAGGGACATGGGCTCTCTAACTTGAGCCTTGTTCTGCTCGCATGAACACCATGGGGTCAGTAATCCAAGCGACTTCACTGCTAGCTCAAGAGTGACCCACAGTGCCCTTAGGGAGGGAATTCCAGGATCTTAACCAGGACGTTGAGTGGCTTGGAAGAGAAGTGGCAGGTGGTGATGTTCCTATGTATCTGCCTTTGTCCTTCAAGTGGAAGTGCTCATGAGTTTGAGAGATGCTGTCTAAGGAGCTTTGGTGAATTTGTGCAGTACATCGAGTTGATGCCAAGGCATACAAGGCTATGGTCAAGTGCTGGTAAAGGGGATGAGGTTAGTTCAAAGATTGTCTTGGGCTAGCACAGACTTGATGGGCTGAAGGGCCTCTTAACTGTGGACCTCAACGACAAAGAGAACAGACTGACTATCAGGGGATAAACATAATTTATTAACGGTTCCTTGACTGAGTCGTGACCAGCATTCATCAATTCAGCAAATTGTCCATGTATCGCTCTTGGCAAGGAAGCAGGATTACGGAAAGCTATTATCAAACCATGATGGGGAAAGCATGGCAGAAAATGAATGCAGCTCGAATAAAAAGAAAGTTTTTTTTTACTGTATTCGAAGTACATCTCTCACAGTCTGCTTGGACAGAAGTGGTCAAAGCACTTTGTTTAACAGACCGGGTGATGTCAGCAGCAAAAACAAGAAGGGGGCAGGATCTGAGAAGTGGGAATGGCATACTATTAGCTTGCGGAACAGTCGCAAAAACCAGTCAGGCAATCAGCAGGGGAAGGGCAATGACAAGAGATGAGCACTTGGGCCTCACAAGCGTGATGAACCCTGGAAAGGGGAGATCAAAACCAAGGTAAAATATAAGTTCAGGGGCAAAGCATGGGAGGTTCAGCTTAGTGACTAAGTGAGGCTGGGGAAGCAACAGAGACAGTTGTACGAATGTTCTACATCTTGGTCTCAAGCCTTAACCTTGGCAAAGTCATCTGGAAGGCACTTCTTGGTGACAATGAGACGACAGGTGGGAAGGGGAAAGGGAATTATTGAAGGTTATTCAGGGAGAAAATGCCATATGATGCTAGCAAATAGGAACAGAAGGCCATTCAGGCCATCAAGGCTTCAATGAGATCATGCTGACCTAACCTTCATTCCATTTTCTGACTGTTCCCCATAATCCTCAACCAAGTATCTATCTGACTCAGCCTCTGCTGTATTCCAGGGAAGAGCATGTCAAAGACAAATGGCCTTTTGAGATTCCAAATCCTCCTCATCTTAACTGCTTGCTCTTCAGGATGATCAACTAAGCATCATAACCTTCATATGCCACGTGGGAGCAAAGCTGTAGCTAAAGCAAGAGCAGAGCAGATGATAAGACAGATAACCGGCTCTGCTGGTAATTTGATCAAAGAGATTGAGCCAGCTCAACTTGTTTTGACATAAGGAAATCAAGGAAGTTACCATTAATCTTGTCCTACACTTTTTTTCCCCTCAATTCAGACAGATAAATGCCTAATCTGCCTTTACTCATTACATTTGTTATCACCCTCACCTCTGAGTTGAAAAGCTCTCGGTTTGAGGTCTTGCCAGTCACAGAAAAGTCTAGCAGTGATACAGGCACACATGAGATACGAGTGTCTGCCCTCAGCTCACAAAGAGATAGCGAGTTAGTAGCAGGAAGGGCATCCTGCTGTAAAAGTGCCAATCAAATCCAACAATGCTGGATATGAAAGATGATCAACCAGCATTGTTATGAGCCCACATAACAAAGTAAGAAGCAGGAGGGTGAGGAGAGAGGTACAGCCAATGTACTAGCAGGAATGAAAAGTGAAAATGTGGATAAAGTGGGAATTTCATCCAAGTGTTCAACATGATTTCATAGGGTGCATTTAAAAGAACTATTTGTTTAGCTGGGTATGTCCGCAACAAGACAGCTTCACCTTTAAATTAGGGTGAGGTTATTTCATAGTAAAATCAGAAAGCACTTCAAACAAGAACATGGAAAATCTGAAACACTGTCCCCTACAAAATTTCAAACCCAAAATTCATCCTTTCAATGAAAAGATAAGGGCTCACGAACCAAAGCGTGCTGAAGGAGTGAAGAGACAGATCAGCAATTGAATAGTGGAGCAGGTTTCAGGGCTGACTGGCTCCTTCTCTTGTGCTCAAGGATAGGACCCTCGGCTGAAGGCATTCCGGCCCCCAAACAAATATGAGTTCTATTTTATACATGATGGAGTGAGTTTAAAGGCTGGGCAAGGGGGTTCTTGATGCTAAAACACTGGTGGGTTAAAAACCAACTTAGAACACAATAATCCATTAGAAACCGCGCGATGGGAACCAGAGCCTGAACTGCTTCCTAAGATTACTTGGTGTGCAGTGTAACTCACAGAGACAGAGTTCAGAAATGAGTCACCATCACTGCATGCTGCAGGATCTGGGATGGGGAAGATCAGCATCACAAATTAAACATTTCAACAACTCACTCTTGGTTATGTCACACTTGTCAAGCTCCGTTACAGCTCTGGACATTGATAAAGAGAAGTACAACTCACCAGAGGGGACAGCGATGGAGGGATGGAATGGTACAAATCGAAAAACAATTGTAGAGTTGATGAATCCAGGAAAGCTGTTGAAAAAAAGAGAGTGGAGGGTTTAGGTTTAGACATAAAACAATGGAAGAGGAGGAGGAAATCAACACTCCACAATGGGACCAAGCATGGCCAACTTGTTAAATATCACAGCTTACACAGGATTCTGCAAAGAACGGTTTACTGCGCTACAAAGTGAAGTCACTTGTTTCACTATTAGCAGACAAGGTGATCCCAATTTCTGACAGGGACAGATTATGAGTTTTCAAACAAATCTCTCTCCTCAATTCTCTGTACCTGCCGTAAGCAGGTCGCGACTTAACTTATCCAACTTTTTGTTTTGAACCAAGGTAAGGGTCTATTTCCTTTACTCACTTTGTGCGCAGCTCTTGGTATTGTCAGGACCACAATATCACAGAAAAATTAAACCAGGAATAGCGTTTATTTCACGCACTCAGGTGCGTGGGAAATTTCAGAACAAGCACAGTTACGAGGGGATATAGAATTGGAACAGATGAAAAGATTATTCAATTTGTGACAACTTGAAAACAAAGCAAACGAGGGATGCAAGTTTAGCAACGCCCTTGCTTTTGAAAGTGAAATTTGGAAGTCAAACTAGGTGTCTGCAGCCTGGAAGGCTTTGAGGGGGTTTTGGGAAGGGGTGGAATCACTGTCAAGCCAGCAGCTCAGGAGTTGTTTGCAGTTTCCTTCCTTGAAATAAACTTCTGCTTCACAGTCTTGAGTATTTACAGAGTGCACCAAGACGGGTTGCTGTTGTCTTATCCAAGCCAAAGGCTTCTCCTCAATCAAGTCCAGAGTTGGGTTGCTCTCATTAGTTAACATGGAGCAGCAATGACCCACTCAACTATCTGCTATTTCAAAACGGTCAGGCTAGAAAAGCAAACAATAATAAAATACTGCAGGTGCTGGAAATCAGAAATAAAAATAGAAAAATGAGAGTGTCCTTACAGAATGGAAGCAGCGTGTACAAGACACGACACCGACTGAAGCATCTCACCAGAACTACTACATCAGGCCATACAAGCGCCTCCAAATTTCCCTCACCACATCACTCACTATGCTGCCTGACAACTTGATCCCTGTTTCTTCATTGCTGCCCTGCCAAAATGCTGCAATTCCCTGACGAGTCTGTCGAGACCCTCATATTTGGCTGTACCTGCACCACACAGACTGCAGTGGTTCACCAAGACATCTCGGCATCACTTTCTCAAGGGCCAGTTAAGGGTGGGAAATAAATGACAGCCCGGCTAGCAATCACCAAATGCTGAAAAAAAAATTGTAGTTTATTGCTATTTATGTGTGCTTCACTTCTTCAAAGCATGTGGGCGAAATGATTGGATTCGAAATGATTGAAACCAAAGCAGAAACTCCAAGCTGACAGTCCGAGCACAGTACCTGAGGGAGTACGACACAGCTTGGGACACTGCTTTCTAGATGAGACATGAAAGTCAGTCTTCATCTAGCCGCTCCGGTGAATATACAAGATCCCATAGCCCAATTTGAATAAGGAGGGAGCTCTGCAGTTCTGTTATTTCTGGTCATTATGGCACTCAGTCAACATTTCCACAGTCAGTTGAACTGAGGGTTCACTTTGTTTCCTGTGCTTGCTGTGTGTGCAATTGCTACTGTGTTTGCCGACATGACAGTAGTCATTGTGCGTTAAAAGTCATTCACTGGCTGTGAATTAAGTGAGATGAGATGTTTATTGTCTGTGATAAGATGCTGTGTCATTCAAGCTCCACGTAAATTCTTTTCATCTGGACATTCTGGTATTGTAAATGATTGAGGATTTTCTCGTAGATAACAAAGAGAGAGAAGGGGAGAGTGCAATTAATCAAGTACACAGTAACCTTGGTTCCATTTGCACGAGCACAGATGACAGCAGCAGAAAATGATGCTGAATCTGTTTAATAAACTAGTTACACATCAGCTGGATGACTGCACACAGTTCTGGGTGCCACACTTTCAGAGGGAAGTGAACACATTCTAAAGGCTGAGAGAGATAACAGGTCCTGCAGATGCTGGAGAATCTGAGATAACAAGGTGTGGAGCTGGATGAACACAGCAGGCCAAGCAGCATCAGAGGAGCAGGAAAACTTGACGTTTCAGGCCTAGACCCTTCTTCAGAAATGGGGGAGGGGAAGAGGGTTCTGAAATAAATAGGGAGAGAGGGGGAGGCGGATAGAAGATAGATAGAGGAGAGGAGGCAGACAAGTCAAAGAGGCAGGGATGGAGCCAGTAAAAGTGAGTGTAGGTGGGGAGGTAGGGAGGAGATAGGTCAGTCCAGGGGGCGGGATGAGGTTAGTAGGTAGGAAATGGGGGTGGGGCTTGAGGTGGGAGGAGGGGATAGGTGAGAGGAAGGACAGGTTAGGGAGGCGGGGATGAGCTGGGCTGGTTTTGGGATGCGGTTGGGGGGAGGGGAGATTTTGAAGCTTGTGAAACCCACATTGATACCATTGGGCTGCAGGGTTCCCAGGCTGAATATGATTTGCTGTTCCTGCAGCCTTCGGGTGGCATCATTGTGGCATTGCAGGAGGCCCAGGATGGACATGTCGTCTGAGGAATGGGAGGGGGAGTTGAAATGGTTTGTGACTGGGAGGTGCTGTTGTTTGTTGCGAACTGAGTGCAGGTGTTCTGCAAAGCGATCCCCAAGCCTCCGCTTGGTTTCCCCGATGTAGAGGAAGCCACAACGGGTACAGCGGATGCAGTATACCACATTGGCAGATGTGCAGGTGAACATCTGTTTGATGTGGAAAGTCTTCTTGGGGCCTGGGATGGGGGTGAGGGAGGAGGTATAGGGGCAGGTGTAGCACTTCCTGCGGTTGCAGGCAAAAGTGCCGGGTGTGGTGGGGCTGGAGGGGAGTGTGGAGCGGACAAGGGAGTCACGGAGAGAGTGGTCCCTCCGGAAAGCAGACAAGGGTGGGGAGGGAAAAAATGTCTTTGGTGGTGGGGTCGGATTGCAGATGGCGGAAGTATCGGAGGATGATGCGTTGGATCCAGAGGTTGGTGGGGTGGTACGTGAGGATGAGGGGGATTCTTTTTTGGTTGTTACTGCGGGGACGTGGTGTGAGGGATGAGTTGCGGGAAATGCGGGAGACACGGTCGAGGGCGTTCTCGACCACTGCAGGGGGGAGGTTGCGGTCCTTGAAGGATGAGGACATCTGAAATGAACGGGAGTGGAATGCCTCATCCTGGGAGCAGATGCGGCGGAGGCGACGGAATTGGGAATAGGGGATGGCATTTTTGCAGGAAGGTGGGTGGGAGGAGGTGTATTCTAGGTAGCTGTGGGTCTAAAGGCTAAAGGGTTCCAGGGTTGATGAGGTTCAGTTGAGAAAATAGATTGGTCAAGTCAGTAATGTTCTCCTTGGAGAACTCCCTGCTCATAAATGGAAGAAGAATGAGAGGGGACAGACTGAGTGATCTGCCAAAGGTGACTGTGAGAAGTGAGTGGTTTGGATCTGGAATGCACTGCCTGGAGTTGTGGTCGAGGTAGGTTGAATCAAGTCACACAAGAGGGCATGAGATGATCAGTGATATAGAAAGAATGGCACTAAGTCATGAGGCTCCTATGAAGAATGCAGACATGGTGGGCTAGATGGCTACCTTCTACAGCATAACAATTCTGTGAAACAAAAGGAAGAAAATATTTGACCAAAAGGGTGTAAAATTTTACCAAAGTCCAAGGATAATAAACAAGTCAAAATAAAGTGCTTGGAAACTAAAAGGAGAAAATTGGATAGCTGAATTAATTTGCAAAACAAAATGAGCAACCTCAGCAGAAGTTTCTTCCTCCAACATCAGAAAATGGCAGGCTTTGTGGAAAGGTGTTTGGAAAACAGGTTCGTTTAAATGCTGAAATATCAACCAAGGGCACAGCTGGGATATTGGAAATGAAACTGTTGGGGTTAAATGGAATGAAATCGTTTTAACCGCTGCCTGAGCAACAAGACACAGTTCCATTCGAGAACAGGAATTTGATGATTTACCTTCTGAAGATCATCCACACCCCATGACCAGTAGAGAAAAAAAAGACAATGTAAGGGGGAAGGCAAAGAGACATGGAAGACATGAGACAGTGTGTGTGACAGAGAGATCATTAGCAAGAGAGCAAGTGAGGTTTTGGTAAATTTGAAGGGGATCATGTGAAATTTTTGCCACTGCTTTCAATAAGATAGAAGATTAGTTGCATTGGCTACAAGAAATGTGTAAGCACAGAAGTCAAAGTCAGCTAAAAGTGAAAGCCATAGTGCTATGATCTGTGCTCAGCCTGAGGAGTGGCACCCTGGCTCAGTGGTTAGCATGTGCTACCTCACAGTACCTGGGACCCGGGCTCAATTTCAGCCTCAGGCGATTGCATGCAGTTTGGACATTCTCCCCTTGTCTGTGTGGCTTTCCTCTGGCTGCCCTGGTTTCCTCACACAGCCCAAAGATGCGCAGGTTGGGTGGTATGGCCATGCTAAATTCCCCAGAGCCTAGGAATGTGCAGGATGTAAATAGAGGTCTGTTTCCATACTGGAGGGATTCTATGTCTCTTGATTCTGAGCAGACAAAAGTGGCCCCTAACCTAAAAATGAGTTGGTCATTGAAGGATGCAGCTAGTAATTCAGAGATAGCAAGAACTGCAGATGCTGGAGTCAGAGTCAACGTTCCTCTGATGCTGTCTGACCTGTGTTCCTCCAGCTCCATACGGTGTTGCTAGTAACTCAGGAGTACGCACAAGGAACCCATGTAACAGTTATCAAGATTCTGAAAGGTGAAAACAAACAGCTTTCAGCAGGTGGGTCAGCTCTGACAAGATACAGCACACCAATGAGGAATTATGTAAGTTGCAGTCAGTTTCTGAAAACTGCCTGCTTCCCCAACCTGCGCACTTAGAGGAGGAGTGGGTCCCCAGCTCGAGAAGCTGCTGAGGGGCTTATGGGTGAGATCAGATTGAAGCACCAAGGCTGTCCCTTTGCGTGAACCACAAATTCAGTGGGATAGTAGGAGGGGCAAGTGAATCAAAGAAGAGCCACACACAAGAATGGAAATGCAAGCAATGGTGTGTGAAGTCCACCTCCAGCCTTTAAGGGGGTCACCCAGTTACCAGCCCAGCCCCACTGTAATACAATAAGATATCACAGGCCTGAATGCTGGAGATCAAAAAGGGAGCCAATAGGACGGTGAGCACCCACCAGACCAGTCTTGGGAGAGATACGCCGGAAAGCAGCATCCACAGGGTACCTCGTCACTGGGAAGAGTTTGCCTGACATGTGGCCAGGAAATTGTGGGAAGGCCGCAGGATTTTGTCTTCTGTGCTCCTCCCTGAGGATAATTCAGAGACACTGAGACTACCCATTCCAAAAACATTTGAAGCCCTCGGCCATCCCAAGTCTGGTCTGAACGCCAAGTCTCAGACTGGAGGGATGGGTGGAAAAACTATTTGCCTTCCACCAAGTTCACCTGCAGCACTGCTCTGCCTCCGGCCTAGTCAGTATGGATACTGCCGCTGAGCTATCACTAACAGCGAGAGACTTCTTTTGACTCTGCAATGACCTGGACAGCTATGGAGTCAGAGTAATCCCAAAAGGCCAAGGTCAGAGAGGCACCGTGAGGGACAGTGAGCAGCCACAGTTCTTTAAGGATCCAAGCTAGGGCCTGCCAAAGGTAGGACCCAGAGGAAATCAATGTGGCAGAAAGGGGCCCACTGAGCAAAAAGAAGTTCTGCCTGGCTCCCAGAGAAAGAATGGCATGCCTGAGAATGGCACAATTCAGCAAAGGTGCAGAAAGCTGGCTGTGCTTCATTGGCTCTGTACATAGCAGTAAATCCAAATGTTTGGGATAACTAAGGTTAAATCCTCAAAACTAAAAGGGTTGAGCTCAGACCAACAAGAGTCAAAAGACAGCCAGGGTACAAGATGTTGAGGGGGATGTGGCAAAGCAGGGTCCTTCTCTGCAGATTTAAACAGGAATTCAGAAAGTAAAGAGATCAATGTTGATGACAGGAAGCCTGTATGCTTTCTTGTTGAATGAGAAGCTGGATAACCAGAACCTTCTCCCCTACATACACATGATGACCAGGAAGGAGATGCCTCATCTGGTTGAGAAAACACAGTATAGTAAAGCAGGGGGCTAGACGACCACCCAAGGGCACAGGGTTCCAACACAGATGGGAGCAGTTTTGACAGACCCCTACCCAAAGCCACGACTCAGAAAAAATTAACTCTCCTGTTGTTCGACTACTCTCGCTTCTGCTGCCATGACAGTTGAAGATTAACCAGTCCTGAGGTAAGCTCACTAACATGCTTCGGGAAGGAAAAAAAAACTGCCATCCTCACCTGATCTGGCCTACACGTAACTCCAGACCCACACCAATGTGGTCAACTCTCAAGTGCCCTTCGAAATAGCCGAGTGACTGACTCAGTTGCACGGATCGTTACAAATTCTCAAGGAAGAAATAAAACCGGACAGACCACCCGGCATTGACTGATGCACCGGAACAGACATTGGCATAAAGCTCTGCCATGATTGGAGTCTCATTTTCAACAAGACCTGTACTACTCAACAGTCAGGAACTCGAGAATATAAAATGCACATACGTTATACAAAAGTCAATGTGTGCATTTTAAGATGCTCCTTCCAACAAATGTTCTTCAAAGCAAGCCACTGCAAGTTGGCAAAAGCCATCTACCAAACTTTGGCTGCCGTATCACTGATTGTTACTCCAGGGTGATAAAAGGTACATTTATCAACAACGCAAAATACTTTGACCTAGATTACATCAAACACATTGTGCTGACACATCTTGCCAACAGTAGTTACTAAATGACCTCACAACTCTAAATTCTGGCAGATTGCTTTGATAAATTTACCGCTTTTTGCACAAGCTCAGAAACTAGGATTTGTTCATGCACATCAGACTATTTCTCCCAGTGCAGAGTAACATTGTAAGTACATAAAACAAAAGCAATAATTGATGGCAACCTTTGAACAGTATAAGCAGTTACCAAATAAAAACCCATATTTTAAAAGGAAACCCTGTTAAACACAAATAACCTGCAGTTGTACTTTCCACCTTTCATTGAAATATGACTGTGTGCAGAAAATGGGCCAGATAGCATAGCTGTATAAACAGAAAAAAGGACAATCCTTGTCTATAGTAGATTGGAGAAGGATCCTATTCAAGAACCTTACATTGGACACAGCAGAGCAGGTGAAGTGTGGGTGCAGAGGTGAGCTGATTAAGCAGCCCATCTTCGTTTTGGGGACAGCATCCCAATATTATAATATTCATGAAATTTCCTTCCCTACCACTGCCCTCTCATACCCCTTACCGACAACATGTACCTCTCCACTCCACCAACAACTTCAAAAATCTAAAGGAAGTATATGGTGACATTTGTAACTTAAAACACAACTTTTGAGAGAGTGTTAGGGGGACATCAATAAAGAACTGAAGTCTTTGTTCATCAGTAGGATGTACATATTGCTGGCTAAAATAGCTAGCTCTAATCACTCAAGACAGTACTGGTGAGCTGCCTTCTGAAACTGCGAGCGTCCAAGAGGAAAAAGACTATTGTTAGGCCAAGAGTACAACAGGATGTAATTCAGTACCTGCGGATAAAAAAAACTTATCAACCTCAAATTTTAACAATGCAACTCATCTAGAAGCAACTGTAATTAAGGTTGGAGACATGCTGGGTTTCAGTGTGATTATCAAATGCACAAAACCAGAAGAAACCCACCGATACAAAAACAACATCCTCATTGGGAATAAAATTCACAAAAGAAGAAGAGAACAGCAACTGACAACCCTTCCTGGAAATAATGGCAGAACTCAAAAACAACAGGGTACTCCAGACTAGCGTATATAAAAAGAACACACACACAGACTAGATACTCAATTACACTGGCAACCAACTCAACGCCCACAAACAGAGCTGCATCAAGACACTATTTAAACGAGCCACAACACATTGCAGCAACCCGAACGACACAAAGCAGACACAAGCACTTAAATGGAGTCTTCAAAAGGAGTGGATACCCGAGAGACACAATCCGCTGTTACCTCTGAGACAGACCACAACAGGAAGATACAACGCGACCAGACTCACTAATCACCCTACCGTACATCAAGGACATTTCAGAGACGACCACAAGACGACTCAGACCCCTAGGTATCAGAGTAGCTCACAAACCAACGACCATCCTACAACAGCTACTGACAAACGTAAAGGATCCCATACCTATACCAACCAATAAAACTAAAATACTAATGCAAGGACTGTAAGAAACATGACATAGGCCAAACCAGAAGAAAACTGACAACACGGATACACAAACACCAACTAGACACCAACACACACGACCAATTCTCACTTGTCTCACTACACACGGACAACAAGTGACACAAGTTTGACTCGGACAACACATTCATAATCACTCAAGCCAAACAGAGACATGCCAGGAATTCCCAGAGGCCTGTATTCAAACTGGAACTCAATCAACAAACAGTGAATTAGAGTCTGTGTAAAAAACCACTGAGAAACAGAACTGGAAGTGGTAGGAAACACCCAGCAAACTGAGACATATAAATAAGAAGCAGGACAAGACAGCAACGCTTCACTGGAAGCACAATGACGATGTTACCTAGCAGAGTGACGAAACGTTTACGACCAAGCCCAATGGCTCGGCAAGCAAGTCTGCAACCTCGTCCACAACCAGAGCTACAAATCTTCCCAAAAACTGTAAACAACTGTAACTTACAGAAGAATTCTAAACTTCTAAAACTCGTCGGAATTACAGATGTGAAGCAACCTCAATCCTGAAAAGGGATGTCTCAATCGCTTTTAAACTGCATTCCTCCTACAGTCCCTCCCCCAATCAACAAAAAAAGACAGAACACTCCCAAAGGCTTCAATAAAAGAATCCATAAAAGGCTCGAGTTCACTGTTCAACCATGAAAGCAAAGCACAAGCAACAGTGTAGAGACAACAGTCTGACCACTGGGAAAATCAGACTGAGAGAAGAAGAAAGAAGAATTTTCACGTTTGAGCGCAGACTTTTCATCTTCAGAATTTTGTTGATTTTATGGTCAATGAAGTAAACCTGGTGTGTGGCACGCTTTTGTCCTGGGGAGCAGCTTCTCAGGCACGGTGTGATTTTTGCACATGGACAGGTTTTATCATGATCTCTGGAGCAGTGAGGTACGGCTATTAGTGCACTGTGGTCCAACTGTATGCCTGGAATAAAGGGAGTGAAATTATAGGATGGTGGATGGGCTTATTCAACAAGATTGCTTTGTCCTTGATTGTGTCAATCTTGTTGAGCCAGTGTTGGATTTGCACTGCTTCAGGAGAACAGATGTTATTCCATTTCATTCCGGATTTGTTCCTTGTAAATGATGGACAGGAAATGGAGAGTCAGTTGGACTCCCAGCCCAGGGTGTTGACAGTGAGCATTCTACACCATTCCATGTCAAGAGGTGGTGGTTGGACATTTTTGTGAAACATGGCCGGTACCCCCTCACTGCTCTTAAACTCTCTGCCTCAGATAGTAGAGGCAAATATCCCATATGCCTTCTTAAGCACTTCAACAACTGCACGTCACTTATGAAGCCAAGTCTGAAAGATGTCCTGGTCCTCCTGCACGAGGACACAAACTATTTGATTCTCTGAGGTGCTGCACACTGTGCAATCATCGGTGAAGTCCCTCACTTCCGACTTCAGAAGGAGAAAGATCAGTCATACGGCATCTGAAGATGAATGGGCTGAGGACACAAAGGCACTCCTGCAGTGATATCCTGTTTTGCCAGACTTTAATTCTCCATGAGGAGAAAGTGAAATCATATGTTTGCTACAAATGAAAAGTAAACAAACATTTCCTAAGACAGGCAAACATGATCATGAAGGAAAAAAGCACATACTGTATTTGTTATCCAGACCTACGGGATCTTGAATGCTCTCCTTTGCTTCCCATTATTGGGATGTGCTGTTGACAGTGAAGAAGGTGATCAAAAATTTGAGGGATCTCCATCAAATGGGGAAGTGGGCTGAGGATTGGCAAATGCAATTGAGTACAGAAAAGTGTGAGGTGTTGCACTTTGGAAAGTCCAATGAAAGTAGGGCTACAACAGTAAATGGTAAGGTCCTGAGGAGTTGTGGAACAGAGGGACTGAGAAGTACAAGTACGCAGTGTGGAGAAAGTGGCTTCACAGGTGGACAGGGTGGTGAAGGCAGCATCTGGCATGCTGGTATTCATCGGTTGAGACATTGAGTATAGGAGTTGGGACGTTATGTTACAGTTGTCCAAGTCGTTGGTGAGGCCACACCTGTAACATTTAGACAGTTTTGGTCACTGTGTGACCATAGGAAAGACACAGCTAGACTGGAAAATGTATAAAGAAGATTTACGAGAACATTGCCAGGTTAGTAGGCCTGAGTCATAGGGAGAAGTTGGCCAGGATAGGACTTGATTCCTTGGAACGTAGCAGAATGAGGGGTGACCTTATTGAGGAATATAAAATCATGAGGGGCAGAGACAGGATGAATGCATGTAATTCTTTTCCCCAGGGAAAGGGAATTGAAAACGAGAGGGCATAGGTTTAACCTGAGAGGGACCTGAGGGGCAACTTCTTCATGGAGGGAGTGGTGCGGTAATGGAATGGGCTGCCAGAGAAAATGTTTGAGGCAGGTACAATAGCAACAAAATCCTGCAGACAAGGGAGGGGCAGTCGTAGTATGGCGCACTGACCTCTCCATCGCTGAGGCCAGGCGCCAACTCTCCGACACCTCCTCCTACCGCCCCCTGGATCATGACCCCACGCCCAAGCACCAAACCATCATCTCCCAAACCATCCACAACCTCATCACCTCAGGTGACCTCCCACCCACAGCTTCCAACCTCATCATTCCCCAACCCCGCACCGCTCGCTTCTATCTCCTTCCCAAAACCTGACTGCCCTGGTTGACCCATTGTCTCCGCCTGCTCCTGCCCCACCGAACTTATCTCCACTATCTTGACTCCATTTTCTCCCCCTTGGTCCAGGAACTCCCTACCTATGTCCGTGACACCACCCATGCCCTCCACCTCCTCCAGAACTTCCAATTCCCCGGTCCCCAACATCTCATCTTTACCATGGACGTCCAGTCCCTGTACACCTGTATTCCCCATGCTGATGGGCTAAAGGCCCTCCGCTTCCTCCTTTGCCGCAGGCCTGACCAGTCCCCCTCCACTTACACGCTCATCCGCTTAGCCGAACTCGTCCTCACCCTCAACAACTTCTCTTTCAATTCCTCCCACTTCCTACAGACAAAGGGGGTGGCCATGGGTACCCACATGGGCCCAAGCTATGCCTGCCTCTTTGTAGGTTACGTGGAACAATCCCTCTTCCGTACCTACACTGGCCGTAAACCCCGCATCGTGCTCCCACGAGGAGCTCGAACAGTTCATCCACTTCACCAATACCTTCCCCCCCGCAACCCTAAGTTCACCTGGACCATCTCTCACCTTCCTAGACGCCTCTGTCTCCATCTCGGGTAACCACCCAGAAACCGATGTCCATTTCAAGCCCACCGACTCCCACAGCTACCGAGGACACACCTCCTCCCACCGACCTTACTGCAAAAATGCCATCCCCTATTCCCAATTCCTTCACCTCCGCTGCATCTGCTCCCAGGATGAGGTATTCCACTCCCATACATCTCAGATGTCCTCATTCTTCAAGGACCGCAACCTCCCCCCGCCCCGGCAGTTGTCAAGAACGCCCTCGACTGTGTCTCCCGCATTTCCCGCAACTCATCCCTCACACCTCGTCCCCGCAATAACCAAAAAAGAATCCCCCTCATCCTCACGTACCACCCCACCAACCTCCGGATCCAACGCATCATCCTCTGACACTTCCGCCATCTGCAATCCGACCCCATCACCAAAGACATTTTTCCCTCCCCACCCTTATCTGCCTTCCGGAGGGACGACTCTCTCCGCGACTCCCTTGTCCGCTCCACACTCCCCTCCAGCCCCACCACACCCGGCACTTTTCCCTGCAACCGCAGGAAGTGCGACACCTGCCCCTACACCTCCTCCCTCACCCCCATCCCAGGCCCCAAGAAGACTTTCCACATCAAGCAGATGTTCACCTGCACATCTGCCAATGTGGTATACTGTATCTGCTGTACCCGTTGTGGCTTCCTCTCCATCAGGGAAACCAAGCGGAGGCTTGGGGACCGCTTTGCACAACACCTGCGCCTCCCAGTCGCGAACCATTTCACACCCCCTCCCATTCCTCAGATGACATGTCCATCCTGGGCCTCCTGCAGTGCCACAACGATGCCACCCGAAGGCTGCAGGAACAGCAACTCATTCAGCTTGGGAACCCTGCAGCCCAATGGTATCAATGTGGGTTTCACAAGCTTCAAAATCTCCCCTCCCCCAACCGCATCCCAAAACCAGCCCAGCTCATCCCCGCCTCCCTAACCTGTTCTTCCTCCCACCTATCCCCTCCTCCCACCTCAAGCCCCACCCCCATTTCCTACCTACTCACCTCATCCTGCCCCCTTGACCTGTCCGTCCTCCCTGGACTGACCTATCTCTTACTTACCTCCCCACCTACACTCACCTTTACTGGCTCCATCCCCGCCTCTTCGACTTGTCTGCCTCCTCTCCACCTATCCTCTCCTCTATCCATCTTCTAACCACCTCCCCCTCTCTCCCTATTTATTTCAGAACCCTCTTCCTCTCCCCCATTTCTGAAGGAGGGTCTAGGCCCGAAACGTCAAGCTTTCCTGCTCCTCTGGTGCTGCTTGGCCTGCTGTGTTCATCCAGCTCCACACCTTGTTATCTCGGATTCTCCAGCATCTGCAGTTCCTATTATCTCTGGACAGGTCCATGGATGGGAAGGGCTTACAGGGAGATGGACCAAACGTAGGCAATTGGAACTAGCTGAGTGGGCACATGGTCAGCATGGACCAGTTTGGGCCAAAGCCCTCTTTCCATGCTATATTCCTCTCTGACTCTTCTACCACATTCTCAGATCTCAAGAACGCACAGTGTAAACATGAAGGCACCATTTTGTGTCATGGCTACTGTTGTGGAAGTCTTGCGTTTTCATACCTCGATTGAAAATATCACAAAATAAAGCTATTAATAGGTCAATGTGATCATCCATAAGAAGATGCCTTCTGATTTTCATGTAAAGATATCACACTATTGTCTTTCACTGCAGGGCTGAAACTCATTTCAATCCTGGCAATCTACCCTTGAACAAATGCTCATTTTGGCACTTCACTTGGCAGCTAAGTTCATCTGACACCCACAAACAACACTGACAACTAATTACACTTCATTTCCAGCAGTCAACAAGCAAGACACTGAAGTATTTGCTCCACAAGTCTGACACAGATCAGTGCCCTGCAGTACGGACATTTGGACAAAAAAAATCTTTTTGTTATAGGCTGGAAGAGTAATGGGTGTTTCTCCGGCAAAGGGAATCAAATCTCTGTCAAAATGCAGTACTTGTCAAATTGCAGAATGTGAGGAAGAGCCATGCGAGTGTCAAACGGAGCATCCCAACTAAGTGAAATTAAGAGATCAAAGAGCAGGACCGTAAGCCAAACAGCAGAATTAGGCTATTTGGCCCATCGTCTCTCCTCCATCGTTCAATCATGGCTTGTATGTTTCTCAACCCCATTCTCCTGCCTTCTCCCTGTAATGGTTTTGATCCCCTGACTAATGAATAACCTGTGTCTTAAACACGCTCGACAGCTTCGCCTCCACATCCTTCTGTGGCCCATCCTTAATCGTGGACTCTAAAATCTTACCAAGGGGCGAGGTCAGGCTAACCGGCCTGTCGTTTCGTGTCTTCTGCCTCCCTCCCTTATAAAAGAGTAATGTTATATTTGTCATTTTCCAGACCTCCGGGACCCTCCCTGACTCCATGTCTTCCACTGCGAAACTGATGCCCAGTACCTACTCAGTTCCTCTGCCATTTCTTTCCTTCCCGTCAGTAATTCTCCAGCATCATTTACCAATGGTCCAATGCCCATTCTTGCCTCTTACATTTTGGATAACTAAACAAACTTTGGCAATTTATTTTTAATATTTCTCGTTAGCTTTCTCATATTCCATCTGCTCCCCCTTTCTTGCTATTCCAGTTATCCTCAGCTGGTTTTTCAAGGCTTCCCAATCCTCTGGCTTCCCCCTAATCTTCACCACATTGTATGCTTGTGTTTTGCTTTTTTGCTGTCCCTGACTTCCCTCGTCCTTCCCTTGGTACAGTTCTTCTTCCTTGGGATCGATGTCTGCTATGCCTCCTAAATTAACCCAAGAAACTCCTGCCACTGCTCCTCCACCATCTTCCCTGCTAGGCCCCCCACCCCCTTCCAATCACCTCTGGCCAGCTCCTCCCTGATTCTTTTGGAGCTTTACTCAAATGATTTGCCATAACATCTGGGTCCAGCCTCTCCCTCCCAAACTGCAGGGTGAATTCTATCATTTTATGGTCACTACCCCCTCAGGGTTCCTTCACTTTCAGCTCCCTAATCAAGTCTGCCTCATTGCACATCAAAGAACAACCATCAGATAAATCACCAGGACTGGATGGACGGCAACAAGCTCCTCAAAAAAAAAACTCAGACATTCCACAGATTTCTTTAAGATCCTGACTTTCCCAGTCCACCTGCATTTTGAAGACATGATCACTGTAATTTCTTATTCGCCTTTACCATCTTCTGATTTATTTTCTTCCCCACATCCTGACTACTGCTAGGAAGCCTGTACTCAACTCCCATGAGGTTATTTTTTCCTTTGCGTTTCCTCAACTCTATCCACACAGATTCTACATCTACCAGACTCTAGATCAGTTCTTGTTAATGCTTTAAATTCATTTTGTTTTTATTGACAAGGTAACACTAGCCCCCCCCACCCAATTGCCTGCCCTTTGGAGAGGAAGTGTATCCTTGGATATTTAGTTCCTAGCCCTGATCCCCTTGCAGCCACATCACCTCCCAATTTCAATCTGTGCAACAAGCTCATTTACCTTGGTTCATATACTGATGCATCTGAATATATATTAAATCCAAATTACAGTAATGGAAGCAGCAGCTGAATTCATGTTACCTTCACACTCATACAGCATCAAGTAAGTGGATTCACTTGTCACCTCTAAGATGAAAGTGCTGGCTGACCCTCGAGTTCACACACAACCTGACTTTGCAGTAAAATGGAATGAGACCACTAGTGGGCAGAGGGGTCTCAGTCTCCTTAAGTAGTAGTTTGAGCTTCAGCAATCAATTTACACGCCTCAAGATGTAAGCGGTGCAGAGCTGAAGCTAATTCTTCCTCATGCTGAACATGCAGCTATCTTGTTTTAAACTCTCAGCTAATGGGCAATCAATATCCTCACTGTGCGCTGTAATTTATGCAGCAATTATAAAGAAAAGCTAAGTCAATCCAATCCCTCAATATTTTATACAAAAAATATATTCCAACTGAGACGTTCAGTTCCAAGATGAAGAAATGCCAAAAACCACAATTTGGAGTTTGTTGTTCGAAATCAGAGACAGACATATAATTTGGCAATTGGAATGTGCAACACGGTTCACTGAATTCAATTAAACTGATCAACTTTCTTTCACTAATTAAGTTCATTCTTTTATGTCCCAGACACAGCACTCCTTGATTACAATGGAGGTTTAAATGTCCCACAATATGTAAACTTTCTGAGCACAGCCAATCCAGTCAATGACACTGTTACTTTCGTTAACAGAACCAACAGCCTTCGTTACAGAATCTAATATCCAAATGACCATCAAGTATCAGAACCCAAATCTAAGAATCAGAATGAGAATTCATTGCAGAATTACTTTTTAATTAACCACAAAACAGTAGCTCTGTTGTTCTGTTAGGGACTAGACCAAACCCCATTCAAATCTATCAAGGAGATAGCCTAGGCCCTAACTGTTATTTCATGTAAAAGCAAATATCGGGTGCTGTGTCGCAGAGGAAATTCAATGAGTTAAACGACTCAACTTCAAGCAAAGGACACTTTATTCTTACCCTCCAGTTAAAATACAATACAAAACTGGTGTAACTAACTCTACTGGAAAACTTAATGGAATAGTAGATTATTTAACTGCTAATTAGCAACTGTTCCAATGTAGTAACATCCCATAAACGCACGCTTAGCAAAGGCAAATTCAGAAAAATAGATTGTCGCAGGTGGTGTTTCCCCAGTCCAAGAGAAAAGAACAACAAGAGAAAACTCTGGTCGGGGTTTGGGGGGTTATGGCAGCTACCACAAACAACTTCAAAACCGTAAAAACAACTAAAAAATCAACTAAAACTATGGTTCTGTGGGAGCGTGACTCTACCCATTCATGTTGCTTTTACTGTTCCAACTTTTCAAAAAACCCCAAGGCATATCTAGCAGTTGACTTTATTAGCTTGGAAAAGGCAGCTTGGCATCTCTGGCTCAAAACCTCTCATCGAACACAAAACCAGTCAGAAATCACGCAACACCAACTTATAGTCCAACAGGTTTATTTGGAATCACAAGCTTGCAAAGCGCTGCTCCTTGATCAGGGCTCACCTGATAAAGAGGCAAAGCCTCGAAAGCTTGTGATTTCAAATAAACCTCTTGAACTATAACCTGGAGTTGTGAGATTTCTGACTTGGTCCAATCCAATCTAACACTGACATCTTCACAGAAAAAAAAAGGACAAAATATACCTTTTAAAGCCACATCATCATCACAGTATTCAATCATGGCCAAAATGCAACAGCCCTGCCACTGTGGATATCATTTACACTGAATGACAATGACCTACGTTCCAGTACCACTCAAGACTTCAGCTCTTCAGTTGACACTTCAAGACAATATTGAATTGAGTGCTGAACAAGGTACGTGTGCAAACTAGCTGCTGCAGCTGCCCAAATGTGACAACACTTCAAAATTATGTAACTGACTGCAAAGTTGTCAGACTCTTTCACTGGGAAAAGCTCTCATCTGAACGCAAGATTCTTCCTTAACATGCAACAAGCAAGCACAGAATCCTGTGACAACATGAGAAACTGTTTGAGAAATTTTGTAGGTCTGGCAGTATCTAAGCGAAGAGAGCAGAGTTAACATTTCGAGTTGGCTCACCGAGCTGGTTCATTTTTCCGCAAACGTTTCATTACCCTGCTGGGTAACATCCTCAGTGC
>JAHRHZ010000003.1:1585608-1605064 GCA_024137785.1 Ginglymostoma cirratum
GCACTGAGGATGTTACCCAGCAGGGTAATGAAACGTTTGCGGAAAAACAACAAACCAGCTCGGCGAGCCAACCAACCACAAAATCGACAACCCGAGCTACAAATCTACTCCAAAATCTTGGAAATGCTGAATATATTTGTGTGACAATTGAATGCACATTCCTCTAGTTCCCTGTAAATCCTTCCGCCCTTTCCAAACACTGCTCTGTGCCTGATAGAAGAAGCAGGGTTAATCAGTCACACAAAGATAAGGGGAGGAATGGGTGGTGTTGAGGAAGTGGGAAGGCTGCACATGGATCTGGGCAGATAAGAGACTGGGCCAAGATGCAGCACATGGAACACAATTGTGAGGTTGTGCACTTTGACTGGAGAAACAGAGTCGCAGGCTATTCTCAAAATGTGGCAAGGCGTCAGAAATCTGAAGTACAAAGGGGCTTCGGAGTCCTCGGTCAGGATTCTCTGAAGATTAACACACGCTAGCTCAGTTGGTAGTGAGGAAAGAAACTGCAACGTTTGTATTCATTTTTTAAAATTCATTTACGGGATAAGGGCTACACGGAATTGGGCAGAATTTACTGCTCATCCTTAATTGCCCAAAGGGCTGTTCAGAATCAACCACACGGCTGGGGCTTTGGTGCCACATGGAGGCCAGCCCAGATAAGGATGGCATTCCTTCTCAAAAGACAGTAAGGATATTTCAAGAGCAGGGATATTCTGCTGAGGCTGTAGGGCTCTGGTCAGATGGCATTTGTAATATTGAGAGCAGTTTTGGGCCCCGTACATAACGAATGATGTGCGGGCTTTGGAGAGAGTCTATGAGAGGTTTACAAGAATGGTCCTGGGGATGAAGGGCTTGTCATACAAGGAGCAATTAAGGACACTGGGTCTGTACTCAATGGAGTTCAGAAGGATCGGGGAGGAGTTGATTGCAGCTTAGGGGACACTGAGAGGCGTGTTCATAGAGAGGGCATGGAGAAGATGCTTCCACTAGTAGGAGAGACAAGGACCCAAGGGAACAGCCTCAAAACAAAGGAACAACCCTTTAGAACTGAGATGAGGGAGAATTTCTTCAGCCAGAGAATGTGAATCTGTGGCAATCATTTGCCACAGAGGGCTGTGGAGACAAGTCATTAAGAGTATTTCAGGCAGAGATACAAAGGTTCTTGATTGGCAAGGGGAATCAAATGGGTTTCAGGGAGAAGGCAGGAGAATGGGATTGAGAAACATGTCAGCCACGATTGAATCGCGGGGCAGACTCGATGGACTGAATAGGCTAATTCTGCTCCTGTATCTACTAGTCCAATGGACTAGAACACAGACAGCACTGAGGAGGCTACCTACCTTGTGGACAAGAACAGAGATATTTCAGTGACATAAATATTGACTGCTGAAACGTAAAGAATTTTCAGGGTGGCTCTTTGAAGATATATTGCAGATGAGGCTTTAATTTATCCTTCTATAGTGTAAAGACCGTTTCTTTCGGTTTTTGTGTAGATTTGATTATGGACTGAAATGGGCAATGGCCAAATTTTGTTGAAACATAACTGCACTTATTCCAAGTACCCCCGTGAGATGACACATTCAGTTACAATAATTAATAGCATGTGGACTTCACTTTTTAAGTAAAGACATTAACTTCAATTGCAGACACGAACTTGAGTCAACCAAGTTTGTTCCTGGAAAGTTGAGTCAAGTTTGGGTAATACTGTTGTCTCTATGGAAACAGTACGGAGCACATTCATACGCTACATGTCCAAGTCAATACAGGTCTTGAAGATCAACATAAACTACCTCCCAATCTATTTACTTGATCACGACCCAACATTTCTTCCTATTCTTTTCTCATGTACTAATCTAGATTCCCCTGAACATACCTCTTTGTTTCAACTACTCCAGAT
Organism: Ginglymostoma cirratum; assembly: GCA_024137785.1. Classification (NCBI taxonomy): domain Eukaryota; kingdom Metazoa; phylum Chordata; class Chondrichthyes; order Orectolobiformes; family Ginglymostomatidae; genus Ginglymostoma; species Ginglymostoma cirratum. Next base: position 1,587,506 of record JAHRHZ010000003.1, read on the forward strand.
TTGGAGTAAAGCAGTTTCAGCTAAATTATTTGTTGCAGTTATTCCGGACTTGCTTAAATTTATGCTGTTTTGGATTATTCTATCTTCTCTACGTGCTAAGACGAGGTTTACATTCAGGTGGGAGAACCTTACCAGGCATGACTCAATACAACTAATGCACAATGGAAGGTAAGAAAGGCTAGTTTTCTGGAACCCTACAAACCCAGGCTCCAGTCTGACGTTACCTTCCATCATGATGACTCAGTTCCAACATACATACCCAGAAGCTAGTCCTCGACAGGAGGTACAGCTAACACTTCACTTTAATCAGCTTAAAGAAACATATTTTGAAGAGCTGGGAGGCCAACCCAGTCATCTCTATTCAAGGGAAATGACTATGACTGCCAGTGTCTAAATTTGGACTATGATTGGCCATACAGCCACTTGTCAACCAATCGTGAAACAGAGGAGGATGGCTAGCAATGAAGAAGCAGTTGCTTTCGTGCCATGTGAAAGATTTTGGTCTCAGTGCTTCAGTCAGTCTTGAGTATGCCTGACCGTGGTTGGATTCAAGTGCAGCAAACGGTGAACGAAGGCGATTTACGGGATACAGCATGATGATATCATTGCAAGTAGGTGCTATAATGCTGGTCTCACTGTCACTACACAGTCCCATGAAATGACAGGAGATGATGTGACACTTAAGTGAACTTGGGAGGAAGAGCTAACTTCAGACCTATTATTGTCAAAGTTCTCCCCCAATTCGGACAGCTTCCTTGCCTAAGATTTGGGTTTATTGGGCTAAAAATTAATGGCTGCAGTCAGGTAAAAACTCCATCATTATTGTGACATGCAATAAGCAGCAGGCTAGAAGATGAACATGGTGTTGGCTCTAGTGGCATAATATTAGTGTTTCTACCTCCGGGTCAGAAGGCCCAGGTTCGCGATTCACATGCCCCAGGGAGTGAACAGGATTAGTGAAAGCATTCGCTGTGGCCTCATTGTTAAAGAGATCGTTTTCGATCAGGATGGTGGTCTCGCAGAAGATTACAAGTTTGATCTACGATCATTTAAGGGGGCCTTGCGGCACGGTGACAGCGTCTTACCTCTGAGCCAAAATATTCTGGTTCAAGTCCCACCAGACGCAGAGTGAACAGATTCATTCAAAATAATTCGAACATGAACTTGATGAACAGCAGTTGTGCTTTGACATGCAACTGCTGTGTTTTGGTACCTATAAATCACTGAAATAACTGCGCAGGAGTCAGTAACTCATCAGCAAGTCACCCTTTATTTTGTGTGTAACAGACTGGCTATGGCCCACCAGCTCAGAGTCAATCCCCTGAAACGAGGAGATTCTAATCTCCTAGTTATATCCATCAAACAGGGCTTCCCGAATGGCCCAGGTTAACAACAGCAGCCAAGGATCTCACAGTCAACAAGATCCAGCAGCTTTCAGTCACCATAATCGCCTCATTGTCAGGATTGAAAAGCAATGGTTTTAGTGTTGAAACAAGTGGGTCCAGCACTATACATTCTGGAATGCAGCAGCAACCTTAAATAAACTCCAAATGCACCTGAGTAATGCTGAAGAGGTAATGGCAAGCCTGGATCATGGGGAATGAAATAATAAAGACACACGGTCTCTAACTCTAAATATGTCAAATACAACGTGACAACAGAATTTAACATGGGTCTTTTTCAAGAGAAAACAGAAACATGCTCCAATTTATGGCATTCTGCAATCGTGAATCTTGAGCGTGGGGAGAAAAGTCAAATATAAACATGTTTCAGAATCTCAAATTGTGCTCTCCGCCTTCTCTCTCTCTCTCGAAAACAGTAATGTGAATTTAGAGAGTGTCTTCGCCATTCTATCGCCCAAGATGCTTCACAGGAGTGTAATACAGCAATGGGACAAAATAAGTCATAATTACTCAAAGAAGGCCAGGCAATGTACAGTCACTGATATGAAAGACCAAGGCTAAAATCTAAGCAGCAGTAAACTCAAATTACAGAACCCATCAAAAAAAAACCTCAGTTTTGTTTGCAAACTGTCAAAAAGTACTGTCAAACTTAAATGACTTGAGCTGAAATAACGTGAGACAGGGTAGCTTTCAGTTAAGTTATTGAATAAATGATTCTGATCGTATCATGAAGGATCTAACATGAACAGCGTGGCACTGACAGTGAGCAAACAACTTTGCCAAAAGTGAGCAAACAAATGTTGGGGGGGTGGGGGGGAATAAAAAGACAAGCCCAAATTCCACTATCCACATTTCCATACTGTGTCAAGTCGATCAAACGCCATCAGTTTCATCCACAAATTCTCTGAAGCCCAGATCAACAGGGTTCAGACAGCCAACAGAAGGTCATTTATAGAGGTGTTTACAATTTAAATTACCATAAAACTAAGGATGCTACTCTGCTCTCACTGGGTCTGGTAAGGAAGATGGCAGGGGACAAACAGTTGGTCGGGATGGCCCTGGAGATAGATTTCCAACCACTTCTTGCCAACTTAATTGTGTGTTGGTCAAAAAGGCCCAACAGGGACCTTGGGCTGGCCACCAATTAAACATCGCAAGTGACCAAGTGATGGCACTTAATGGCCTCAACTCACTGACAGCCGAGAACTGGGAAACCACATGACCTGCACAATGGGTTGGGGCTGCGGCCACTATCTGTCCCAGTTCAGCACCAGTAAGGGAGAGTATTGGGGGGGTTAGAGAGAAATCAAAGGAGTGGCCACTCAAAGCCATCCCCTTGATCCTGCCTCTGACCCACTGGAACCCCCAGCAGCTGTCACTCCAGCCTCAGAAGGCCCCAGACGAAAAGCACTTGGCACCAGTTAGAACCGTGAGGCCTCGTGTGTCAGCAATGATCTTGAAGTCCCAGAAGTTGCCGGTTGCTGATTGCTGAGCAATGCAGGACTTCAGCCGAGGGGCTTGCGGCTGGCTCAGGGGCTTGATTGTCACCGTTAAGTGTACGATTGAAGCTTGACCAGTCAACACGGCACCTTGAAGTGGCAGGGAGTGAGGAAACTCACCCAGCTGCACACGTGGTGCACACAACACAACATGTTAGCCAAAATACTGAATCTCACAAACTGCAGAGACTCCATATAGCCCAGACAAAACAGACAGGGAGACTGATAAGATGATCAATGGAAACAAGATGTATGACACAACATTAGCAGTTGAGAAGAAAGAATTCAGGGGACAGACACGGAAAGAGAAGAGAAAAAACGGAGAATGAGAGACGAATGGACAGCAAGTGGGAGAGAGGAGAGATGTGTGGGAGAAAAGTGACACAGTGGGTAGGGAAGGGACATGGAGAGACAATGGTGAGCAAATGGGGCAAAGAGGCACAGAAAGTGGAAATGGAAAGGAGAGCAGGAAGGAACAGACTGCAGTGAAGGAGGGAGAGAAAGTACGGGTGAGCTGTGGGTCGGGAGTGGAAAGTGTGGGAAAATGAAGAATGGGTTTGAGTAAGCAATGTGTCTGGGGGGTAGGCAGTGTGCGCATGGGAGAGATTTGGGGACTGAGAGAGAATGAGCAAGGATGAACAGGACAACAGAGGTTTTCAACCGAAATACGAACAGAATGCTAACCAATCTCAAGGCAGAGCTGCTGAATATGGCCATACCTGACCTCCAGCTGGTTGGAATCTGGACGGTACAGAGGTCATCCGAGGACTCATCTGTTGATGTGCCAATGAAGTCAAAGTTGAGGCAGTTGTGAGCCAGTTTGAGAAGCTGCATGAGGAGACCATGCTGGCTTTCATCGTTCAGATTGAAGCTTTTTCCAGATGCCTGCAACAATGTGCACACCATTAGTTACCAATCCAATCAACAGGCACGGTTCAAACTCAGTGTTCGACTTTGACATTTTCACAGTCATGTCAATGGCATTTCACCACATTTCAAGGCATCACATTTTCTGCTCAGCCTCCTGAACTGGGAGAAACTGTCATCTTGAACTATAAAGTTACACTGCCTTGTCCAGTCAGCTCATTAATCTAACACTTTCTGGTATCATACACCTGTCCACAATAGGTGTGTTTTATTTGTAAAGTAGTAATGGAGCAAAGAGTGCTTCAACTGTGTCAGCTTTTCCACGATGTTTGGGCAAATGTTACGAAATGACAGTGACACTCCATATGGAACCTATTATTTCTGGCTGACAGTACACCTGACTTTAGGAAAAGGCCCAGGAGAGTGAGGTGGCAAATGATACTAAGCACCGGGTGCATGCTCATTGGCCAAATAACACAACACAAAATGCAAAGGGATAAAGAATACATTTATCCCAACATGTCAAGAGAACTTTAATCAAAGGGGTGTTGAATGGGAAAACACTCATGCCTAAAAACAGAACTGTCAGAATCTCTGAGGGGAGGCTCCTCCTATCAGAGGATACTTCTATGCCGCGGCTGCTACCGACAAACTCACTTGCTAACCTACGAACAGAGTGGAGCAAGGCACACACGTGACAAGAGAAAAGGGAGACTGTAAAGGGATCAATAGTTTTAAATGGCAGGGGAAGGAATACTTAGCTGATCAGGGGTCAGGTAAACTGAGGCAATCAGCCCCTTGCAAATGAACATTGGTCACTTTCAGCGAGAGATTCGAAGTTCAGGAGTTATCATATGGAATGAAATACAGTGGATGAACTTGCATTCAACACTGCCAATTATTAGTTTAAAACGGAGGCTGAATGTGCCATGAGAAGGGTATGTAGTGCTTAATTAAAAACTTGGAGCAAATGTACGCGCACAGATAACCCACTGGTTTTCACCTCACCAATCTGCATGTGTCTTTAGGATGATGGTTTTGTGTACAAGGAAGTGTGTGACAGTTATTTTGACAAGTAACTTCTACTGTTCACTTAAACCTCTGTTTAAGGAGGATAATATTTGCTTTACTGTGTTTGCTGGAGGGTTGGATGGAGGGTTAATAATTATTTAGGACATTGATGGTTTCTCCTAATTCTGCTTCAGCATAAGTCCAACTCCCAATTGATGAACACCATTCAACATGGTATTGTTACGAAAGAATCTATCACCCAATGGAGTAGTATGTGAAAATGACAAGGTTGTTCCCTCAAAATGGAAAAATAGCTGTCCAGAAAAATGAATTGTTCACAATTCCAAAGGATGTTGGGGGATGGGATAAGAGCGAATAAAGGCTGGTAGAAAAGAGCTGCACCAAGCCTCATGATAGTACAGCCTGGCACAGAGGAGATGAGCAAAGGGGAATAAAGGCAAGGGGCAGGATGGGAGCACAAAGAACTGTATTCCTTCGTTTTTGCTTCCGAGGTCATTTATGAATACCACCGAGTTGTCTTTGGACAGAAGACTACCTACATGCACAGCAGTGTCACCTACAGGGTCACTGGATCATTTCAAAATTTCATTAACAATCTACAATGCAGCCTGATTGCCAGTAAAATGTAAAACACTTACCTGCTTTAGTAAATTGCATGAGAGTGTGAAGATATCAAATAGTGATGTGTCTCTAAATGACGATGCAATTTTCCTATGTTTTGTCAGCGGATGTGTAGTGTCAGCCTATCGAAAAAGATACAAAATCATTCACCATGTATGACGTGCACTTCAAACAGCGAGATAATATAACACTCGATGAATCCTTAAAAGTAGCAACGCATGTTAACAATGCTTTGTTAAATGTGAACAAAGCACTGAGGTTCATTGATGGAACACAAGTAACAAGCAGGAAGGTTATGAGCAACTTCTATGGAAATCTGGTTGCAGCACACTGTACGAGTGCTTTCAATGCTTGTCTCCATGTTAGAAAACAATACACTGAAGTATTGGAGAATTGCAAAACTTGAACAAGGATGTCATCACCACTGAGAGCTTATATCATGAAAAACTGAATAGCCTGGGCCCCTTTTCTTCAGAAAGCTGAGGGATGACTTCATGAAGGTGTCTGAAATTGTGAAGGGGCACAGGGAAGATGGATGATGCTGAAATCAGGCGTCATATTTCAACATCCCTAATGGTGGAGAATGTGTTTTATCAGCTTGTCTGAGGGACACCGTCTTCTGTTTTGCTGATGTTCCAAATTCCAGGACTGGCTGGACATGCGCACTGAGGAGCCAGCTAAAAATGGATACTGGACAGGCCGACCACTGGTCTTTAAATAATTCAGAACGTACACATTTTCATCTTTTTATCATTGTTTGAAGGGGGTGAGGATCTTTACTCCACAAGGCTGAGACCTCATCAAGAGCTGGACAAGTGCAAAGGAATTTGATACAGTGAACAGTGCGAAGAGGCAATCAGCAGGAGGGAACGGGAAGGCGGTTGGAAACCTTGCATGGTGATAAGCACGGATGGGCAAAGAGCCTGTTTCTGTGCAGCAATGCTTTAGTATTAGCACTTAACAGCAAACTCAGACTCTTCAAGACCAAACAAATCATTGCATTATTAATTGGCAAAGAATCCACCACAGATCTAGCGAAAAGACCGAGGGAAAAGTACAGATAAAGGTGGTTCTGGACAAAAAGGATCAAATATTTCATTCCTAATGATAACAACAGGAATTTGGATCAACCAACAATTCCATTGTTCACACAATTCCCATGCTTCCTTGACCAAGATCAGTAAACCTGTTTGGTTCAAATGTGAAAACAACACATAACAGTCTGCTCCTCGGCCCATTATACAAGTGGTTGCATGTGGTCATACAACAAACATCCATTCCACCAGACCTGGATCAAATGCTTCATCCCAACTCATCTTGTGACTTTCGAATCACTGGACAAGAGCCATGATCGGCAAGGAAGAAAAGTGCTGAGAGCAGAATATAATGGGCACTCAATACCAAACATTGCAAGTGATGAAGTAGAAATAAATGATAAAAATCAGACACTTACTTCTATGAATGAACTTACTTGGTTTATTTCATTGGTTAGTTGAGAAAGAATCATTACTCCTATAATACAGTGCTCAACACTGTCCTGGGGAGAGAAAACACAGTGTGCTTGTTTACTTCCTCTTCATATAATATTGCCAAATCACATGAACATTAACATCTGATTTGTTATCCTCCAGGATTCTCGGGCTCAAATAAATGGCCATCTCTGCCTCAGCCAAATGGAAGCTAGAATGAAATGTTAATCAAGTTCATGTGGGAGGATGTGTGATAAAGATGTCAGATCAACCCAGTATTTGAATGGGGTTCCTGACCATTAGGGATAGGAAACAGCCTCATGGTATTGCTACTGAATTGAGTAATTCTGAGATACCGGTAATGTTCTGGGTCTCTGGGTTTGAATCCCACCACAGCAGATTGAATTTGAATTCAACAGACAACATCTAGCCAAGTCTAATCATGACCAAGAAATGACACATAAAAACCCACCAGATTCACGGATGCCCCTCAAGAAAGGGACTGCTGCCCTTACCTGTTCTGGCCTGCACATGACTCCCGACCCACAGGGAAATGGTTGATGTTCAGCTGCCCTCTAAAACAGCTGAGTGGAGAATCTAAGGACGCAATGTTTAGTCGGCTGGATCAGCCAAATGCCCATGTCTCACGACGGAATGAGACAGAAAAAAAGTTCTGTCCTGCTTGTAAGCTTTGTTACAATGGTCAAGATAAACAGGTGAAGACTATCCAAGCAGTGAAGGTAGTGTCCCTGCTTGACCATAACTTCACATAAACCCTCCTTCAGCCTAGCCCACGTGTGCAGGCCTCGCAACAGAGCAAAAAGGGAGAAACTATTCCTGAGACAAGAACGGCCTTCACTAAAAAGAGTGCTGTGAATGTGCAAAATTCTCCATTCTTGAGGGCTGCAGATGCTCTCTCAAATGAACATTTTAAAGGCTGGAAGAAACAAACTTTTAATCTCTCAAGGAATCAGGAATATTGCAAGCTCAACCAAAAGATGATCGAAGATCACAGTGAATGGTGCAGCTGGATTCAGGGGCCGAAGAACTTCCTCCTGCTTCCATTTTTCTGTCTCCACTAGTAGGAGGGGGAGAGGTGACTGACAACTATGGACAAGAAAATCAGGGGCAGACGCAAACATTTCTTCACAAAGGCAACGTCACCTGAAGAAGCAGCGCTCCAAAAGCTTGTGATTCCAAATAAACTTGTTGGATGACAGCCTGGTGTCATGTGATTTCTGACCTTGTCCACCCCAGTCCAACACTGGCACCTCCACATCATTGATCAGAAGTCGCATTCTAACTCTAAAGCACTGAAGTTGCAACATACTAAGGAACTCAGCAGAGAAACAAACTAAGTTCATTCAATCTGGGGTTTGAATTAGACCATGGTTAATCATTATCATTGACCATCGTTGGTTCCATATTTCTCGTGATCAATCATGGCACAGCAATTAAACGTGGGACCCTTCAGATGACCATACAATGTATGAGTAGAAGTAGCCCATCTGCTCCACCATTCAGTGGCTTGATAATCCTCAACTTCACTTTCCTGCCTTTTCTCCCACAATCCTGGGTTCCTTCACTGATGAAAAATCTGTCTCAACCTGAAATATACTTGATAACCCAGCTCTCTGCTATAAAAATTCCAAAGACACGTGACCCTCAGAGAAGAAATTCCTCCTTCTCTCTCTCTCTCTCTCTCTCTCAAATGTACTACTCTTAATTCTGGCATCATGCTCTCTGGTCCTAGACTTTCCCACAAAGGGAAACAATAGTTCTGCATCTACCCTGTGAAGTCACCCAAGAATCTTTTATGTTTGAATGAGATCGCCTCTCATTTTCCTAAATTCCAACAATTACAAGTCTAACCGACTTAAGCTCTCTTTATAAGACAGTGTCTCCATATCATGGATCAGCCCCGTGAACATTCTCTGGATTGTCTCTACTGCCAATATATCTTACCATAGCGAAGGGGCTCAAAACGGTCCCCAGTATTCTAGCTGTGGGCTGAAAGGTGTTTAGCTAAACTCTATTTCCTTTGAAATAAAGGCCAACATTCCTTTTGCCTTCCCCATTAGCTTGTGAACTGGGACACTAGCTTTTTGTGATTCATGGGCAACGACTTGGAAATGCATCTGTGCTGTAGCTTTCCGCAGGCTTTCTCCACTTAAATAATATTCAGCTCCTCTACGCCTCATGCGAGTTTGTAACATCACACTTTACCACTGTATTTTGTTTGTGAACTTACTGTCCACTCACTTAACCTGTTTGTATCCCTCTGCAGACTCTGTGATGAGGGAGCTCACGAGACTGCCTTTACCTACTGAGCTGTGGAAGAGCATCAGATGAACATGAACTTTTTTCTTTAATGCTTGCTTCTGGAAAGGAATGCATGCATTCCAGATAATTAGCACAGAGAACATCAAAACAAGCTTCTAATGCAGCTTTGTGAACAAACACTGACCCAAATAAAGCACTGTTAGGAACAAGAAGACATCTGCCTACCTGCAAGAATCGCGTGACGTCTGCAATGACATTCCTGAACACGTACTCATCCTTCTGGCAGTCGAACCAGCCCAGTTTGGTGATTCTAGCAAACAGCTGGATGAGAGCCTGCGTTACAAAGTTTGCCAGCTTGGGCCTAGTTGCCAAGTAATTCAAGACATAGTTTCCTTTTACCAAGGGAAAAAGGGAAAGCAAATTAAATGGTGCAACATCCTTGAAAAGACACAGTGAATGCACCCAATTTTAAAAACAAATCTGTATCTGTAAATGTCCTTGGACAATTTCAAGCCGTCTCCTGCTTGACAAACTTATGAACTACTTCAGTCTTTTTCAAAGCAGGAGGGTTCATTTTTGTAGGAAACACAATTGTGCAATGCGAGTTCAAATCAACAGCAACAAATTCAATGACCAGATCATCTGCTGACCAATGCTGACTGAACGATAAATATTGGCCAGGCCACCACAAAGGATGCCCCACTCTTCTTTGAAATAGTGTCAAGGCATATTTAATATTTCTCAGCCAAAAGGCAGCATCACCTACAGTGCAGTACACCCCATTAGCACTTCGCTGCAACATTAGCTTAAATTTTTGGAGCTCGGGGGGCTGGAGTGAAGAAGTGAAGGTGCCCCGTGCTCCAAAGCTAACTTTCAAAGTGAGGTCACTGGTATTTCGTCCACAAAAGCTGTGTCAAAGTTCACAGCAAGGTACCACAAGTAAATGATCAGCTCATCTGCCGTGTTTACCAAGTGACGGATAAACTCAAAATCAGGAATCTTAAACTCTTTTTCTCTCGGAATCAAATTACATCACGGAACCTTGCAGATGAAGCCATTGATTAATATCTTGTCTGAAAGGCACAAATCAAAACGCTCAGGATTTGATTTCATATTTTAATGAAATACCAATACATTTGATGCTAAGTTAAATATCAGTACTCAGAGATCTAAATAGCGTGCTGGTATTTGCAAAGAGCTTTCACAAGCGTATCATTACTTATAAAGACTACCCAGGATTGTCTCAGTGTTTGCAAGCTCCCAGGATTGAGAGAGGAGCAGAGAGCACCCATAGGTATGTTGTATTTAAACAGGGTCACCCCAAAAGCATCTCTGTATTTGTCAAATCTACCCAATGCTTATCATCTGTGCAAAACTGTCTCAGTATGTGAACGAAGTCCCCAGAAGTTTGCAGAGAGTACCCAAGGGTATATCATTATTTACGCAAGAATCCAGAATATCAACGTTAGCAAGGAGACATGTTCAGGACATCAGCATGGGCAAGTTGCCTCAGAAGAGTATAATAATAATTCAGCCTTCAAACACGTCAGATACATGAGTCACACATCATCGGTTCCCACACCATTCCAAGCAGAAAAATCCGAAATTCGCAACAACATTAAGGGGCTCCTTTGCACCCCTTATCAAAACTCAGTGGGAAAATAAAAAGTCATACTTACGTATGTCAGTGCGTTGTTCTAAAGGCAAGGGGTTATTCGTTCGTGACACAAGCTTTGTAAGACAGGTTGCCGCCAACAACTGTGAATATGACGACTGTGGAATAATAATAACATTAAGACCGCAGTTGTGGAGAAATTCACATCTGCAGCAATCAACAAATACTTGGTAGCCCATCACTGACAAATATTTAACTGACAAGTAGTGAGATTTGCTCGATCCAGATTGTCACCACATCCCACCCCAAACCCCAGGAATTAAAAGATTTCTGCAATATTGACAGCTCAGAGCAGAAAAACTGACACATACAACTTAAGATTTCATTTCATTTCATTTCACTAATCACATGACCTTCAAACCATGACACAAGTGTTGATTTGTGCCCACAGAGACATAAGCACAACATGCAAATGTGACTTTTAGTTTTATGCCTGATCCCAAGTTCCATGACAGCCTGCAGCAGAAAATCTGATGACACCCTTGATTTAATTACTCACTACCACTGTTTATGCACAGGGATATATACTGCAGTGCAGCATGATACTGTGTTAACATCACTGAAACAGACTATTCGTCCCATGATGGTCTTCATCTTTTCCAAGAGCTCCTCCAAATAGTCTTCATGTAAACTCACCAACAAGTTTTTCTTCTTCATTGAGTTAGATAGCTTCACCTTCAAGGTATATGCACAACTTGCCTCAACTTTGAGTAAAGGAGTTTCTCCTGCACACTCTATTGAGTGACAATCTTGTCTTATAATACTTTCCATGTTTTTACTCTCACGGTGAAACATAGCCTATCCTATCAAAACCTTGGCAGGATTGCCTCAGGAGGAGAGGCTGAACCAAGTGGCCTGTATTCTTTAGAGTTGCAAAGAATGAGAGGTGGCCATAAGAGGTAAAAGCTCAAGTCGTCCATTCATTCTATCAGCTCTGCAGTGGAATGAGATCACAACTGATTTAATAACCCTTAGCGTGACTTTGCTGCTTTCTCGCCATAATCCTCGATTGTGTTACTGATTAAAAATCGCTCTACTTGAGCCTTGGAAATACTGAATGAACCGCTCTCAACAGTCCCCCATGGCATTTCACTGAAACATTCTAAATTCGTGCAGATTGCAACGGGGTGGATGCAGTTAACATGCATGCTTCTTTCCTGCAATGAGTTAGAACCAAGGAGCACAGAATCAGAATAATGGGCAAGCCATTTAACACGGAGAGGATGAGGAATTTCTTCCTTCAAGGAATGGTGATTCTTGGATTGTCAACCCCAGAGAGCTGTGGAAGCTCAAACTCTGAAGACAATTGCTGAAGGCAGAAATCAATTCATTTCTGAAGACTAGCTAGGTCAAGGAAGAAAGCCCAGTAACACGGCACTGACACAGACGATCAGCCAGGATCTAAATGAAGGGAAGAGCAAGCTCGGTGGATGAATGGCCTAATGCTGCTGCGACTTGTTTTCCCTTTATCCTCTGAAAGGCATACAGCAGATCACCTCTGTTTTTCCCTCAGTTCAAGGATTCATCCCAGCCAGATGAATCTTCCTTGTTGTGCAGAACATCTCAGGTATTATTTTCTCAATTGTTTTTGTACCTCATCTAGTCTCTATCTTTTTTATATAATTAAAACCAATCCAAGTGACCTGGATATGATGCTGCCACATAGCAAAATGAACAATCCCTCTTCCGTACCTACACTGGCCCTAAACCCCATCTCTTTCTCAGTTACATTGATGACTGCATCGGCGCCGCCTCGTGCTCCCACGAGGAGCTCGAACAGTTCATCCACTTCACCAACACCTTCCACCCCAACCTGAAGTTCACCTGGACCATCTCCAACACTTCTCTCTCCTTCCTGGACCTCTCTGTCTCCATCTCGGGCAACCACCTAGAAATCGACGTCCATTTCAAGCCCACTGACTCCCACAGCTACCTGGAATACACCTCCTCCCACCCACCCTCCTGCAAAAATGCCATCCCCTATTCCCAATTCCATCGCCTCCGCCGCATCTGCTCCCAGGATGAGACATTCTACTCCCGTACATCTCAAATGTCCTCATTCTTCATGGGCCGCAACTTCCCCCCCACAGTGGTCGAGAACGCCCTCAACCGTGTCTCCCACATTTCCCGGAACACATCTCTCACGCCCCGTCCCCGCAACAACAACCAAAAAAAGAATCCCCCTCGTCTTCACATACCACCCCACCAACCTCCGGATCCAACGCATCATCCTCCAACATTTCCACCATCTGCAATCAGACCCCACCACCAAATACATTTTTGCCTCCCCATCCTTATCTGCCTTCCGGAGGGACCAATCCCTCCGCGACTCCCTTGTCCGCTCCACACTCCCCTCCAGCCCCACCACACCCGGCACTTTCCCCTGCAACCGCAGGAAGTGCTACACCTGCCCCCACACCTCCTCCTTCACCCCCATCCCAGGCCCCAAGACGACTTTCCACATCAAGCAGATGTTCACCTGCACATCTGCCAATGTGGTATACTGCATCCGCTGTTCCCGTTGTGGCTTCCTCTACATCGGGGAAACCAAGCGGAGGCTTGGGGACCGCTTTGCAGAACACCTGCGCTCAGTTCGCAACAAACAACTGCACCTCCCAGTCGCGAACCATTTCAACTCCCCCTCCCATTCCTCAGATGACATGGCCATCCTGGGCCTCCTGCAATGCCACAGTGATGCCACCCGAAGGCTGCAGGAACAGCAAATCAGATTCAGCCTGGGAACCCTGCAGCCCAATGGTATCAATGTGGATTTCACAAGCTTCAAAATCTCCCCTCCCCCAACCGCATCCCAAAACCAGCCCAGCTCATCTCCACCTCCCTAACCTGCTTTTCCTCTCACCTCAAGCCACACCCCCATCTCCTATCTACTAACATCATCCCGCCCCCTTGACCTGTCCGTCCTCCCTGGACTGACCTATCTCCTCCCTACCCCCCTACCTACACTCACCTTTACTGGCTCCATCCCCGCCTCTTCGACTTGTCTGCCTCCTCTCCACCTATCCTCTCCTCTATCCGCCTCCCCCTCTCTCCCTATTTATTTCAGAACCCTCTTCCCCTCCCCCATTTCTGATGAAGGGTTTCGGCCCGAAACGTCAAGTTTTCCTGCTCCTATGATGCTGCTTGACCTGCTGTGTTCATCCAGCCCCATGCTTGTTATAATCGATCTCAACTGTTTGGCTCTATCCTTACTGCTCTGAAAACCAATGCATCTACAGGAAGGAGAGGTGATAAAACAAATCCACCTACCGCTCAGGAAGATGAAAAACTTGCAAGGTCACAGACGTTTCATATCGACAAAGTGCATTCGCAGTTCAATTCAACAAACCACAAACTCACTCAAGTACCAAATTCCAACACTGCAAATTACACTGGCCTTTTGAGTGCAGGCTGAAGAAATATGCATCAGAGTCAAACAAATAACACTGTGAAATAAGTGAAATCTGACTGAACCAGACCATTAAGTATTCCAATCACCCTTCACCTATCAGATTGCACAATAAGTTTCAATGTTGAATGGACAGGGACTGCTTAATGACTGAGGTGCTAACATCCCACAACACTTTAAAATTTCAACCTGCGCTCAGAATCCCTCAGGCCGGGATAACAAGTTTCAGAACCAAATATACAAGCCCTCTTTGCAATGATTTTCCGGGTGAGTAGAAGTTCTTGTTCATCACTTAACTCGTTCAACGTAAGTGGCTCAAATGGAGCAGGGATGGCCAGTGGGCCCGCGCGCAGCAGGGGTCGGCCAATGTACCCACAACAGGGATGGTCGTTGGAATGGGGTCTGGTACGGACAGTCAGCAGTTTGCGAGCCCAGTCAGACCATGTATGGAAGGCCCCAATGTTAACCTACTGCAGGCCCCTCAGAGAAAGGCTGTCATGTTTATTTTTTAAACTTTATTTCTTATTTTTCGATTGTGTCACATGAATAACTGTAAGGTAATGTAACTTTTTTGCCTTATTTCTCGATTTTGTACCTAGGTACTTGATACCTAACCTGGCACGGTGTAGAGCAAAATTGTAAACTTTTGTCTGTACTCCTGTACAGGTGACAATAACACAAATTCTAATTGGAAGAAAGTAAGGCCAACCTTCACAAAACCAAAATCCATCTTAAAACTCATGTTTCCAAATAAGAACAGAGTCCTCTTAACACTGAGTATTAGCACAGCCATGTCCCTCTTAAGATCAAGATTTGAAAATTCCATGCCAAAGTATCCCGTTCTTCCCTACCTATGATTCAAGTGAACAGGTGAATACCGGCCTCCATTCCACTCCATCATTTTCTATTCAATGAGTTACAGGCTCCAACACATGAATAAATTTGCCACAAATTTGATTTCCCTTTTGTAAAACCACTAAGTTTGTAAGTTCAGTCATTTGGTCACCCTCATTTCTTCTTGAAAAGTTCTTCGAGACTTCCTTAATAACAAATCAAGGCAGTTTACCAAGCCACGAATATAAAAAAAAAAGTGCTTGGCCCATTTCACAAACCAAATCTCCTGATATTACTTCAGAATACCGTGCCATTTGAATTCCCACAAAATGGTACTTACACTTCCTCTTTCCAACAGCAGCTGGCATCTGCTCAGACAGTCTGGGCTGTTGGTGAACTCAACCAGGGCCTTTTCTGCCTGCAGCCGGGTCGATGTGTCAGTAGTTTCATAGAGCTGTTTGCACAGTATCTCTAGTTGGGCTAAGCTCTGCAATGAGAAATTAAATATTGACGATTGAAACACAGACGCAATATTAGAATTTACAGCTTTCTGGATTCTATCTACACTAAGAAATAAAGAAGACTTGCAGTCAAATAGTAGCTTTCACAACCTCGGGATGTCTCAAAGCACTGCATAGCTAACCAAGTGAGTGCAACTAGTGTGGTTCAAACAGCAGCACACTTGCCCCTGAATCATAAGGCTCCAGGTTCAACTCCTTCTCCAGCATCCGAGTACAAAAGTCGAGGTGGGAACTCCGTTATAGAAGTGAGCAACTAAAAGGTGCTATCTCTGACCTCAAAACTTGGTCTTATCTGCCTGCTCAGGGAGATGAAAGACCTGATGACAACAGCTTGAAGAAGCTCAGTGAGGTTATCCCAGTGTACGCGCCAATACCTTTCCCTCAGACGAAACAGATCAAATCAGTTTCATCCTTTTGTTTGTGGGAGACTGCGAAGCAACTATTGGCACTTTGTTTCCTACAATAGGAGCAATATTTCAACAATTACCTCATTGGTTGCAAAGCGCTTCCACAAGTCCAGTAGTTATGAGAAATGCAATTGTTTATTTTGTTTTTGTATTCACTATCAGAGACAACAGCTAACTTCTCGCAAGCACCCACAAACAGCCATGTGGTAAAGACCAAATTGGATCATTTGCTTTGAGTGACATTGACTGAAGGATAATTATTGGCCTGGACATTGTACAGAAGAAATTTGGATTGAAGTCACACTCAAGTGCTCAATCACATAACCTTGGTTCACAGTTCAAGGCAGTGCAAAGTATGGGGTGCTGCAGCGTTGCAAACTCCATTTAGCAGTTTCAATGTTAAATGAAGGTTCCAACTACTTTCTGAGGAGGACATTCAAATCATGCTATCACAGCTCAAGGGCAGAAGGGAAGTGTCCTGACCAACAGTACTCCATCAAAGACTAAGTGACCTGTATTTCCATTTCATACATCTTGTTATGTTCACTGACTTGACTGTGCAGTCATGGAGACAACTGCATTGGACGTTTAGTTCTTTGCAACATTGTGTGAAGTTTTGGAAACTCAATAGACACCTTCAGGTTCAGCTGTGCATCACATTAGGATAACGATGCACCCGAGATTTGGCTGAGATCTGCCAGGAGTGTGGAATTTCGGTGTGCATACTTACAGAACTGATAATAACAGTCATCAGATGAATCTACATTACATTATCTGGGCAAGACACTCCGAAAGCTCATGGGATGCAGCTATTTGATCAATTAATGCATTTAATTAAGTCCGCTTGCTGCAGGCCACACCCAATACGGATGACACAACTTAACGAATTGCAATTCTCATTTAGTACAGTTGTAGTTCAACGAAGAACATCAATCTGAGAGGAAAGGCTATCCTCTGTGCAGGTCAACAGAGCCATTGTGGTAGGAAAACTTGCAAATTCCAGACTCAACTTGAATGCAAGCTTGGACATTGGCAAGCTCAATCTACTCCCACTGAACTGAAGTAAACAAAGGGCATGGCTCTGGGTGATCTTGCATTTAGACACTGTGGCAATTCCTTTACGAATAAGGCCACATTGGTCAAATATTGCTGCAATGTGCAGAAAACATGAGCCTTGTAGAAGACTTTATTGATGATCATTCAATCTGGCGGATGGGGAGAAGTAAACTGGTCCCGAAAGCATATGTGCACAACACATTCGGCAAGGGGATCATTATTAGCTCAGTTTTCTTTTACTCCGCAAATATGGGCAGAGAATAAAAGTTTTTACTTCCCCATTTAGCAAGCTGTTTTCTTCATTTCCTTGAATCGACCATAACCACTGGCAACTCACAAGCAAAGCATGTGCAACTAAGTTATCTCTAGACACTAACTCTTGGACAGACAGCTTACCGCAATCGACACACAGTTGTCTCGTCTGTGCGGCATCATAGGAGCAGGAAAGCTTGACGTTTCGGGCCTAGACCCTTCATCAGAAATGAT
>JAHRHZ010000003.1:1605464-1627855 GCA_024137785.1 Ginglymostoma cirratum
ATCATTTCTGATGAAGGGTCTAGGCCCGAAACGTCAAGCTTTCCTGCTCCTATGACGCTGTTTGGCCTGCTGCGTTCATCCAGCTCCACACCTTGTTATCTCGGATTCTCCAGCATCTGCAGTTCCTATTATCTCTGTCTCTTGTCAACGTTAGCTGCCTTGTAAAAATTCACTCACATTATTGTGGGAGAATAGTTACTGACAGAAGCATATATCACCCGAGTTGAAGCACTATTAAGAGACAGATGGAGCCGAACGTGGCTCCATCAAGCCTGCCCCCAACAAGACTTGGTGGAACCACGTACATACGTATGCCATTCCCTGAGCAACCAATATTCACAGACAGCCAGAAGTCGCCAAAAACATGATGTGAAAACACTGAAATTCCTCTCCAATAATCCAAACTAGCTCAGCATAACTCGACACAATGAACCCAATTCTTTTCATCAGAGTAATATGGAAATTTATTTTCCATACCAGAAATGAACTCTCCACACACACCTTCCCTGTTCCTCTTTCAAAGTCTACATGAGTTACAATTTGTTCCAGAGGAGAGAGATTCCTGTGAGAAGTCAATTCTGACATTAATCCCAACTCAGCAAAGAATTTAGTTTTATTTCTCATGGGTTCCATTATCTCCTCAAATGATCTGGACAGGAGCCCAAACACCTCATCATTTCAAAACTACCATCAGGTCTTCTCAAAGTCTGTATTTCTTCAAGCTGAAGGCCTCCTGTTTAGAGTCTACATTTTAACGAAGAGCCTTGAAGCCAGGAAATAATCTCGCCAATCATCTCTGCATTTAACCACCACACTTGATTTCTCTAACTGCGTGAAATATGCCACAGCTTTGTTCAGTCTTACCATAAAGGGCTTCATTTTATAATCAATGCTTCAAAAATTTAAATCAAAAAACCAATTTGATTTTGTCACAGCCATCACACCACTTCTAAACCAGGACGTGTACCCATGTGATCAACTTCTGCCCTTAGCTTCCTTTCTCCATCCATTGCTCTTTGTATAAACTGTAGTCCTGAGCTCTCCAGATACTGTTCGAAAAGGTGGCTCCACTCTGCTGGGACACAAAATAGCCAGCAACTGAGTGACGTGATGAAATGTACTCTCTACTCACATTTTCATTCCAGCTACTCAGTAAAGAAGTATGCTTTGCATGTCCTCAATGACAACATGATCAACAACTGTCCAACTGTGGTGCCTTCCGAAACACTAGTCCTTATCAGCTCTGATTCAGATTGTTCCCTCCAATGTCAACTCTCTGGCAAAGCAGCTTCAAACAAACCAGGAAAACAGTTTATAAAACAACAGCCACTTTCCTCAGCATTTTTGTAAATCAAGGTATATGACATCATCAGCTCGGTACTAGCCAATGGTTCATTCCTGTTTGAGTGGGGGGCAGGGGCAGTGGCAGTGGCAGTGACAGTGAGGATAGGTGGGGCGGGAGAAGAGTCAGAGAGGTGGAGGAGCGAGACAGGGGGCAGGAGATGGGGGCGGCTGAGGGGAGGAGGCAGCAAGGAATAAGTGGGGAGTAAGGGACATATAAAGCTAGAGGACATGGCAGCATTCAAGGCTACAATTTGGACAACAAAACCCAGAATAGGACAGGAAGGAACAGTGTGTACCAAACAGCAGCAAAAAAAGGTTATAGGGGGAAGCAAATCATAAAATGACAAAACTAATGGCTGTTTACATGAATGCAATTGTCTTTGGAACAAGGTGTATGAATTAACAATGCACAAGTACAAGTTAAATGGGTATGATCACATCAGAGGCATGGTTACAACAAAATCAAAATCAATGAGCGAAATACTCAGGGGTTTGTGACTTTCCGAAGGACAGGCAGGAAGGAAAGGGTGGTGAGGCAGCTTTGTGAGAACAGGATGGAGTAATTTAACAACAAGAAATGATCTTGGATCGGAGGATGCAAAAATCCACATTGGTGACGTTGAGAACTAAAATGGGGATTATTACACTGGTTGGAGTGGTCTGTACGTTTCCAAACAGTTGCAGTGTGATGGTTCAGTGAAGAACTCGGGAGATAATGAGGACATTTAAAAAAGCAGGGCATAAGTAATGTAGCCAGGGTTAGTCCGAACGGCAGAGTTGACTACAAGAAATAACTCACTGTATATTTGGGACAGTTTCATAAAATACGGATGCAACGGGAACCTCACTGCACAACAAGAACAGAAATCTGTCCACAACACTAAAACTGGTGTGAACAGGCTTTAAATTAATTGATTCATCTCACTGAAACATCATCACACTGTAATCACAAGAGTTTGCATACAACAGAAATACATGCTTGTCAAGTTTGTCCAAAATCTGGCTGCTCTAATTCTGGAAGAAACCACCCAAAAAAATCACTTTGAAAATTGTACAATCGTAAAACACCCATAGCTTTGGTATAGTTCGGCTGCAAATGATCAAAGGGGCAGAAACCAGCAATAACTGCACTGCTCTCTTTTTTGGGCAATACAAATTCTTGATATTTTACACAGCAACACACATTTGGGTTTACAATTGATTTCCATTTCCCTGACATTGAAGATTGGTTCTCAACATCAACTCCACTGTACAGTAACAAGAACAATTACAGAATGGCTGGCAAATGAGATTCAGAAGGCTAAGGTTAATCCTCAATTGAGAGAGTCAGTTTATTACTGACAGATTTAACATGTTCAATCATGAATGTACATGGACCCTGCAACAGGATAAGCTGTCACCTTTTAAACAGTGCCTCAGATCATTGCTTTCAGCCCTGAATTTACAAGACACCAAAATTCATTAGCACTCAGGTGACTGCCCTACAGTCTCATCAACACCTCGTCAACAGATTGCACGCAAGTAATCTTTTCCAGTTACTCTATGGTCAAGGCAATCGGGAAAATGTGCTGAATTACAACACTGGGGCCTGTCACGTGCAAAGTTTTGACCCCGCCCACTGTAAATTCCGTCTCTTTGCTGACTAATGGCAGTTTTACAAACACAACAGCAAGTAAGCCAAGGAAAACTAACAAGCTGACCACCTCAGGGTGAACCGCAGAACCCAGGCGTTTCAGGTTAAAATATCACCATGGCAAACAACCTTGAAAAATTTGCCAGGCTGGCAAAACCAAAAAGAGTAACCATCAACTCTGCTAAAAGCCAAAAAGTAAATGCATATCATGCAGGGGAGGAGCACTGTCATTTTTATCCTCCCACTGAGCTCCAGTCTTCCACTACCTGATCAAAATTAGAGTCATACAGATGTGCAGCACAGAAACAGGCCCTTCGGTCCAACTCGTCCGTGCCGACCAGATATCCGAAATTAATCTAGTCCCATTTGCTAGCATTTGGCCCATATCCCTCTAAACCCTTCCTGTTCATATACCCATCCAGATGCTTTTTAAATGTTGTCATTGTACCAGCCTCCTCCACTTCCTCTGGCAGCTCATTCCACACACACACCACCCTCTGCATGAAAAGGCTGCCCCTCAGGTCCCTTTTAAATCTTTCCCCGCCCACCCGAAACCTATGCCCTCCAGGTTTGGACATCCCTCTCCTCTGAAAAAGACGTGGCTTATTCACCCGATCCATGCCCCTCATGATTTAAAACCTTCTGCAACGTCACCCCTCAGCCTCTGACACTCCAGAGAAAATAGCCCCCAGGCTATTCAGCCTCTCCCTATAGTTCCAACCCTGGCAACATCCTTGTAGATCTTGGCTGAACGCTTTCAAGGTTCACCACATGGTTCCTACAGCAGGGAGACCAGAACTGAAAGCAGTGTTCTAAAAGTGGCTGAAACTATGTCCTGTACAGCCACAACATGACCTTCTGAACACCTCTACTCAAGGCAGTGACCAACGAAGGCAAGCGTACCAAACGCCTTCTTCACTGTCCTGTCTACTCGTGACTCCACTTTGAAGGAACTATGAACCTACACTCCAAAGTCTCTTTATTCAGCAACACTCCCAGAACCTTACCACTAAAGTGTATAAATCCTGCCCCAATTTGCCTCTCCAAAAAGCAGCACCTCACATTTATCTCCATTAAACTCCATCCGCCACTCCTTGGCTTGATACGCACAAAGAAGCTCAGCGATCCGGTCAGCTGGCAGAGTACGAAACATCAGCATGCCGGCACTACCCAAGGATACCTCCGATAAAGAATTTTACCTGAGATCTGGCTGAGTATCTAACACAAAAGGTATGTCTCCATCTCTGGTGGAGCTCAGAATGGAGCTTTTCACACCGTAAAAAAGGAAAGATTCTGCGTTTCTAAGGTTGGTATGACAGCAGCAAATGTCTGAGCTGTGAACTGTGGCACAATCAACAGTTTTCCAGCCTGCAAGCCATAAGGTTGACTGGTCAAACCCCACTCCACTAATTAAGCAAATAATTGTGACAGTTTTGTAGTACTGTTTAAGTTGTCAGCTTTTGGATGAGACATCAATCTAAAGCCCTATTTGACCTTTCAAATCAATGTCAAAGATTTCACAGCACTATCTGAAGAGTAAAGCATTTCTCTCACAACGTCCAGCCTTGTACCATGCAATGTGGAATTTTCTGGGGATATGGTACATTTTCCTGATGTCCCAGAACAGTTTGCTTTGGGGAGATCCAGACTAAACACGGATTGTAACTAGCCTACTCTTCTCTCTTGATCAGTGCAGTGTGCTTGCGGCTTGTCATTTTCTTCTGGATTATCATGAATCCTTTAAAATCTCTCAACGGATTACCAAGTTACATTTGGCCAGGCTCACAGTCAATAACAGGAAACTCCTTGTAGATAATCAGATGGGGTTTCAGTCTTGCAGCTGCCTTAACGTATTTGTTCAAATGTGTTCTTCACCCCACCAACAACTAAGACTGGGCTCCTAGCACTATGACAGATCAAGAACTATCCGAAGGTTACAAAATTTAAAATATTCCTTCCATAGACAAACCAACTTTCAAAGCTCAATTTCAAATCAGAATTGGATGAATACTTGAAGAAAAAACAAATGACAGATCCAATGGGAAAGAGCAAAGAAGTGCATCTGTCACAACAAACTGATCATCCTCTTCCAGTGCCAACTAACTCCCCAAGCTTGGCATCATTGAAGGAGTTGGAGAACCTCACTGCTGAGTATCAGTGAAACACAAATGACGGCATTTGCAGAAAACCCGAACATCAGTGTTGTGAATAAAAGCCCAGGTTTCTTGCATTCCAAGAGTAAAACATGCACAGCAATTCACAGGTGCATTCAACAAAACTGCTATCTGAACCCAGAAGTTAGTGGTCAGACTGTGACCAAAACCTTGGGTCAAAGACTGAGGCTTTGGCAAGGAGAGCGCAAAAGCATGTGATAGACAAGGGAGGAAATTTCAGCGTGAGAGCCAAGGTAGCTGATGAACTGCCAAAAATTTGGAACAAGTAAAAATTAGTGATACACAAAGAGCCAGAGTTTGGAGAAGCACCAAAAAGAAATAGGCACGGCCAAGAGGATGGTGGAAGTCGAAAACAGGGATGATAATTTAAACACCATGAATAAAAACAATCTGATAGCACATAACAGTTGCAGTAGTTGCTTTGAGCAGTGGGCCCAAGAAGGTGGATTGATAATGGTGTAACTTAAGTTGTTCATTCTACCAGTTAAGTAATATCACATGGCTCATATTTCACTGATCGAAGAGATGCAATCAGAGATTACTAGGAAATGTACTGCACTGTACGAAACAATGTGGCAGTACAATCAAAGTAACATCAAGACAGACAGTAGTAGTTCAATAAGATCCTCACAAGCACCTTTTCAATAAACGCTGCCCCTGTCAGCAATGCCAATATTATGTGAAAAATGAAACTAAGTGAAGATAGTGGCATTCAAATTGGAGTAGGTTTCATGTCAAAGTATGATATGGTTTTGGCAGTTCGTGAGTTCCTCAGTTTTGGTCGTTTTAACACTACCACCTCTGTTGCCATTTTTTTAGTCATAAAAGTACAGAACACATCGGCTGACATCATGCGCTGTTGCGGATTAGGTTAAAGAAAGCACAAAATTTCTGACAATTGATTACTCACTAATTAATTAAACAAAAAAGGGACATAATATTTTAACAAAGATCTGTAGCTTGGGTTGCGGTGTGAGTTGTTGGTTGGTTCGCCAAGCTGACTGCTTTTCATGCAAACATTTAGCCTCCCTTCTCGGTGAGATCATCAGTCCTGTGTATCCTCTGTTGAAGCGCTGTTGTTCTGTCCCCCTCTGAATTTATATGGTCCAGATTATATACATCACATTTGTCCTGCTCATTGTAGGCATGGGGTCTTTCATCTTTGAGAGTAACTGGCGAAGTGTGGCTGTTGGTTTGTGTGCTATCCTTATTCCAAGAGGTCGTAAGATAGTACACTAACAGCCACACTTCACCAGTTACTCTCAAAGACGAAAGACCCCATACCTACAATGAGCAGGACAAATGTTATATATAAATACCATACAGCAACTATGAGAAGCATGACATAGGACAGACGGGGAAGAAAGTTGCCACCAGGATACGTGAACGCTAACTCGCAGCAAAATGGCACAACTATCTCTCCCTCATTTCAATACACTCTGACATAGAAGGACATCAACTTGACTGGGACAAAGTTACAGTACCAGCACAAACGAGACAAAGATAAGCATGAGAATTCCTGGAGGCCTGGCCATCAACCACCGATGAAAATTAACAAACATGTTGAAATAGACCCCACCTACATATCACCACGGTATAAAACTGCCACCATGACAAACCGGACCATATAAATTCAGAGCGGATAACTCCAAAAAGGGATATCGTTACACTGTCATTGTGAGAATTCTCATTTTTCCTTTTCCTATATAAAAAAGACAATGGCCCAGTTTCAGCAACAGAGAATTCTATACAAACACAGACATAAGTCCTGACCTTGTTATATAAACAATGGCGAACTGGGTTGTTAGTCAGATGTCTCTGCAGCCTAAAGAAACCTGCTATGATGTTGCAGGACACAATAGCGGGTTGTGGGATTGTACATGCTTACAATGAGATTATGTTTTATTGAACAAATAAATGCCTCCATACAGTTTTGTCTAAGTCAACAGAAAGGAAAGCTATGCAGTTATGTAAAACTTCAGACGTGCCTTGGGCAGTCCCAAAGCTGAGCTTCAACAACTGCTTTTGAAGTACAATCACTGGTGCTGGAAGACTTGGACAAACAACTTGGAACAAACAACCAGACAGCCTCGCTTTAGTGGTGGGGATTGATGGAGCAAGAGACAAGATGAATCTGCTCCCTTTCAAGTGGCAAAGCTGAACAGGCCTTGGTTTAATGCAGAAACCAAAAGATGGTTTTGCTGATAGTACACCACTCCCTTGGTGCTGCAATGGGAAGCTAACATAATATGATAAGAACAAATGTCCTGGGTGGAGGCTTGAACACCACAGGTTTTAACTCTTAGGAGGTTGTTCGCTGCAGAAGCCAGAATGACACTTTTTAAGGTAATTTCACACAATTGTTCATCCAGACTATGAGGCACGTCCTTGGCAAGTGGGACTTGAACCTGGGACTTCTGGATCAGAAGCAGGGACGCCACCACTGCAGCACAAGATCCGAGGGAAATCCCTTCTATGTTTGGCCAAAGTGCAGACGGATGGTGTTGCTGGGTATGGAAATTTTCAGTTATAAAGAAAGACTGGACAGGGTGGGACCTTTTTTTTAAACTGGAGCGGAGGAGGTTGACAGGCAACCTTATACAAGTTCATAAGATCATGAAGGGTATAGACAGAGGTAATGGAAGAAGTCTTTTCCCTAGGATGGGGGATTTCAAGACAAGGGGACTCATTTTCATGGTGAGAGGAGAGAGATTTAAAAAAGACATGAGGGGCAATTTTGTTTTTTTTTTTTAACAGAGTTGTTGGTGTGTGGAATGAACTTCCTGAAAATGTAGTGAATGTCGGCATGATTACAACATTTAAAAGACATTTGGATACGCACATGACTAAGAAATGTTTGGAGCGATATGGGCCGAATGCAGGCAGGTGGGACTAGGTTAGTTGGGATTATGGTCAGCACGGATTAGTTGGATCAAAGGGTCTGCTACCATGCTGCATGACTCAATGATGTTTATCGAACAAGCAGATTGTTCTCAACATCATTGTGTGTGACTGGCAGCAAAGATTGATTAAGCTCAATCTACACTCGACACTCGGAGGTCTTACTGTGCAAGTCCCATCTGCTCCACTGGCACATTATAACATGGCTGAACAGGTTCATTCAAAACCTCGACACTAGATTATTTCTAGTCATTCTGATCCATGAGATTCACCCTCACCTTTCCTGATTAACAGCTGTCAAAGCAGCAAGACAGAGAAGCAACCACTTCACTTGAATTAACTGTACAAATTAATACCACAAATAACTGATGAAAAAGACAACGGCTTTCTTGTGGTGCAGTAGAGTGACGTGACAAGACCTTGGGACATTTTCTGTATGGCTGGGCTGCAGCAATTACGTTCATATTTGACCAAGCCCTACCACACAATGCCATTTCTGTAGATCCTCTGCCAAGAAGAGCACATTGCAGACAACCCCATATACGGATAGACCCCTTTTTACCCTCATGTAACAGACTGACATCAACCACCCTATGTGGCTGCCATAATTGTAAATGCTTCTCAATTGGAGATGCTCTTCAAATGCAATGACATTAACAACGTGCACTGAGTCAGAAAACGCAAAGCACAATCTTGCAGAAACTGCAAGTTTTCGACAAAAGCAGAACTTACGGGTCATTCTGCTATGACAATTCCAAAGTCCTCAACTCCAATGTTCCTTCACTTGTCCCATCTGCATCTCCCTTTGCCACGCGTCACCATTGCTTTTATTATGAAACCCTTCAAGTGGGCCAGTCTATCACAGGCCTCCCTTTTTGAGGTTTCCCACTTTCCTTGCCTCTGCACTTACATCACACCAAATTACACAAAACGCTTTCCAATTCTCATGAAAAATCACCAATTGAATTTTCTCCGCAGGCGCGGACTGACTTATTGTGCATGTGTTCATATCTCTGCAAATTGACAGGTGCTACAGCTGAAATGAAGCAACTGTACAAACTGAAAAACTGGGGTAGAATCTCACTTTCACTGCAGAGTTGTTCAGTGGGAGAAGTGCTTTCTGTTTCTGCCCTTCAAATGAAATATTAGCACTGACCTCGGCAGCTTTCAAATAGCCGAAATCAGACTCTTGAACTGGAGTCTCTGGATCGTTGGGAGTTTGGCAAGGACCTTCTGGAGAGACTGCAAAACAGCTAAGCAGTATGTGAATGAGTAGCAGCCACACATGTGACGCAGAGTAGGCTGACTGCCTTGCACTGGAGGGGAGCGTGCACATAGGAGTCCTGATCACAACACAAAAATTTCTCCAGGTAGACCTGCTGTTACAACACCTTTCCCGAGCATCTGGAAAGTTAAGACTCATTCACGAGTAGAGAGATTTTCAACAACCATTTCCAGCTTCAATTAACAGGTGGGGTGCCCAAATACAAGTTTCATTCAGGTATCAAAAAACACAAAACAAATCACGAACAAAAAACTGCAGATGGTGACAACTGGAACAAAAACACTGCGCATTGGAGAAACTCAAAAGATCTGGCAGCATCTGTGGAACAGACTCAAGGTTCCACATCTTGCATTTCTTCGGAGCAAAAGGGCCACCTGATTCGAAAAGTCAAGTCTGTTTCTCTCTCAACAGATGCTACTAAACCTGCTGAGTTATTCCCACAATTTCTGTTTCTACAACATATTATCATTTGTACAGAGAATCCATGATTTCTCATCTATTTCAAAAACAGATCGGTGAAATAAAACAATTGTGAATCACTACTGTAATTGACAGCTACAGTCTTAGCAACCCTGACACCATTCTTCCAAATTTTACACCGCAACATAATTTTAGCATAAACTGCATTGAAGCAGACACACTCATCTTGATAGCTTGGAGGTTTTAGATTGAAACACTGGAGATCAGATATTGTTCAGATGTAGATTTCAAAAAGGTTTGCATTTATAATGTACCATTCACAAACTCAGCAAGTCGCAAAGTGGTATAAAGGCAACAAATTGTTTCACGTGTACTGGCATCATGCACATCTCAGAAATGCATCACACGCATGTGGTCAATGGAAAGCTGGTCTAAGCAAAAGCAACCTGCCATTTTGTACGTGACAAGATTGCATAAAAAGCAATGAGATGAATGATGCAATTTTGCTGCTTTGAACTGGATATCTGCAAAATCCACTTGAACCACTGCAATGGGTCAATGCCTATCTTAGTTTATCGTCCCTTACAAAGACTCTGGTGAAGATCCATTAGCATTAAATCAACGTCCTTTACTACGTCATGACCAAGCAGAATCGTAACCAAATGCCCAACAATCTGAACACAACTGCTGTCTCGGCTCAGTAACTCACTCACTCAGCTTTGAGTCATGACATTCCAGGTTCAACCCAAATCCAGTGCTTCAGGATAAAAGTGAAGGTTTGGCAGTCCACAACAGTGTGTAAGGCACATGGCACCTTTGACGGTGCCATCTTTTGGTTCACACATCCAGAATCCTCAAGAGAAGCTACGTTCCTGGTGTCCTGCCAACAAGTAGCTCTCAAATCAGCATCGCAGATAATAAAGATAATCCAGTCAAGGTCACATGGCTGTTGGTGAGTGTTTGCTAATCAGGAATTAGTTTTTGAGCCTCCTATATCATGACCGTCATGGCCAGAGTGCATGAAAAGAAATCGGTAAGGAAACTGTATTCTCTTTGACACTTCCATGTTTAACTTGCCGAACTGAAAATGATCAATGCTGATCTTTCCAAAAGCCTCTGGAGGTCCCTTCATTGAATAAACATTCCAGCTAACAACAAGAAAAGAATTTGGAAACAATGTGTTTCCAGCCAGAGACTCAGTTGTGCAGCATGGAAACAGGCCCCTTGGTCTAATTCCTCCATGCCAATCAGATATCGAAAATAAATGTCTGCATTTGGCCAATATCCCTCTAAACCCTTCCTATTCATGTACCCATCCAGATGCCCTTTAAATGTTGTAATTATCCCCACCACCACTTCCAGCGGCAGCTCATTCTGTACACACACCACCCTCTGCATGAAAACGTTGTCCGTTAAGTCCCTTTCAAATCTTTCCCCTCTCGCCTTAAACCTATGTCTTCTAGTTTTGGACACTCCTACCCTGGGAATAAAGGCCATGGCTATTCATCCTGTCCCTGCCCCCCATGATTTTATAAACCTCTCAAAGGTCACCCCTCAGCTCTGACACTCCACGAAAAATAGCCCCAGCTTGTTCTGCCTTTCAAACCTTCCAAACCCAGCAACATCCTTGTATGTCTTTTCTGAATCCTTTCAAGTTTAACAATATCTTTCCTACAGCAGGGAGACCAGAATCGAACACAGTATTCCAAACGTGACCTCAATGTCCTGTACAGCCACATGACCTCCCAACTTCTTTACTCGATGCACTGAACAATGAAGGTCGGTGCGCCAAACACCACCTTCACCATTCTGTCTACCTTTAAATCCACTTTCAAGGAACTATGCACCTGCACCCCTCGGTCTCTTTGTTCAACAACACTCACCAGGACCCTACCATTGAGTGTATAAGTTGTGCCTGATTTGCCTTTCCAAAATGCAACAGCTCACATTTATCTAAACTCTACCACTCCTCGGTGCATTGCCCATTGAACTCCAAGATAACCTTCTTTACTGTCCATTACACCATCAATGTGGTGTCATCTGCAAACTTACGAACCATTCCTCCTATATTCACATCCAAATCATTGATTGAAAAAGGTAGTGGACCCAGCACCAATTCTTGCAGCACACCGCTGGTCACAGGTCTCCAGTTCGAAAAACAACTCTCCACCACTACCTCCTGTCTCCTATCTTCACGCCCTGGGCAAAGGCAAGCAGCAAAATCCATGATGTTAGAATGGGCACTAATGCTTTCAAGGTCATCTTGCAATGGAGGAAGCAACACTGCCAGCTTAACATTTTGGCGATTCCCATCGAGATGGGCCCTCCACACCAGAAATAAATACTTCTTTCTCAGATGATCGAAGTCTGAGCTTCTTGGACTACTTTGTTTCAAGTTCCAACAGCTACTGAGGTGCGTCATAACATCACTGATCAAGTTGTTAGAAAGCATTGATAATACAGTGATTCTAAGACAGTTATTACTGACCACTAGTGACAGAGCAGATCCCAGGCTGAGAAGACAGCTTGTTCAAACCTTCCAACTCTCTAAGGTTCTCGAGTCAATTAGTAGCTCAGGTTGTGGATGCTGTGGTTGGTTGGCTCGCCGAGGTGGTTTGTTGTTCCGCAGACGTTTCATTACCATGCTGGGTAACATCTTCAGTGCAGCCTCCGATGAAGCGCTGTTGTGTTTTCCCACCTGGTATATAAACTCCATTGGATTGGATTTCCTCATTTTCAGTTTTCCTTCACAGTGGTGTATATATAGGGTCTAGTTCAACATTACATTGGACACACGAAGAAAACTGGCCACAAGACTAAATGAACACCAACCACCAACAAGGCACGACCAATATTTACTCATCTCCATTCACACGGATGAAGAGAACCTCCAGTCTGATTGGGAGAACACCAGGATCCTCGGACAGGCCGAACAGGGACAAGCTCGGGAATTCCTAGAGGTCTGGTTCTCCACCATGAAGGCCATCAGTAAACACTTAAGAATTAGACCCTACATACCACAGAGAGGACAAACTGGAAATGAGGTAATCCAATCCAACAGACCCAGAGTTTAAACACCAGGTGGGAAAACACAGCGGCACTTCATCAGAGGCTGAACTGATGATGTTACCCAGCAGGGTAATGAAACATCTGCAAATCAATGAACCAGCTCAGTGAGCGAGCCACCCATAGCTTCCAACTCCATCTTGCTGTCTGGAATGAAGCCTCTGCTTTTCTGGCAGAAGGCAAACTAATGGGTCTACGCTCATCAAGGAAAGACCTGGGTGGGGGGGGGGGGGGGGGGTCCTTATTTAAATTTACACCAACACGTTTTTGTCTGCGATAACAGTGGCTGCATTTGAATAGTATACGATGGTCTGTAAAGACCTTTGTGACATCCAGATGTCATGAGTAGCACAATAAAAATGTGCTAACAAAGGATTCTGCAGACATAAGCAACATCTAGGTTTGGGTTGACACATGGTTCATAACACTTTTAAACTCTAAAACCATTCATTACAAAATCGTTGTGACAATGTGGAGCTGGAGGAACACAGCAGATCAGGCACTAGAGGAACAGGAAAGTCTGGATCGGAACCCTTCATCAGGACTGGGGATTGGGAAAGGAGCTAGGAAATAAATGGGGGGCTGGGGGGCAGGAGAGTGGACGAGGGGAAGGTAGGTGGCATGGTGATAGGTGGATGCAGGCAGGGGGTTGTGGAGATTGATCAGTGCAATGAGTGGGATGAATAGGTGGGAAAGATGATAGACAGGTTGTGTCAGGTCACGGAGTTGGGGATGAGAGGGAGGGTTAGTCGTGGGATGGGGCGGGGGTGAGGAGATCTTGAAGCTAGTTAATTCTATGTTGAGGTGGAAAAGGTTCGACCACATCTAAAAGTGAAAGCCCTAAATTGGAGGAAGGCCAATTTTGTTGGTATAAGGTAAGAACTTTCAAAAGTTGGTGGAGGCGAACAGTTGCAGTAAAGGGATGACTGGAAAATGGGAAGCCTTCAAAATGAGCTAGAATCCAGAGACAGTATGTTCCTGTTAGGGTGAAGGGCAAGGCTAGTAGGTGCAGGGGATGCTGGATGACTCGAGAAATTGAGGTATTAGTCAAGAAAAAGGAGGAAACAGATGTCAGGTATCGACAGCAGAGGTCGAGTGGATACTTAGAAGAGCGTAAATGCAGTAGGAGTACACTTAAGAGGGAAATCAAGAAGGTAAAAAGGAACCATGAGACAGCTTTGGCAAACAGGATTAAGGAGAATCCAAAGGGATTTTATGAAGAATCGCAAAAGAGTAACAAGGGAAAGAAGAGGGCTCCTTCAAGATCAGCAAGGCTGCCTATGTGTAGAAGCTCAGGAGATGGGGGAGATAGGATACTGAAGTGATAGTGAAGGCGGCATTTGATATGCTTGCCTTTACTGGTCAGTGCACTGAGTATAGGAGTTGGGAGGTCATGTTGCAGCTGCACAGGACACTGGAAAGGTGACTTTTGCAATACTGCATGCACTTCTGGTCTCCCAGAAGTGAGGAATGTTGTTGTGAAACTTGGAAGGGTTCAGAATAGATTTACTCGGATATTGCCAAGTTTGGAGGGTTTGAGGTGTAGAGAAAAGCTGAATGCGCTGGGCTATTTTCTGTGGAGCATTCGAGGCTGAAATGTGACTTTATTGAAGTTTATAAATTCATGAGTAGCACGGACAGGGTTAATAGCCTAAGGTCTTTTTCCAAAGGTAGGCATAGCCTTAAGATGAGAACGGAAAGATTTTAAAGGGACCGACGGGCTCACTTTTTCACACAAAGGATGGTATGTGTGTGGAATGAGCTTCCAGAGGAAGTGGTGGAGGCTGGTACAATTACACAATTAAAAGCCATCTGGATAAGACGATGAAGAGCAAGGCTTTGGAGGGATATGGGCCAAATGCTGGCAAATGGGACTGGATTAATTTAGGATATTGGTTAGCATGGACGAGTTGGACCGAAGGGTCTGTCTCCATGCTGTACAACTTGGACTTTGTGACTTGCACAACACCAGTCTCAGGCAATGACCGTCTCCAACAGAAGAATTAAACCATCACCTCTCAACATTCAATTGTACTACGATCTTTGAACTGCCAACTCACAACAACCTGGTCGTTACCGCAGACGTAAAAACTGATATGGATTGGCCATACAGAGTCATACAGCATGGAAACAGATCCTTGGGTCCAACCAGTCCATGCCAAACATAAACCCAAACTAAACTCGTCCCACCTGCCTGCCCCTGGCCCATATCCCTCCAAACCTTTCCCTAATCATGTACTTATCCAAATGTCATTTAAATGTTGTAACTGTACCCACATGTACTACTTTCTCTGAAAGTTCATTCCACACAGAAATCAGTGTGAAAAAAGTTGCCCCTCATATGTCTTCTTTAAATCTCTCCCCTCTCACCTTCAAAATACACCTCATCATCTTGAAAACCACTCCTGCTGTTCACGTCAGCTATACCCCTGCTGATTGTGTAAACCTTGAAAATGTCACCTCTCAAACTCCTACACTCCAGTGAACAAAGTCCAAAACTATCCAGCCTCTCCCAAAAACTCAAACCATGCATAGCCAGCAACATCTTGGCAAATCTCTTCTGAATCCTTTGCAGCTTAATAATATGAACCTCCTATAACACAGTGACCAGAACTGGACACGATACCCCAGAGTAAGCCTCAATGTCCTGAACATCTCAACATTACAACCCAACTCCGATACTCAGAGAACAGAGGAAAGCAGGCAAATGTACCAAACACCTTTTTAACCACCCTATCTATACATGATGCAAACTTGAAACAATTATGGACCTGAGCCCTCAGATGTCTCTTGTTCTACAACCACGACCTAAAGCCCCACTTGTAACTGTAGAAACCCTGCCCTTGTTGTTTTATCAAAATACAACATCTTGCATTTATCCAAATTAAAGTCCATTTGCCCAATTGATCAACATCTCTCAAATCAGATCATGTTCTTCACTGTCCTGTATACCACCAATCTTGGTGTCATGCACAAACTTACTATATAAATACTGTTCCTACAAGAGCAGATCAGAGATTAGGAATTCTTCAAATAACTCAACCGCTGACACTCCAAATCCTGGCCAGCAACCCCATGTCACATGGAATCTGATGGAATACCCTCACTTGCCTGGATCTGTACTGCTCCAGAACACTCAAAAAGCTTGACACCATCCAGGACAAAGCAAATGTGTGACTGGCACTCCATGCACAAACATCCACACTCTCCACCACCGACGCTCATTACAAACTGTTGCTACTATCTACAAGAAGCGCTGCAGAAATTCAAAGCTCCTTAGACAACACCTTCCAAACCCACGACCACTTCGATCAGGTCGGACAAGGGCAGCAGATACACGGGAACACCATCCCCTGCAAATTCCCCTTTGAACCACACACCATCCTGACTTGTGAATACATCACTGTTCCTTCAGGGTTGCTTGAAACTCGATGTAGCTACACCAAACGGACTACAGCTTTTCAAGAAGACAGCTCACTGTAACCTTCAACAGCAAAAAAGAAATCACCAATAAATGATGCCATACCCAGTGACACCAACATCCCATGAACGATTTAAAAGATGGCATCCTGATCCTTTCCCAGTGTCTGGGCACTGCGATTGGAGAAGTATTCTGCCCACTTGACTCAAGTCTCTTGACACACAATGTTTTGGGGTTCAGTCCCACTCCAATGGCATAATCTGACAATTCAGTCCATTACTGAGCATTGAGCTGCTGGAGCTGAAAGTTTGTTTCGGGGACGGAGACACCTGAATGAGATAAGATCTATCTACAAAAGGTGAATATTAAAATGTCCTGTGACACATTCAAAGAGGAGTAAGGAAATTCCCAGCGGCTTTAGTGAACAACTGATTCATAACAAAGGGCATAAAGAACAAAATCAGCAACCCATCATTTCAGTATCAGTTGTGGGACACACGGTGTTGTTATGGCACTTCAACCTTAAAAAGATCATTCCTCTCTTGATGCAAGAACATATCGAG
The DNA here is from genome assembly GCA_024137785.1 of Ginglymostoma cirratum. Taxonomy (NCBI): domain Eukaryota; kingdom Metazoa; phylum Chordata; class Chondrichthyes; order Orectolobiformes; family Ginglymostomatidae; genus Ginglymostoma; species Ginglymostoma cirratum. Next base: position 1,622,272 of record JAHRHZ010000003.1, read on the forward strand.
CCTCTAACAAAACCCGTATAGAACACTTGCAATGAACGACACAAAGAGGCTATTAATTTGGGATGAATTGATACCGTTGAACAGAGCTGACTCAACATCTGTCAATGCCCCTCTCTCACTCTTCCAGGGGAGAAAGAAGTAGGAGCAAAGAGGTGATGAAGTAATGGCCCAGGGAAAAGAGGAAAGGTCCATCTTGGAAAAGGATGAGAAGCACAGACATCTAAGGAAAAACTTGCAACGAAGCAGAGATACACAAAAAGATGCCAAAAAAGGGGACACAGTGAGCTCAGCAGAATTTCCCAAGCTTGCAGAGTGAAGATATAAGAAGGGATATGGCCATCGGTGGATCGAAAGAGAATGAGAACTGTTTTTGTTTGAAAAAGACATCACCATGGATTTAGATACAAAAATCAACATGTAGGAAATCTGACAGTATCACAAAAGCCATGCATAACAGTCCTCAGATGTAAACTTCAACAGTGATACAACTGACACCCCATCACTGATCTGACATGCTACAGTCACTCAGCTCACTTCTGAATACAAATCATCTTCAAAGAAATGACTGGAACATTCAACGAAGGTTTTGAAATCTGAAGTTTTTTCTGGTCTTTTCCAAAACAAAAAATAGCTCGGGACATTTCTCACAATTTACTCAGATGAGATGCTGATGGGAGAACTATCACTTATTATTCAACTGCATGAAGTAGTTTTGTTTAAACCATCTAGTCCCTTGCACACCGACTTGCATTTTAATTATGACTTCAACGCGAACACAAAATGTCAAGCAGCTCCACAGAAGTGTTGACCGGACAAAACATAACTGGGTCACGTCAGGACACAGGAGATAGGTCGATTTAAAGAGGGAAGCTGTCAAAGCATTTCAAGAGACAGGGGAGAAAGATCAGCAAACTTCGGTGTGAGGGAGTTCAATGATATGGACATGTGCATCAGCAAACATCCCCACTTCTGATCTGAGGATGGGGGAAAGGTCATTGATGAAGTAGCTTAATATGTTTGGGCACAGGACACGAACCTGATGAACTCCTGCAGAGGTGTCCCACAGCGAAGATGAATGACATCCTGCAACCACAACCATCTTCCTGTGTGTCAGCTATGACTCCGACCAGTGGAGATTTCCTCTGATTCCCAAACACTCTGTCAAATGCAACCTTGATGTCAAAGGTAGTCACTCCCACCTCACCTGTGGAATTAAGCTTTGTCCATGCTTGAGCCAAAGCTATAATGAGGCCAGGAGCTGAATGTTACTGCTCAGCAAGCACTGCTTAGTAGTCCATCACTTCACTGATGATCTAATAGAGCAAGATGGGGGCGGCTGGCCAGTTTGATGCTGGGGGCCTCTAGAGAAAGCTGAAATGAATCATTCACTGGCACTTTTGGCTGAAGGTTATTCCGAATGCTTGGCCTTATCTTCTGCATTGATGAGCTGGGCTCTGATCATTGAAGATGGGGATATTTGTAGAGCTTACCTCTCAAATGAATGGTTTAATTGTTTCCCACCATTCACGACTGGATATAGTACGATTGCAAGAGTTTAGACTTTTCCTATTGTTTGCAAAATAGTGTTGCTTTTTCCGAAAGCTGATGCTTTTGCTTCTTGACACACAAACAGTCCTATTTGGTAGCTTTACCAGCTGGACAGCTCACTTTTAGGTATGCCTGGGGCTATTCCTGGCAAACCCTCCTGTTGTCTTCATTGAATCATGGATGGTCTCTTGACTAGATGGCAGTGGTCAACAGGAGGTATGCTGGGCCATGATGTTGCAGATTGATTCTCCAACATATTCTGCCGTTGACGGCCCAAAGCAGCTCAAGGATGAGGGGTCTTCAGTTGCTGGATATGTGTGAAGTCTATCCCGCAGTGATAATGCCACACATGATGAAAGACATCCTTAATGTAAAGGTGGGACTTGGCCTCCTGTGCAGTGGTCTTTAGTCCTGATATTATTCGCACACATGCCTACAACAGGCAGATCAGTAAGGAAGAGGTCAAGTAATATCTTCCTCCCACACTTGTTGGTTTCCTCATCACCTGCCACTGACCCAGTCACGCAGATTTATTCTTCAGGATTTAACCAGCTCAGTCAGAGGTGGTGCTGGATACTGAAGGCAGCCACCCACAGCTCAATCTATGTCCATACAATCTGCACTGCTTCCTCCAAATCATGATTAAAATGAAGGAGTATGGATTCATCAGCCAAGGGAGGATGGTATTTGATGATCAGCAAGAGATTTCTGTTTTTAACCTGATAGTGAGAGATTTCATGGGGTCCAAAGTCGATGATTCCCAGAGCGTCTCTCTTCTCGAGGTACACCATTTTACTGCCACCTATGCCGGATTTGTCCTGCTGTGGGACAGGACACACCCAAGGATGGTGCTGTTGTTACCCGGAATATTGTGAAGTAGTATTCCCTAACGAAGTCAGGCTGGAGCTTTGCTTGCCTGAGACGGACAGCTCTCACACTTTTAACATGACACCCCTGATGTTAGCGAAGAAAACTCTGCAGAACTGTCTGCCATTTTTGTTTCCAGAGACTCAGCTGGTGCCAGCTTTTCCAACAACGGCAGCCACGGTATTGCTGAATGGGAAAGCAGCAAGATTGCACATTGCACTGTCACACAAAACACGCTTATGTTTGCAAAGCTTTGCTTTCTATGAAGAGAATTCCATGGAAATGAGAATCATGTCCTTTTTCACGAACTTTCACAAACTAACTCACCTATGGAATCGGCTCAGAGATAAAAGGTACTGCAGATGCTCCTATGATGCTGCTTGACCTGCTGTGTTCACCCAGACCCGTGCTTGTTAGATATGGAATCGGCTATTCATATTACAAGGGTATGCAAGTTTTAAATGATTAAATGCACCACTCATGTCCCACCCACTATCTCCCTGATACATCAGTGGTGCTGAGCAGTTATTTAGCATTGTACTACACCCTATCAGTGGCACACACTCACTGAAACTTCTTCCCTAGACCTCTCTATACTTGCAAAGACCCCGTTAAACTCCATTTCATCCTTGATACCTCGGGCTATCTACCTCGAATTTCCCACCTGCCCCTCAGCCACAATCTGCTTTGTGCCAAAAAATAACTTGGTTAAGTAAAAGCACAAAGTCAATGCCTGCAAGCCACTAACACTGTTCAGGTCACGCACTTTTCTGAACATATATTATTCTTTGAAAAAGGCAAGCGCAGCTCCATCAGCATGTTGTCAGGATCCCGAGTGCTAAATTATAACACTGTGTAACCTGAGGCTTGTATTCCCTGGAATACAGAAGGCTAGGCGAAGATTTGACACATCTTTGATTCCGTTCGAAAACCTACAATCGATCAGAAACTTCTTTTGGTCAAGGAAATCTCAGCCCCAATGAGAGAAGCTCGCATTTTGAAGAACACCATTCAGGAGATAAACATGCAAAGACTTATTCACAAAAATGCAGAGGCTGAGAACCCTTATAAGATGTAGGAAATGCCAGTGCCATTAACAATATTCAACCAGATATCAATACAGCTGCAGGTATGCGTGCAGCAATGTCAAAGACCAGTTTGTCAAAAATGACTGTTTCTATGCTGAAAATTCTGGGCCTGTTATGATGTGGGTCTCAGATCCAGCTACTGCAATTTGGTCAACAGTGGGGAGCTTTGACCTGCTGTCTTTCTGAATAACTTCTCTTATACAAAGTACTGCTCACCAGTCAGTCTACCATCAAGTAAACAAATACCAGAGGCAGAGGTTCCAGCCTCTAATGACGTGTCATCGTTGCTTCCTATCCAGTTGCAGACTACTATTCTCACTCCCGCACCCCTCCAACAATTACACTTGGCTACGAATCATGTCCTGAATGAGGGGTCAGGACATGTCAGCACTTGGAAAGAGCTGTTCAGTTTGCACATGTACAACTTGGGCAGGTCACAAGAAACAGTACTCCATTGATCCACACCAACCCATCTGAACTGTGCTGAACCAGGTCTCGAGAAGAGGAACAAATGGTGATGAACATAGGAACATTACAAACTGGGTTGTGTATTTTCCTGGAAAAATCAACATCTGCACCTTAAAACACTGAACAATTGCACGTGACAAAAAGTGGGTCATTGGGTTTATCCAGACATGCCAAACATGCGTGTTAACCTGAAACACTTCCCTAAGAACTTCAAATCGCCTGATCAATACACACCCCGAACATGATTACATCCATGAAGCAGGCCGTGAGTTAGTATCAGGTTGAAGATGTCAATAGTTGTGTTAATTCTGTGGTTAAGATGAAAGGTGCAGGTATTTCCAGCATTTAGAGACACTATATTGATTGATCAGAGACAGACATTAGCAATGTCGCAAGCTGAAAATTTAAAAAAAAAACAAGAGAAGCATTCATGTTTCACACTGGACCACGTTGGGATTGAGAACCTGAGAATATCATGTTTCACTTTGGCCCAACCTTCTTCAGATCCCTCTATCAGGAGACTGCAAGTAGGAATTTTTGTTGATGGGTGCACAGCAGTCAATACCATTCACCACTCCATCAGTGCAGAAGGAATGACATCCATGTGCACAAGACTCGGACAAGATCAAGACTTGAGATGTAACATTCTTGAGAGTAATGTTTATGCTACACATATGCCACTGTATGGACATCTTCAAACAGAGAACATCTAACCATCACCCCATGATATTCAATAGCAGAATTTTTTTTACTGAGTAACTCGCCTCCGGTCTCCCCAGTGCCTGATCATCATCCAAGGCACAAGTTTGGACTATGATAGACTATTCCTCACTTACCTGGACAATTACAACTCCAACCACGTAAGAAGCTTAACATTAAGCCAAGGCAAAGACCACTCCCTCCAGAACTTTCAGCATTCACTCTGGTCACCACTGACACACACTGTCAAGCGTACAGCATTTGCAAGAAGGACTGCAGTAACTCAAAGACTCATCCAATAACACCCTCTCGATCTGCAACCTCTAACACCAAGAAGGGAAAAGATAGCAGATGCGTGAGAACTCTACTCTCTCCAAGTTCCCCTCCAAGCCACACACCAAACTGACATGGAACGAGAATCACTGCTCCTTTGCTGTTACTAGTTCAAAATGCTGCAACTTCCTTCCTAACAGCATTGTAGCCGTTGTTGCACTGTCATTATTAGGTGGTAGCTTACCACCACATTCTCCAAGGCAATCACTTCTCATGAAGAAGTTAAACAATACATTTAACATCAGACAAACAAATCTGTTGACGACTTCAATCATTGTTCAATTCATAACACCTCATCCATGGTCAAAATGGGAACAATGATTTTTCAAAGCAAAGTTTTGATTTACACCATCAGTTCAGACGAAGAGACCCTTCCAATCATCTCATATACCCCAAAACAGCAAACTGAACATTTTCCAATCGCAGCAATCAATTTGAGTCACCCACTGCCCATTCATCAAGAAACGATGAAAGCTGTATACTCGAGATAACAAGGCGTGGGGCTGGATGAACACAGCAGGCCAAGCAGCATCATAGGAGCAGGAAAGCTTGACGTTTCGGGCCTAGACCCTTCAGCAGAA
>JAHRHZ010000003.1:1628255-1640044 GCA_024137785.1 Ginglymostoma cirratum
CAAAGCTTTCCTGCTCCTATGATGCTGCTTGGCCTGCTGTGTTCATCCAGCCCCACACCTTGTTATCTCAGATTCTCCAGCATCTGCAGTACCTTTTATCTCTGATCTTAATTGTTATCATCTGTTAGGGGATCATTACAGATAAATAAGCCTATTCACCAATAGTCACCAAATCAAAATAAAGACCAAAGAAGTTGGAGACTACCAGCATCTTCCAAGCAAGGGTAAACAGATATAAAAACGAATGCTTCAGCTCTTTTGGCACAAATGTTCAACCATAGAGCTTAAGGAACTTTAACAGAGGTAAAAAGGCATAACAGAAGACCAAACGATCAGTGAAGGGTGATTGGCATCAACAGGAGACATAAGATCAAGAATTATCTCGTAAGTGATTGAAGTGGATTTTTTTTTAAACACAAGACCAAACCTGAGAAGGGGAGACATTGTAGCTGCAAATGAGGAACAACTTGACATGATAATGATTTTCCGTCAAGGCATTTCCATCATGTCTCAAGGCAGCGAGTAAAATAAATAACAGACAGGGAAAAGGTGGAAGTGAAGGAGAACCGCAACATGGAGCGGAGCTGGGAAAAGAAAGAAAAAGGAAAGCCAAAGCTAGAATGCCTGTTTGGAAGCAAAGAAAGTTTCTCATACAAGATCAAGGTGACAAATTCATAAATATCCTTGAAGTATTGATGAAACATGATATTTATTTATGGTTCGGACTTTTCCTTCACAGGGATCTAAGACAATTCAGAACCATCCAATAACATATCAACAGTGTGTATGCAGAAGAGAAAGAACTTGTCTCCAAATGAAAGAAATAATAATGTAAAACTGAGCTCAGGTCCCACTGCAACATGCTGGCTCAGCGCGATGCAAGAAAAGCTCCCAAGTCTGCACTGTTTATGCAGCAACGGGATGAAGTTAGTATGCAATGACCCCGAAAAGAATAGTCATGTTGCGTTTCAAAATCCATTTCGCGTTCAACATCGTGCAATCAGCCTTTCTGGTTGAATGCAAAATGGTGAGGATGAGGGAAGAAAGAAGAGACAGGGTATGCAAAAAAAAAAATCAGCAGAGGCCTGGCAATGCAAGAACAGTATGGAAACCGTGAGATTCGATGATGAAATACGATGGATGCAAACTGTTAGAAAGCTCGTGTTTCTCTCTTGCTGCAGTTAAAGAATGGAGGCTAGAGGTGAAGTAGCTTGTGCAACTCTAAGGCCCAGCGCCTGCAGCAAACAGCAGCAGCAGCTTGTTGTTTATTGACATCAGCAGTGCCGAGGTTTGAAGAAGCCATCCCTGGCCCAGCAGTGCCCGGTTACCCCTAGCAACCCCCTCCCCGGGCCCGCTGCTCAAAACAAACCTCCAGCCGCCTCCCTCGGCGGCTCCAAGCGCGGATTCCTCCTCCTCCTTCCCCCCGCCTCCCATCTCCAACCCGTGCACACGGGCCCGCCTGCCTCAGAGCTCATCCCCCTCTCCTCCCCCTGCACCATCCTCTCCTTCCATCCTGAGCCCGGAGCTCTCGCCGCCACACGCACGGCTGGCGGCTCCATCCCTGTTACCTGCACATGATCCGCCATTTTCCTCCATTCATGCTCGGCCGCGGCGACGCGCCTGCGCACTACCCCTCTCCCGTTCGCCGAGCGCCCGGCCGGACACGGGGCCCCGCAGCCCGTGCGCCTGCGCCAGGCGCCGGCGGCCGGCTCTCCTCGGCGCGCCTGCGTGACAGCGCTCCTTCTCTTCCCCCCCCGCCCCCAAACCCAAGCTGTCATCACGTGGGGCTCCAGTGCCCTGCTGCAAAGTCGTGGGGCACCAATGAGTTCACCCAGTTCAGGGTGCATTTACTGAACAGACAACGTGTGCATCTGGTTCGGCATTTTAAAAAAGGGCATTTAACATGTAAACGGGAAAAAAAATCCAACATCAAAGCCGAAACTGCTGGAGAAACTCAGCAGGTCTGGCAGCATCTGTGGAGAGAAACAGAATGTTTCAGATGCATGGCCCTTCTTCGGATCTGGTTGCAGCGAGGAAAGGGTCGGGAATATACACTGGCAGGTGGAGGGCGGGATGGGAACAATAAACCATAGGTGGACCAGGAGCCCAGAGAGAGCAACAGTTGGATGCACAAAGGAATGGGTGAAGTATCAGGCTGGGAGAATTACCAGTTTGCAAAACACCGATGTTGCGTCGAAAGAAAAGACCGTGAGCTTCCTGTTGTAAGAGATAACACAGTGTGGAGCTGTGAGCTGTGCAGAGTGAGAAATCTGAAGAAGCGTCCTGACCCGAAACATCAGCTTTCCTGCTCCTCTGATGCTGCCTGGCCTGCAGTGTTCATCCAGCTCCACACTGTATCATAGAATCCCTACAGCATGGAAACAGGCCATTCAGCCCAACAAGTCCACACCAACTCTCCGAATGGCATCCCACCCAGACTCACGCCCCTCCCCTATTCCTGTAACCCTGTATTTCCACATAATCCAACTAGCCGACACATCCCAAGCCACTATGGGCAATTTCACAAGACCAACCACCTAACCTGCACATCTTTGGACTGTCAGAGGAAACCGGAGCAAGCTCATGCAGACACAAGGAGAATGTGTAAACTCCACACAGACGGTCTCTCAAGGGTGGAATCGAACCCAGGTCCCTGGCACTGTGAGGGAGCAGTGCTAACCATGAGCCACCATGTCGCCCCAACTGTGCTAACTCTGTTATCTCTGACTCCAGCAACGGCAGTTCTTATTACCTCTGAATGAGCTTCCTGCTGCCTCCCATTTCAACACAGCACTGTGTCCCCTGGCCAACATCTCTGACCTCAGGCTTGCAACACTGCTCCACCGAAGCTCAGCACAAGCTACAAGAACAGCATCTCATCTTCTGCTTGGGGACACTGCAGCCTTCTGGACTCAATATCGTATGGAGTATGTTACATTTGATATGCGTGGAACGAGTTGCCAGATGAGGGGGTACATGCAAGTTCAATTACAACATTGAAAAGACATTTAGACAGGTACATGAATTAGAAAGGTTCAGAGGAATATGGGGCCAAATGCAGTCAATTGGGACTAGTTTAGTTTGGGAAACCTGGTCAACATGGACAGGTTGGACCAAATAATCTGTTTCCATGCTGTGTGACTCTATTACAAATGCAGAAGTGGGCGCATTTAATTTGCACAGAGCACGTAAGGTGCTTTTTAAAAGGAAATCTCAAGATATAAGGAGGTAGCTGTTGCCCATCCTTGACAGCAATGATTAGCTTCTGCCTTAAGTTGCTGCAGTCCCTGAGGTGCACGGACACCTAGAGTGCTGTGACAAAGTGAATTCCAGGATATTGAGCCAATGACACTGAAGGAACAGTGATATAGTTCCAAGTCAGGATGGTGTGGGGCTTTGTTGGGTGGTGGTGCTCCCATGCAGCTATTGTCTTTATCCTTGCAGAGGGGCACAGACAACAGTTTGGAAGGTGCTGGTAGCATTGGGGTGGAGAACAGGCATTTGTGTTCCATAAATTTGCTGCTGTTTCTGGTCCAGGCAGTGATATGGCTGAAATCTGAGTAAGTTGCTCCTGTGCAGACTGTAGTCATATTGCATCAGTGAAGGAAGGAGCTTAAGCTTCAGCACATAGGAACAGGAAAGGCCATTCAGTCCCTTGAGCCTGCTGCGCCTGCTCCGCCATTCATTGGGATCGTGGTTGATCTGTGGTTGAACACCATATTTGCCTTTGGCCCACATCCTTAAATGCCTTTGCGAAACGAAATAAATCTATCTTGGATTTAGTATTAACTGATCCAGCATCAACTGCCGTTTGTGGAAGAGAATTCAAAACCTCGACCACCCTTTGTGTGTGCTTCCTAACATCTGTCCTGAATAGTCTGACCCAAACGCTCAGACTGTGCCCCTAGTTCGAGAATCCCCAACCATCGGAAAAGTTTATCTTCATTTACCCTGTCTTTTTCTAATAATCTGAAGACTTTGATCAGATCATCCCTGAACCTTCCACATCCTAGAGAAAATAGGCCTAGTTCCTACAATCTGTCCTCATAAGTCGCACATACACCATCTGAGAAGTATAACTCACCCCCAAAGTCCAGGTATCATTGTTGTAAATCTTATGTTATGCTCCCTCCAAGCCCAATGAATTTTTCCTAAGTTGTGATGCCCAGATCTGCTCATAGTACTCCAAGTGGGTCCAACCAGGATTTAGTGTGGCTGCAGGATAATGTCTGCACTCTTATACTCCAGCTCTCTGGGTATAAAGGCCAGCATTCCACGAACTCTCCTGGGAGTGGCATCGTGGCTCAGTGGTTAGCACGGGACTTAGATTCAAGTCCAGCCTTCGGTGACTCTGTGTGGAGTTTGCACATTCTGTGAGTCTGTGTGGGGTTCACCAGTTTCCTCACACAGTCTAAAGTTGCGCAAGTTAGGTAGATTTGCCATGGTAAATATAGGGAGAGAGTTGCAGGGGCTGGAAGTTAAAGATCTTTGCACCTCAACCCCCAAGTCTCTTTTGACATCCACTGTATTGAACTTCATACCATCTAGAAAGAATCCTGATCTGTCCTTTTGTTTTTATCTAAAATGGATAACCTCACACTGACTTACATTGAACTGCATTTGCCACAGTTTTGCCCATTCACCAGTTGAGCAACATCCCTTTGGAATTTCATGCAATCATCTACACTGTCAACAATTATTGCCTAACTTTCAGTCACTAGCAAGTTTGCTGAAATGACTGTCTATCCTCTTATATACAATAAATACAAGCAGTCCCCAGGCTGTAAACGAGTCTGTTTGCAAGTCCATTTGTTACAAAAAGTTGGAACACAATGCGGGTCAATATAAAGTAGCCAGTAAATGCAGCAAATGCTCATATCTTGGATCTTTAAAATTGCATCCCTGTATGGGATCACTTTTGTAAGCATCAGCTTTTGTCAGTGAGATGTTCGAAATCAGGGATCACCTGTAATGTGAACAACTGAGGCCCTCACATATATCTCACTGGGACACCACTGGTTATGTCCTGTCAATTTAAGTAGCTCCCCGTTACCCCTGCCAATTTCCCAGATATTTCAGCAATCTGACTCAATTTCTTTGGTTTCTACCTTAGTTAACAGTCTCTTAGATGAGATTTTGTGTCAAATGCTTTCTGGAAGTCAAAGGATCATTCAACACGGGAACAGATTCTTTAGTCCAGGTTGCCCATGCTGACCAGGTTTCCCAAATTAAACTAGTCCCACTTGCTTGTTTTTACAGATCATTTACAAAGCATCTGTGCTCTGCATGCTATAATCAACAATACCTTCCGGTCGCCAACCATTTTAACACCCCCTCTCACTCCCTGGGTGACATGTCCATCCTGGGCCTCCTCCGGTGTCACAACGATGCCACTCGGAAACTGGAGGAACAGCACCTCATATTCCCCCTTGGGAATACAACCCAATGGTCTCAATGTGGACTTTACCAGTTTCAAAATCGCTCCACCCCCAGCCTCATCCCATGTCCGACCCTCGCTCTTAAACCCCCCTCCTTGACCTGACATAACCTGTCCATCTTCTTTCCCACCTATCCACCCCACCCTTCCCACTGACCAATCCCCACTATCCCCTACCTGCATCCACCTATCGTCATCCCACCCACCTTTCCCCTGCCCCACCCCTCCTCCCTCGATTTATTTCCCAGCTCCCTTCCCCCTTCCCAGTCCTGAAGAAGGGTCCCAACATGAAACATCGACTTTCCTACTCCTCAGATGCTGCGTTCCTCCAGGTCCGCACTGTGTTGACTCCCTCTAAGCCTTTCCTACTCATGTACCTCCCCAAATGTCTTTTAAATGTTGGAACTGTAACTGTATCTACCACATCCTCTGGCATTTCATTCCACATACAAACCAGCCTCTGTGTGAAAGGGTTGCCCCTCAGGTCCCTTTTAAATCTTTCTACTCTCACTTTAAAAAATATGCCCCCGAGTTTTGAGCCTGATCCACCCGGCATGAAAGAGAGAAGATTGTGGAATTGTGCAGTTGTGTGTGTCATAAATGCTGAAGGAGGAATTTTTGTGGTTGTAAAAAAAAGTATCTTTGCTTTATTTAAAATGAAATTTATCTTCTTATTTGAAGGATCAGTAGCCTCTTCATTCATGTGTAATCTGCACCAATTTTCACTTGCGTCAAAATGAAGGCTGCAAGGAGTGGAATTTTGTTGATAATTTCTGAATGTGAATGTCATTGAATATATTTCGTTACCTTGGTTTATGGCTACCCTGCAGAGCTTGTAACAATATTAGGACAAGTGATTGAAGTCTTAATTAGGTTTAGTTTTAATGGAGGATCTTAAAGGAAGAGTGAGTGTCAATATGGAGAGCTGTATGAAAGGATTTCCAGAGTTTGGGACTTGGAAAATAATGTCTTCCAGCAGCGGAATGTGTTAATTTCATGCAGTATTGCATGGGGCAGGGTTAATTGGTAATAGTGTCATCACCAAGTGGTCAATTTTGCCTTATCCAGTCAAACAGTCGCAAACACCCAATCAGTTCCTGTGACGTTGCCTCTCTTGTGATTATCTGTGACAGCAATGAACATTGTGGCTTCTGAGAAGCTCTGAAGCAGTCAAGCACACTACAACACCTCTGTTTAAAATGAGGATAGATCTTTGCAATTAGAGTGATAAATGGACAGTTGTCACAGATTCACTCTGAAAGAAACCAGTTCATGCCTGCAGGTTTGAGAAAAAGAAATTTTGGAAAATTGGAAAGGCACTCTCTTGAAATAATAGGGGAAAAAAACTTCCACTTGTACTTCATCGTCACGCTGACAGTCCTTGCATTTTAAACATTTTGTTTTAATTTTGGAGCCAAAACAAACAACATCCACAAACATTCCCCTGTCCACTACCTTTGTCACCTCTTCCAAACATTCGATGACGTCAAGCATGGCCTCCTGTTATGAATCGATACTGGCCCTCCCTGATTGACTGAGCATTTTCCCATACTTGATGAAAGACTCCAATAATTTCCTCACCACAGATGTTAGGCTAACTGGTCTGTAATTCTCTGGCTTTCCTCGTTTTCATCCTTTTTAAGAAGCAGGGTGTCATGCGCTGTTTCCCCATCCGTAGTGACCACTACTGTTTCTGGTGAACGCTGAGACATGATAGTTAGGACATCCACAGTGTTCTCACCCACTTCCTTGAACAGCCTGGGATGGAATCCGTCATGTCCTGGGGATTTGTGACTCTTCAGTTCCATTAATTGCCTCATGATGGATTTTTTTACTTTGCTTATTTTTATTCCGTCCCTGTTCCCAATCTGCTGTTAATTTCCCTGGCACTTTGAGCAAGTTATCCTCCTTTTCTGTTGCAAATTCAGGTTCAGACAACAGGAACCTTTGCTGATCAACCTTCCAGAATGTTCTGTTTTGATGAGAGAGAATAGATGTCCAGCTGTGGTTACAGGAAAAGGGAGGTAAGGCGGAGCTGAAGTCGAGTACGGCGAAGGAGAACAGACACAAGTCTTGCAGATGCTGCAGATCTGAAATAAAAAGCTGTCAAGCTGTTGCTTTCTTCCTGTAGATTTAAGGTTGGCTGGTCTCTGAAATAAAAACAGAAATTTGTGGGGAAGCTTTGCAGGTCTAACAGCATCTGCAGTGAGAGAAACACAGCAAACGTTTTGAGTCAGATGTGACTTCTATTTCAACCTTGAATCTGGACGAAGAAAGCAACTGGTCAATGGCATTCTGTCAGGAGAGTGTTTTGGTGGAGGGTCCATCCCATACGGCTATGTGGAAACTTGTGACATCTGGTACTGCTAACAAAACGATTGTATTCAGCAATGTTACAGTGTCGTGCTGTAAATCAAAGCATCGAACAGCTGGAGGCCTCATGTTGTCTGATATCAGTGAATGACATCCATTAGCTGCAACTGACTGAAAGTTGATACTGATTTCCTGAGATCTGAATTACCTTCTGTATCACAAAGAAGAGATGCCAACATGCAGCGTGTACGTTATACATGCTTTTCACCAGACACACAGATTTTCCTAAATTTTCTCCAAGGTGCTATCAATGTGCATCACTCAGTATAAAGCACAGTCTTACAGATGATTTTGTTCCTACTTGAACTCAACTCATTTCGATTAGTTCAGCTTTTTTTGCTTTCGTCAGGTCACAGAAACTTACAGGATAGAGACAGACTGTTCAGCCCATCATGCCTGTGCCATATATTTGAGATGAGTTTTCAGAGGTTCAAATCGAAGCAGACGTTAAAAGGTCGAGGAAAGAGACTACCTCTAAAACAATGGGATAAACTTGGTAAGATATCAGCTCATTCCCCTCTAAACCCCACATCATCCTGACTTGGGAACATCTCGCTGTTCCTTCAGTGTCATTGGCTAAAAGCTCTGGACTTTGCTCCCAAACAGAACTGTTTGTGTACAGACACCCCAGCACTGCAGCAGTTCAACAAGGCGGCTCACCATCAGCATCTCCAGGGCAGCTAGGGATGTGCGATGAATGCTAGCCTGGCCAGTGATGATAACATTCCATGGACAAATAAAACAAATCTGGGAAGCATGCAGGAAGGCAATTGGCGTGTGAGCCTCATGGTCAGAGTGGGAGAGAGAGCCTTCTTTCAGGCTCCATACACCATTGTATACAGAGCTCAGAAATACCACAGACAGAGGTGTGTGCTGTCTCAAGGGTCCCAAGGCCCTTCAGGGTCAAACAAAAACATACCAAACCCAACGTAGAAGATATCAGCTGACCAAAAGCTGCTCAAAGGAGGAGGCCTTAAAGCATGTGAGACAGGTAGTTGAGGTTTGTGGAGGGAACTCAAACCCTTGGGCTGCATGCAACGGGAGGGAGCTCAGAGACCCTGGCAGCATCTTTGTGAAATATCTGACTACTGTCATGCCAAGGGAAGTGTGAATCAGCCTCATGCTTGACCCTGCAGCTCAATATCACCATCCGTCACCTCCCTTTGTAAAATAAACAGTGGAAGAAAGGGATGCAATTTGAGAAGATTTGGCAAATCAAAGAGGAGGACCAAGGCCAGACAGAAAGATAACAAGATGGGAACTGATTCATGGACCTTGACAGGAGGGAGGGACAGAGTACAAATCTAACAGTTAACCAAAAGATGCAAAGTTATCATAAGAATAAAAGGATTAAACTAAAGACTCCGAAACTGAATTCAACAGCTTTTGAAAGACAAGAGACAGACCGAGAGTGCAATAGGACAAGCTGGCAGCCGGGTACAAGACATTTCGGAATGACAGGCAACTGGGTAAAGGTGACGGGTTCTGTTAGATAATGATCGTAACACAATACAGAGTGATGGCAACAGGTCGGGAAGTCAGGATGTGGAAATGGTTCAGGCAGAGGTGGGAAATGATAAAGGGACAGTGTCACTTGCAGGAGTGGTGTACAGTGATAACACCCTCCCTATGTGTGCCACATTATTCAGCCCCGAAACCCTCCTTGACCCTGTAACCTCCTCCAGACCCGACACCCCCGCCCTATCTCTGTAACCTCCTCCAGCAACTACACCCCTCCTTATCTCTGTAAGCCCCTTCAGCCCCACACGCATTCCTATCTCTGTAACATCTTCCTGCTCCTCCACCTCTCCCTATCTCTGTAACCTCCTCCAGCCCCTACACCACCTCCCTATCTCTGTAACTTTTTCCAGCCTCTACACACCTCCCTATATCTGTAAGCCCCTCCAGCCCCTGCAACCCCTCCCTATCTCTGTAACTTCCTCCAGCCTCTACACCCCTCCCTATATCTGTAACCCCCTCCAGGCCCTGCAAACCCTCCCTATCTCTGTAACCTCCTCCAGCCCCTACACCCCTCGCTATCTTTATAACCTCCTCCAGCCCCGACACCCCTCCCGACCTCTGTAAACTCCTCATGGCCCTGAAACCCTCACTATCTCTGTCAACTTCTTCAGGCCCTATATCTCTCCCTATCTCTGTAACCTCCTCCAGCCCGTACACCCCTCCCTATCTCTGTCACCTGCTTTCGCCCCTATGCCCTCTCTATCTCTGTCACCTTCTCCTGGCCCTACATACCTCCCCATTTCTGTAAACCCTCCAGCCCTTACACCCCACCTTATCTCTGTAAGCTCCTCCAGACCCTACACCCTCCCCATCTCTGTAATCCCTTCCAGCCCCTACACCCCTCCCTATCTCTGTAACTCCCTCCAGCTCCTACACCCTCCCATCTCTGTAATGTCCTACAGCCCCTACAACCCCTCCCTATCTGTGTAACACCCTCCATTCCACTACATCCAATCCCTATCTCTGGAACCCCCTCCAACTCCTACAACCACCCCCATCCCTATAAACTCCTCTTGCCCCTACAACTTCTCCATATCTCTGTCACACCCTTCACCCCACTACACCCCTCACTATCTCTGTCACCTCCTCCAGCACCTACACCCTTCCTTATCCCTGTAACCTCCTCCAGCCCCAATACCCCCTCCCTATGTCTCCAATCTCCTCCTGCCCCTTCACTCCATCCCAATTTCTGCAACCCCCTCCAGCTCCTACACCCTTACCTATCTCTGTAACCTCCTCCTGCCCCAACAGCCCCGCCCTGTCTCTGTAACCTCCTCCTGCCCCTTCACCCCCCCCCATTCACTGTAATGCCCCCCAGCCCCTACACCCCTCCTTAACTCTGTAAGACCCTCCAGCTCCACACCCCTCCCTATCTCTGTAACCCCTTCAGGTCCAAACACCCCTCCCTATCTCTGTAACTTCCACCAGCCCCTACACCCCTCCCTATCTCCTTAATTACCTCGAGAACCCTACGCCCCTCCCTATCTCTGTAACCCCCTCCAGAACACTACGCCCCTCCCTATCTCTGTAACCCCCGCCAGCCCCTAAAGCCCTCCCTGTCTCTGTCACCCCCAACATCCCCAACACCACTCACTATCTCTGTAACCTCCTCCTGCCCCTTCACCCCTCCCTATCTCTGTAACCTCCTCCAGACCCTACACTCCTGCCCGATTTCTGTAACCTCCTCAAGCCCCTACACCCCTCCTTATCTCTCTAAGCCCCTGCAGCCCTACACCCCTCCCGATCTCTGTAACCTTCTCCTGCCCCTCCACCCCTCCCTATCTCTAACTTCCCCCAGCCCCTACACACCCACCCTACATCTGCAACTTCCTCCAGCCCCTACATCCCTCATTATCTCTCTAAGCCCCTCCAGCCCCACACCCCTCCCTATCTCTGTAACCTCGTCCAGCCCCTACAACCCTCCTTATCTCTGTAAGCCCCTCCAGCCCCACACCGCTCCCCATCTCTGTAACCTCCTCCAGCCCTTACACCCCTCATTATCACTGTAACCTCCTCCAGCCCCTACACCCCTCCCTATCTCTGTAACCTCCTTCAGCCCCTACACCCCTCCCAATCACTGTAACCTCCTCCAGCCCCAACGCCCCCTCCATATCTCTGTAACCTCCCGCCAAAACTATATCTGTAACTGCCTCCTGCCCCTACACCCCTCCTTGTCTCTGTCACCCCCAAGTCCCTACACCCTTCCTTAACTCTGTAATCCCATCCAGCCCCACATCCCTCCCTGTCTCTATAACTTCCTCCTGCCCCTCCACCCCTCCCTATCTCTGTAACGTCTTCCAGCCCCTACACCACTCCCTATCTCTGTAACCTCCTCCTGCCCCTCCACCCCTGCATATCTGTGTAACCTCCTCCTGCCCCAACACGCCGCCCTACCTCTGATACCTCCTCCACCACCTACACCCCTCCCTATTTCTGTAACCCCACCTCCATCCCCTGC
>JAHRHZ010000003.1:1640054-1651900 GCA_024137785.1 Ginglymostoma cirratum
CCACCTCCATCCCCTGCATCCCTCCCCATCTCTGTCACCTCTTCCAGCCCGTACACTTCACCAGACCGCTGTAAGCCCCTCCAGCCTCTACACCCCTCCCTGTCTCTGTAACCTCCTCTAGCCCCTACACCCCTCCATCTCTCTGTAACCTCCTCTAGCCCCTACACCCCTCACTATCTCTGTAACCTCCTCCAGCCCCTACACCCCCGCCTTATGTCTGTTACTTCCTCCAGCCCCTGCACCTCTCCTTATCTCTGTAAGCACCTCCAACCCCACACCCTCCCAATCTCTGTACACTCCTCCTGCCTCTCCAGCTCTCCCTGTTTCTGTAACTGCCTCCAGCCCCACACCCCTCCTTATCTCTATAACCTCTTCCTGCCTCCCATTCTCTGTAATCCCACCCAGCCCCTACACCCCTCCTTAACTCTGTAGGCCCCTCCAGCCCCACACCCCTCCCTATCTCTGTAACTTCCTCCATTCCCTACACCCCTCCCTATCTCTGTAACCCCCTTCAGCCGCTACACCCCTCCCTATCTCTGTAACTTCCCCCCCCCGCCAGCCCCACTTATTTTTGTGGACATCAAGGCACTAAAAGTTTCTTCTAACTGGAAGCATTTGTCAGGGTCCTAATATTTCTAATCAACCAACTCAGAAAAGTCCTGCAGGGAGGGAGTACCAGCGGTCACGGGTGTTTGCGCTTGGGCCGATAAGTTGCCGGGTTTCGAGGCTCCCTTTGGACGGACGCCCGGGGGAGATATGGCAGAGGGTGGGAAGGTGAGGATCCCTGACAAGGCCCCAGCACCTGCGTATTGGCTCAGCTCTGATGGGAAACATGGAAATCAAGCCCCACCATTCCACTAGCTGTCACAAATGTCAAAATTATCAATTAAATCACTGAGACAGTAAACTTTTCTGAGATCAAAGATTCGTTCAGTGGTGAGTAAGTTGTAGGAGGGGATTCTGAGAGAAAGATTTTACATGTATTTCAGTAGGCAAGCAGCGATGAGGGTTCATCAGCAGGGCACTGTATGTGGGAAATCAGGTTTCACAAAGAAGTGACCAAGAAGCAAGGTTAGGGCAGAGCAGCCTGCATGGACTTAGCAAGGCATTCGATAGGTTCCACATCAACAAGAAGGTATAGGTTTGTGGTGAGAGGGGCAACTTTTTCATGCAGAGGGTTGTGCGTGGATGGAATGAGCTGCCAGGCAAAGTGGGAGAGGTGAATAAAATTACAATGTTTAAAAGACATTTGGACAGGTACACGGACAAGAAAGGCTTAGAGGAATATGGGCCAAACACAGGAAAATGGGACGAAGGTCAGTTCAGTTTCAGAAACCTGGTCAGCTTGGATGAGTCGGGCTGAAGGGTCTGTTTCTTTGCTGTATGATTCTGTGAGTGTAAAACAATCTCACACCCAGTTTCCATCAAAAAAGAAAAATGTAAATCATACTTACAGTCAACTCACCTGTCCTTTAACAGGTGGACAGATTAACTTTGAAAACTTAACCTCAACCCCCTTTAAATTCCAATACACACACACACACACACACACACACACGTATTCACTCCAAATCCAACAGACAACAGAAGAAATAACTTGGGTGCAAAACAGGCAAAAGGAACAAATTCTGAGGGTTGAGAGACCAAAGCACAAGGGCAGTTTGAGGTGCCTTTCACTTTTGGTTTCTGGGCATGGTATCACATTGCCGTTGAACGTACAATTCTCAATTTGGTCAGCTGTCAATTGGACTGGGGTTTGTGCTTGATTTCGATATTCTTTTCAGAATCTTTAAGCTGTTTTGTTTTTCAGTCACACAGAGAGAAACCTGTTCTGGTTTCCAGGCTTTTTGGAAGTCTGAGAGCAACTGTCCCTTCTCCAGTTCTGTGACAAACTTCACCTGAACAATAAAAACTCTGACTAGGCAGATTTCTTTCAGCCAAAGATATCTGGTACCAGCCTGTTTCACAAAAGTATCAAATCCAAGTTCTCCAAAGGTTAAGAGATAACAAGGTGTAGAGCTGGAAGAACACAGCAGGCCAAGCAGCATCAGACGAACAGGAAGGCTGACGTTTCGGGCCGAGACCCTTCTTCAGGAATTTCTGAAGAAGGGTCTAGGCCTGAAACGTCAGCCTTCCTGTTCCTCTGATGCTGCTCGGCCTGCTGTGTTCATCCAGCTCCACACCTTGCCCTCTCCAAAGGTTAAATTGGCTTGTTTCTGTACAGAACAAAGTTCCAGGTTTGACCTTTGAACTGGAAAAAGCAACAGGCTCGTTCTTGGTAACAAGCAACATTTAAGCTTCTATTGTCACAGTTTAGATTTCCAAAACACAACTCACTTCTTAGACAATCGTAATTACTGCCGGATAATAGCTGAGTGATATCATGGGGAAACAAAACTTGGAAGTGTGGATATACTCACCCACAGGAAATACTGACAGAAGATTTTCAATGGAACTTTAGGCCAGCATTCAAATTCAATCTTTTTTAATTACATTGACAGATCTTGCAATCACTTCAAAGCACTATATAAGTATTCCCACACTGGCCTCACAGGATACTGCAAACCCAGGGATGAGAAGAGAAAGCAGTGTCCTGTCCTAAGCTTGGGCAAAATGCAATAGCTGAGAAAGCACAGCAAGGCCTCTGCTTCCTCAGGCAGCTAAGGAAATTAGGCATGTCTGTAAAGACTCTTAATAATTTTTACAGATGCATCATAGAGAGCATTCTATCTGGATGCATCACACAGCTTGGCATGGCAACTGCTCTGCTGAGGACTGTAAGAAACTACAGAGAGTAGTGAACACAGTGCAGTCAATCACACAAACCAACCTTCTGTCCTCTGACTCCACCTGCACTTCTCGCTGCCTTAGAAAGGCAGCCAACATTATCAAAGGCTTCTCCCACCCTTCTCTTCCACCTTGCTCTGTCAGGCAGAAGATATAAAAACTTAAACACACGCACCAGCAGATTCTCCACTGCTGTTATTAGACTTCTGAGTGCAGCTCTCAAATTTTAAATTTAATGTTGATATTGTTCTTTGTGCACCTTCTTTGCGGCCATGACATTGTATTCCTCACTCTGTTCTATTGCTTGTACTGCAGGCAAAACAAAACGTTTCACTGTACCTGGGTGCGCATGACAATAATAAATTAAAGCAAATCAAAACATACCCAGGGTCTCCTCACTGAAAATATGTCCCTCTTGTGCCTGCCACCACAGTCCCGAAGCAAATGCTCCATTCAGAAAACCACCACGCAGGAGATGCCCAGTACGAGAGAGAAAATACCTCAGGAATGTCCTTAAAGCTCCCTGAACAGGTCAAACATCTCCTCTGCCTCATGGGAGTGTCCAGCTTCTGCCCGGTGAAGACTCTGCAGACGGTTCATTCAGTGGCACATTGAGAAACCTTGTCAGGAGCACAGACAGGTGAAGCTGAACCATCAGATCGAGTGCACAAACCCCACATCAGCTCCCATCCCTGTCACTTGGAGCACCATCTGCCTCATGTGTGGCAGAATCTGCAGATCACACACACCGCACTGATCATCTACCTCCTCGGAAGTCAGTGCACAACGTGGAGGTGGGTCGTCCTCAATACCGCGGGGCTGCCTGAAAGGACGATTGCAGTTCATTGGAATTTTAACAGTTGTAGAGCTTGGATTGACAATGTAAGATATCAGCCTGGGCTGAATAGGGTGTACTCCTAGCTCTGAGCCAGGATGCTGAGGGTTTAAGCCACTCTCTAGGAAGTGAATCACCATTTGACAGTAACACTCGCAATGTAACCCAAAGGGAGGGACTGCCCTGTCAGAGCTGCTGCCTTTCAGAACAGAATTTTAACCAAAGCCCCTGTCTGCCCTCTCAGGTGAATGGAAAGGAGATGTACTGCAGCTATTGAAGAAATATTTACTACTCGACGAACATGACTAAAACAGGCGATCTGGTCATGATCACATGGCTGCTAGCTTGTGGGAGCTTGCTGTATACAAACTGTCCAGCAGGTTTCCTGCAGTCCACCTCAAACAGTGATGACGGTGCAGACCAGGACTGGTCAATCTGGAAAGAGCCATCTTGAGACCCTGACAGGTGTAATTCCCGATAGGTGTAATTACAGGCGTTTTCCCCTGGGTGGCAGTGTAAGGCAGGTAGTGAAACAGCAAAGTCAGAAATCTCAGACGCCAGCTTATGGTCCAACAGGTTTATTTCAAATCACAAACTTTCAAAGTGCTGCTCCTTTGTCAGGTGGAGTGAGAGACAAGAGCTCAAAAGATCATACAAATGGTGCGAGTCGAGTGCCGAATAACAAGTCTGTGCAGGTGACCAAAAATGTCAGAGGAATGGGATACAATGCTCGACTCATCGATCGCCAGTTCCGACGTGCCTCAGTGACAAACCGTAATGAGCTCCTCAGAAGACAGACATAGGATATGACCGATAGTGTACCCTTCGTCGTCCAGTATTTCCCTGGAGTGGAAAAACAACACAATTTTCTCCATAGCCTTCAACGTGTCATCAATGACAATGAACATCTTGCCAAGATCATCCCTGTGCCTCCACTTCTCGCCTTCAAACAACCACCAAACCTTAAACAGACCGTTGTTCGCAGCAAACTACCCAGCCTTCAGGGTAACATTGACCACAACACCACACAACTCTATCATGGCAACCTCTGCAAGACAGGTCAGATCATCCACATGGACACGACCATCACACGTGGAAACACCACCCACCACGTACACGGCAGGTACTCATGTGACTCAGCCAATGTTGTCTACCTCACATTGCAGGCAAGGATGCCCCAAGGCATGGAATATTGGTGAGACCGTGCAGACAGTACGACAACGGGTGAATGGACACTGCACAACAATCCCCAGATGGAATGTTCCCTCCCAGTGGGGGAGCACTTCAGTGGTCAAGGACATTAGGCCCTCAGATCTTCACGGCAGACTTTGGGATACACAACGCAGAGTCGCCAAGCAGAAACTGATAGCCAAGTTTGGTCCCCATGAGGACGGCCTCAACCAGGATCTTAGGGTCATGTCGCACTACATGTGACCACACCAATCTGTTCTGTATCTGTTAAACCATCCTTACTGTCCTGTTTTGACAGCATCACCTTGATAATTTGTTACGATTTCTCAACCTGAATTAGCTTGTACAGTTTTGGATGACTTATTTTGGTTAGACCCTCAGCATGTGACTCATACCTATCATGTTATTCGAGTCATTTGGTGTGTCTCCCGCACCACCTTATTTTTAATTTTTGTAATTATCTCTCTGCCTCAATTAATCAGTTTATAGGCCAGCCCTTTAGAACACAGAACATAGAACAGTACAGCACAGTACAGGCCCTTCGGCCCACAATGTTGTGCCAAACTTTTACCCTAATCCTAAGGTCTATCTAACCTCCACCCCTACCTTATACTATCATCCATATGCCTATCTAATAGCCGCTTAAATGCCCCTAATGAGGCCGACTCCCTACAAACCTGTTGGACTATAACCTGGTGTCGTGTGATTTCTGACCTCGTCCAACCCAGTTCAACAGCAGCGCCTCCAATTTGTGAAACAGCAAAGTTGAGCAGCATGGATCGACTGATTTCATAGAGTTGTCATGGGAAATCACTGTCCTGTTGTGCTCCCTGCTTGTCAAGAGAAAATACACATCTTGATAAATTATTTCAACTGCCATTTCCATCCTTTTGTCTGAAGACAGTGTGTCGTGGACGTCCTGTGGCGTTGCTCATGGAGGTACAGAAAAGCCCTTCAGCCGATATTGAAACGTCAGTTTGCTCAATGACTGAGTGAAAATGATGAAATAACATTGTTTCCCTCACAGTCTCCAGTTTTATACACTACTAAATCTCTGCACTCACCGTGCTTTCGGCAGATGGTGATGAGAAGTCAGCCATTCGGCCCCTCGAGTCTGCTCACCCATCAGCTGAAATCATGGCTGATTTTCTGCTTTGCGACTTATCTAACAAATCCCCATATCTGCAATTCCATTAGAGACCAACAATATTCTCTTCAACAAACGGAGTGACTGAGCTTCCATTGGTCTCCAGTGAAGAATTCCAGAGATTCAGAGCCTACTGAATGGAGAGGTTTCTCCTCATCTCAGTCCATAATGATAATATATTTATCCTGAGTCTGTGTCCCCTTGTATTGGCCAATCCAGCCAGTGGGAAACGATACCTCAGTGTTGACCCTGTCAAACACTCTCAGAATTACAAACGTTTCAAAGGGATCAGCTGTCTTTATTCCAAATCCCAGGGAATATTGGCCCATTGTAGCTTTTTCTGTCTGACAGAAAGTGTGAACAATTCCTTTCAGGGATATGTTCACGATATCATCGCTGGATCATGGCATGTGACCTGAGATTGTCAAGTTCTCAGTGTCCAGCTTCACTCGGGGACCACCTGCAGCATGGTATACTGACAGAAGCATGCCACAGTTAGGAACCAAATTGCTCAGTCTGAGCCCAGAAATGGCATTGACCATTGCAGTGACTAGAACAAGATCAGCCAGGTGGACCTCATAGAGTGTGAGTTCCCTGATTGGGACTGTTAATCTGGACCAGTCAGGGAGCCCTGGCTGACAGACAGAAACAGGAGGGTCAGGAATTCTGCTCACTCGAGGATTCAGATTTGAGCCAGCTGGGTTAGTGTCATGTAATATGTACGTGTAAATAAAGGATGACTTAGTGATAGGATACCAGCCTTCATGGAGTTATTTCATCCATGACTGAAATATATGTAGATTCCAGGGACTGGAATAAATATTGATTGAATCCTGCAGTATAACCTTACCCACATCTGTTTCTTGTGTAATAGCAGCATTGCCTCATCAGGTACAAATCTCATCATGAAGGCAAAAATCCCATCATTGCATATGTGACAGACCTCAATGGCAAATCAGATCAAATTCTATTCAATCTCTCCTCACCAGACAACTTTGTCATCCGAAGAATTAATATTATGAAGTCCCTTCCCTCTGGCTGGAGTAGCTCTAGAGCATTTTACATTTCAGTGTTTCAGTCAGATATTCATGTCAGGAGTAGCAGAGGCTATCAGTGTGAAACCTCCTTCGTATCTGTCTGTGCGGAGTTTGCACCTTGTCCCGTGTCTGCAAGGATTTCCTCCGGGTGCTCCGGTTTCCTCCCACAGTCCAAAGATGTGCAGGTTAGGTAGCTTGGCCATGGGAAATTACCTGTAGTATTCAGGGATGTGCAGGCTAGTTGGGTTAGCCATGGGAAATGCAGGGTTACACGGATAGGGTAGCGGGAGTGTGTCTGGGTGCGATGATCTTTGGAGGGCTTGGTGTAGACTCAATGGGACAAATGGCCTGCTTCCACACTGCAGGGATTCTGTGATAATTCTATCGGTGAATTGGCCATCAATGGCAACATGTTCCGTGGATCATTCTGGGTGATCACAGTCACAAGCTGGTGAGGGTGAGGTTCTCAGGTCCCATCAACATGTATTCGCAACAAAAGCAGAAATCTCGGCAGGTCTGGCACCCACCTGCAGAGAGAAATCGAGTCCAGTGACCCTTCTGCAGAACTGATTGTAGGTGGGAAACAGTGAGCGTACAAGGCAGGAGGAAGAGGGTTGGGGAGAGGGGGTGATTAAATGATGGGTGGAGTTGAAGCGCAGAGAGCGAGCGAGAGAGCGAGCATCAGTTGGGCAGATAAAGGAGTGGGTAAAGGTGAGCCTGGGGGAAATCCATGGCTGCTAATGCTACTCTTAAGTCAATATTGAGTTTGATAATTTTAGGGCCTGAACACTTTCTTCCATGTCCTTACCTAAACTCCCACACA
Source organism: Ginglymostoma cirratum (assembly GCA_024137785.1). Taxonomy (NCBI): domain Eukaryota; kingdom Metazoa; phylum Chordata; class Chondrichthyes; order Orectolobiformes; family Ginglymostomatidae; genus Ginglymostoma; species Ginglymostoma cirratum. The sequence continues at coordinate 1,647,875 of JAHRHZ010000003.1, forward strand.
CCAAGCCTTATCAACACACATGCTGCTACTGCAAACAGCCCATTGTTAGCCACTACTGGGCCCGATTGGCAGCAATTGATTCCCCACATCTTTGTCTGCCCATGTGTTTGTTCACTCTCTCGCTGGGCTCTTTCTCCACCACTTCTCAATCACTCCTCATCTCCTGCATTTTTTACCAACCTTATCCTCAGCCACTATCACTTCTGAAGAAGTCACTGAACCCGAAACGTTAACGCTGCTTTCTCTTCACAGATGCCACCAGCTCTGCTAAGATTTCCAAGCCATTTCTAATTTCCATGTTTCTAATTTCCAGCATCTGCAGTTCTTTACGTTATTTTGTATATCATCAATTCGCACTGCCCTGGTTTGTGCAGACAGGGTTTCAGGTTGCTCACGAGACTGTTAAAGGTGGAAGCTTCTACATGAGACCTTTCACTTCTTGTGAGCCGCACCTGGCTTTCAAATCTTCATGTGGGTAGAAGTCACATTGTCAAAAGTTCATCAGTGGTTCCAGAAAGGTTTGTGTTTCTGTAAGTGGCACCAGGTATATTTTTTGAGACCCTGTTGGATGAGAAATTCTCACTGGATTTCCCAAAGTGTTGCAGCATCACTGTGTCTATGTTGGGGAATAATATGTGGTCAATATGTAAAGGTTGACTTGAGGGTTCTTGTGAAACACCCTATTACAATGCACAGTCAGACTTCAATGGTACTACTTCCAGTCCACAATGGTGCCTGGTTCTTGGCTACAGAGTGGACAAGGGCCATCATTGATGTTTGAAGTTCCGATGCTAATGCTATCCACTTTGAGGACATGCTAAATTCCTCCCAAAATATAGCTTCTTCCACTCAGTGTCTTCTAAAGCTTGGTCTGACTGCAGGTACTCTACACTTTGGACCCTAACAGCAGGACACAGAAACCGTGCTTGGTAGACCACCCATCACTGACTTTTGCAACCAACAATCAGGCACCTCAAAGACATGATTGAATGGCGGAGCAGACTCAATGGGCTGAATGGCCTAATTTCTGCTCCTATGTCTTTTGGTCTAATGTAGCTTCTGTTTAAAATAACTTGCACAAAGGTCACATCTTTCACACCGTAGGAGAAGGCTGAAGCAAATAGCTGAGACACTTTGCAAAGGAAATGAGATACATATGTGACAATGGGAAGGAAGACAAAGATAAGTGGCAAGACTGAGCAGAGAATGGTTGAGCAACGAGTATAATACCATCACAGACGAATGGGCCAAATGGCCTGTCTCACTGCTGTATGGTCAAGGAATTTCCACGAGCCCAAAGATGTCCCAGAGTACTTTGCAGCTTGTGCGACAATTTCAAACCATTGTCACTTTTACATGTAGGTTTAGGTTATGTCTAAAGGAGAAACATGAAGAACATTGAATTGAAATGTTCCTTGTGGGAACAAGCATGGCCTGCAGTTTCCTGTTTGCTGCCAGTTGGAGGGAGACCTTAACCTGGTTTGAAAAGTCCCAGTTTTAAGGTCTGCTGAAACTTCACAGTGTCAGAAGCACAGAGCTTGACCAGCAAATGTTGCTAACAGTAACATCAACCCAACTGTTAAAGGAGTGACACAGGGCTGTTTAGCCCACCAGGTGCATGCCAGTCTTTTCGACTTGAGGAGAAGCCTTCTCCCGGCCCTCTTCACCTCATCCCAGCAATGAGTCTATAAGACCATAAGACAGTAGAGCAGAATTAGACCATTCAGCCCATCAAGACTGTTCTGCCATTTGATCATGGCCGATATGTTTCTCAACCCTATTCTCCTGCCTTCTCCCCATAATCCTTGATCCCCTTACTAATCATGAACCTATCTATCTTTATCTTAAATACACTCAATGACTTTGCCTGAGGCAATCAGTTCCACTGATTAACCACCCTCTGGCTGAAGAAATTCCTCCTCATCTCAGTTTTAAAGGTTGTCCCTTTTCTCTAGGCTGTGCCCTCGGTTACTAGTCTCACCTACTTGTGGAAACATCTTCCCCGTGTCCACTCTGTCAAGGCCCCTCGGTATTTGTTAATTTCAAGCAGATCCCCCGTCATCCTTCTGAACTCTATCGAGAATAGAACCAGAGTCCTCAACCGCTCCCCAAACGCAAGCCCTTCATCCCCAGGATCATTCTGGAGAACCCCCTCTGGACTCCCTGCAAAGTCGATACATACTTACTTGACATGGAGCCTAAAAGTGCTCACAATATTTTGTATGCAGTCTAATAAGAGCCTTGTACAGCCTGAGCATTACATCTTTGCTCTTGTATTGTAGCCCTCTTGAAATGAATGCTGACATTGCAGTTGTCTTCCGAACTTCCAACCGAACCTGCATGTTAACCCGAACGGGATCCTGAACTAGGACTCCTAAATCTCTTTGTGTTACAGATTTCCAAAGCCTTTCTCATCTATAAAATAGCCTCTGCATCTATTCCTCCTGCCAAAGTGCATAATCTCAGACTTTTCTACATTGTATTCCATCTGTCCCACCTGCTTGGTCTGCCCAGGCCCTTCTGCAGCCACCCCCCACTTCCTCAACATGACCTGTCCCTCCACCTATCCTTGTATCCTTCAGTTCCTTCCTCCTTTGGCTCTTCATTCAGCTTTCACTTCAACACTCAAAAGCAAAATTCCACAAACACAGGGAATTGGAAGTAAAAACACGAAGTGCTGGAAATAATCAGCTGTTCAAGGCAGCTTGTTTGGAGAAAGAAACAGAGTTTAATGATAACACGTCATCAAAATTGAGGAATGGCAGAACTGTGATAAGCTCAAGAAAAGTGAAAGAGGAACAAGTAAGATCAAGCAATGGGCAGGGGAGAGAAACTCACAAAGGTTAATTGTCATGCAAATTGCTATCAATACATTTACAGCCTTCAACTCAGCCAGTCCCTGTGATAGTGAGTTCCACATTCTCATTACTGTCTGGGTATGACAGTGCACAAGTTTCTGTTTGACTGTGTTGGAGACGATGCTCCACCTGCAGTCACTTGATGCACTGTGTCTCGGATGTGCTGCAAGTTTGGTTTTGGGGTGTGTGTGTCTGTGTGTGTGTGTGTGTGTGTGTGTGTGAGCTGGGAGTGAGGGGACGGTGCTGGCTCTAACTCCAACCTCCAGTGACGCTGCTAAGCACAGTGAAACCACAATCCCAGAGCTCGGACTGTCTGACATATCCGAACTGGCACACGACGATGAACTTTACAAAATGGACGAGGCCATAAAACAGGGAGTACTTCACGTGCAGCTGCAGCAGAAATTTGGAAAGGTAAAAGACACCTTTGAAGATTTATTTTTGTTGGGTGGGCTGGTAAATTGGGCTGTTGGGTAAGGGGAGACTTTGGTTTTAATTTGGCATTTGGAGAGAGTTATCCTGAGTTATTTCACCAAGCTTCCTCCTTAAGCACCTGCAAGCTGCACCTCTCTCTTTTTGAATCTTCTGTGGCTTTGCTTCATTGAAATGAGGCACATTAATATGATTCAAATATAGTAGTGCTCAGTTCCTGACATAAGGAAACAGAGAACTTATCTTTCAGGACAGTCTGTCAAATCCCAATGTGCTATATAGTCGAAAACAGACTTTTACAATGTTACACCAGAGGGAAACACGGGTGCTAATTTACAAAGGGCAAGGTTCCAAAACTGACAACTTATTTCCTTCATCTAAACAATTCTGATATCGACATCCATCATAAAAAGACAGACAAGGCATCAGTTCTAATCTCAAAGCAGCCACTTCAACAGTGACTCTCCGACAGTGCGGCGCTCCCTCTGTACTGACACTCTGACAGTGCAGCACTCCCCCAGCACTGACCCTCTAACAGTGCGGCGCTCCCTCAGTACTGACCGTCTGACAGTACTGACCCTCTGACAGTCCTGCACTCCCTCAGTACTGACCCTCCGACAGTGCGGCTCTGCCTCAGTACTGACTCTCCGACAGTGCGGCACTCCCTCAGCACTGACCCTCCGACAGTGCAGCGTTCCCTCAGTACTGACCCTCCGACAGTGCGGCACTCCCTCAG
>JAHRHZ010000003.1:1651910-1662965 GCA_024137785.1 Ginglymostoma cirratum
TGACAGTGCGGCTCTCCCTCAGTACTGACCCTCTGATCATGCAGCGCTCCCTCAGTACTGACCCTCTGACAGTGCGGCACTCCCTCAGTACTGACCCTCTGACAGTGCGGCACTCCCTCAGTACTGACCTCTGACAGTGCGGCTCTCCCTCAGTACTGACCTTCTGATCATGCAGAGCTCCCTCAGTCTTGCACTGTCATGCCTGGTTCGGCCTTAAGTCTGTGAAGTGGATTTGGACTCTCAAGATGCTTTTCAAACTGGCTTGTTCATGGCAACTACTGTGTCTTATTTATGTCAAAATATCTCAGCGTTGATGTGAAGAGCAGTTGTCAAGTGCATGTGAGACTGAAGTGTTCGGAGGATGTGAACATGCCCCTCACAGGTAGTTGTCCTCAGTCTGTCGCTGTTTGCTGAGTTGCCTGGAAAAAGGAATGTAGTGGTGCCTTCTGCTGCTTTTCTGTTCGTCATTGACAAAACTGAAGCCTTTCAAATTAGTGCAGGACCCTTACTTCTGTGCAAGTCTCCTGAATAGACAGGATAGTATGAAAAAACACAGCACAGTGAAGACGGATTTGTGCCTTGTCCAATGTTGCTAGTGTCAATGGAGCACAATATCCAGTGGGACAAAAGGATGGGATTTGCCATCTCCCAGCCATTTTCCTGTGTGCACAGCAAGGTTAAACATGTCCCACTGGGTCTGAAGCAGAGTATTCAAATCTGGGCCTTTCCCTATTGCTGCACCCAATGTGTCACAGCTTCTCTCTAATCCTGTCCCAGCATTATTCTTTGGCTTTATTACACACACACACGCACACACACACACACACACACACACTTACTCTCACACACTTACACACAAACACACAATCATACACGCACTCAGTCTCACTCACATGCACACACACACAATCATACAACCACTCACTCTCACATATGCGCACAATCATACACACTCTGTCAAACATACACACAATCATACACACTCTCTCACACACACACACAATCATACACACACACAATCATACACACACACAATCATACACACTCTCTCACACACACACTCAATCATACACACTCTCACATACACACACACACACACACACACACAATCATACAGACACTCACTCAGACGCACACACACAAGTGTTAAAAACACAGCTGTTGGTTTAAGCACTCCTCCAGACTTTATGTGCACAATTTAGCCTGACAATCCAGGGCCTCCCATGAAACTTTAAACAGAGGGCTGAACTGCCTGATCCAGCTGTTCATATTTGGGTTACTATTAACTGGTGAGTTTGGGAAGTTGCTGTGCACAAAGTGGTTGCCACATTTCTTGCATTACAACCATGATTACGTTTCAGAAGCAATTCGTTAATGAGAAGGTGCTTTGAAACGTCACAGTCGTGATGTTATTTCTCTGTTTCAAACAAATATTGCTAGAAACAGAGGAACTGTATTTTATGAAAAGAAAACTAAAGTACTGCGGATGCTGGAAATCAGAAACAGAAACGGAAATTTCCGGAAAGACTCAGCAGGTCTGGCAGCATCTAAAGAACTGTTCTGAGGAAGGGTCACTGGACCTGAAAACATTAACTCTGCTTTCTCTTCACAGATGCTGCTAGACCTGCTGAGCTTTTCCGGCAATTTCTGTTTTGTAACTGTATTTTATTACTGTTAGAACTGCTACACCGGATTTTGTGAAATAATCAATGTATTTTTTGATTAATTCAATGTGTGAGCTATTTGAAGTGACAGGTGCTACATGAGCAGGTTTATTATAATCCGAGCAATCTTATTATCTGATGACTGATTCTTCATCAAAGTAAACAAGATTTGAAAAAGTATTTTTCATCGTTGGCTAAGGAGGTTCAAATTGGCAAGAGGCACAGCACTGAATTGAATTAAATTTGGTTTTCAAATGATGTCGCAGTGACAGCGATCTGCCTCTGGATGAATATTCCACAAATTTGCATCCTTGATAAGCAGAACAAAGTCTCGCATTGACATGGCAATGAACTCACATCTCGCAAAAATTTCTCCTTCCTTGGTAGGAAGGAAAGTTGGATGAAAACTGGCTGGAGAAAGGAATTGAAGAATCTGCTGCAATTGGAGGTGAAGTGAGGTGGGAAAGATTTATGTGGCATATGAATTCCACGCTGGATGTATTGCGTGTTTCTTTGCCACAGGGTCTAAGTAAGGTATAATTCTGCATACCTCAAACAGATGCATTGCCACACTAAACAGACACCAAGCAGCTGCAATGGATACACATTGCAACAGAAAATATCCACTTCTACCATGCTGAATACCTTTACAGAGCAGGTTCAGTGGAATCAGACTTGCCAAGGCACTTCACCGTCATAATCAGATCATGACCCAAGGAAAGAAATATTCAGACAGGTGACCAAAAGGTTGGTGGAAGAGCTGCATTTGTTTTTGGAAGGAGCATGTGAATGGAAGAGAGGGTGATGGAAAGGTTTGGGAAGGAACCCCAGAGCCCAGGATACAGGAAGGTGAAGGTTGATGATGGAGGGATTGAATTCATCGATAGGGAGGCTTTCAGATGGTTGATTTAGTGGATGTGAGACTAAACCGCATTGAAAGCTGAGCTCCCCTGGAGTCCCAGCCATGAAAAAAGAAACCGTCAGAAGCTGATCTGTCATCTCATTATTGTTTGTGGAACTTAGCCCCATGAGCTTTTTTGTGAAAACTGTGACAGCACTTGGAAATATGGTGACAATGTCAGTGCCCGGGGCCTGTTACTTTCTTCTCCCGAGCCTGAGCTGGCTCGTAGTGAGTGGGGACTTGGGCGGAGAACTGCAGTGTAGTCCCTGCCCTTCGGCTGATGCAAGCAACTACCCTGGGCAACCGCAGTACCATATCTGAGGAGGCCTTACTTTTACAAACCAGACTATCAGAACAGGAAACAAATAGTAATTCAAATCTCACTCAAATAACTGACCGCAGAATGTAACATGTCAATTGTCGCTCAGTAGGCTGCAATCTTGTGCCTGTGTCAAAAAAGGTTGTGGCTTCTGGACTGAGGCCTGAAGCCTCGGCCAAGCGAACACACTGGGTGCAGTTCTGAGAGTCTGTGCCAATCTTAGATGTGCCATCTTTCATAACTCCCAAAAAGCTCCATGGTCAGCGTGCACACTTTTGATATGTACCCACTGTTTGTCCTGGGAAGCCAATTTCTGCACACAAACAGGGTTCACACAAACAGCAATGAGTCTCATAGAATGAAACGAAACAGGAGTTGATTCAACCCATCACCCCAAAGGCAGTTCTTTCAAAGAGATTTCAGAGAGATTAATCCCAAAACCTTTCAACAAGACTTTCTTTCCTATCATCTTTCCAGTTCCCTTTTGAAGGTCACTATTGAATCTCCTTCCAGTGCTATTTTAGACTCACATTTCAGATCACTACAACACACATGTTGAAAACAGTCTCCTACTGTTGCCCCTGCTTCTGACAAACTCCTTCAACCTATGTGTGTCTTTTGGGAGGGAATTCTGGGATTTTGACCCAGTGACACTGAAGAAATGGCGATATATTTCCAACTCAGGATGATGGAGGGGAACTTGTGATGTATCTGCTGCCTTGCGGTTGGAGTCATACATTTGGAATGTGCTGCCTGAGGAACCTTGGTGAGTTGTTGCAGTGTGTCTTGTAGATGCTACACACTGTTGTCAATGCACACCAGTGATGGAAGATATGAATGTTTGGAGTTGTGGATGTAGTGCGAATTAATGTCCTATTTTGTCTGGAATAGTGTTCAGTTTGAGTTTTGTTGAACCTGTGCTTGTCCAGGAAAATAGAGACCGTTATTGCAAGATCTCTACCTTGCAGATGGTGGACACTTAACCCTGTCTCTGTCCTGCTGTTTCCTTGGCTGGTCCAGTTCAGTTCCTCATCAAAGCTAGGACAGTGAGAGGATGGATCTTTGAAACATAAAGATAACGCCACTCAATGCCAAAGGACAATGGTGAGATTCTCTATTGGTGGAAAGTATCACTGCCTGCCTCTTGTGTGGCACCAGATTGACTTGCCACTTGTCAGCCCGAGCCTGGATATTGTCCAGGTCTTTCTGCAGTTGGACGTAACTGCATCAAGATCTGAACAGCTGCGAATGGTGCTGAATTCAGTCCCTTCATCAGTGAGCATCCCAGCTTCTGACCTTCTGATGAAGGGAAGATCATTGATCAAGCAGCTGAAGATGGTTGGGCCGAGGACACTACCCTGGGGAACTCCTGCAGCGGCTTCCTGCAGCTGAGATGACTGACGTCCAACAATCACAACCATCTTACTCAGTACCAGGTATGATTCCAAACAGCAGAGATTTGCATCCTGACACCCATTGATTCCAGTTTTGATGCAGCTCCTCAGCTCTGCACTTTGGTCCAGGCTTGTAATGAAGTTAGGAACTGTGTCATGCTGGGGAACCCAAACTGAGCATCAGTGAACAGGTCTTTGCAATAGGGTTAGGTCTTTAGATGAGGGCAGAAACACTCAACAATATTGAGGGATTAGCTGAGTTGAGTGGACACTGGGCCTGTTGCCTCTCAGTTCCTGATTGATGAGTGAGGGCCAAGGAGGTGTTGCCTCTCCTCAGGAAAGTGTAGTTGGGTCTTTGTGCTTACGGCTTCCTTTAGTGGACGTCCTCTGAAGATGTAACCTATGATGAAGACAATGGGGAAACTCCCTCAGCCTCTGAGTACTTGAAATCTTCTGGGCTATGTTGTGTCTGTAGCTTGCCTTAGAACCATAGAATCCACACACTGCAGAAGCAAGACATTCGGCTCATCGAGTCCTCACCAACCCTCCAAAGACCATCCCACCCAGACCTACCCACCCACCCTGTACCTGTGATCCTGCATTTCCCATGGCCAACCAACTCAAGCCTACCCATCCCTGGACACTCAGGGCAATTTAGCACGGTCATTCCACCCTAACAGGCACATCTTTGGACCGTGGGATCAAACTGGAGCCCCCAGGGGAAGCCCGTGCAGACGCAGGGAGAATGTGCAAACTCCACACAGACAGTAGCCCAAGGGTGGAATCGAACACATTTCCCTGACGCTGTGAGGCAGTAGTGCTAATAACTGAGCCATCGTGCCTGAGAGACGAGCAAGATGAACTTCTGTACTAAGCCTTTTGCCTGGAGACCTCATTTGCTGTTTGACTTGTTTAGGGTCAGGTGCATGTCACAGTTGATGATAGTGGTTGTGGCGGATCTTTTCCACCTGGGCTGCAGATCGTAACAGTATGCTTCATGGTGGCATGTTTCACACATCAAAGCTGAGGCTGTTAGTATTGGGGCACATGTCTGTGCTAAAAATGTGCAAGGTTTGCATTGAGGAATCTTCCAGCACAAGCTGTGATCTGTTCCAAACATAAAGCAACCTTAAAAAGGAGAGGACCCCCCACACAGCGCCACTTTGAACCCAATGTGGAGATGTATCAGCTGCTTCTTCATGCTTGCTGCTGCAAACCACATTCCTGACATAGACATGCCCTATGTCGCAGCTTCACTGGAAACACTGTGCCATTTCATAGAATAAGTTCCATCACCTGCTTCACCAGAGCACTCAGATGGGCATGAAATGCCCGTCTGACCAATATATAAAAATGGCAGGCAGCTGAAGACCAGTCACCCCTTCAATACATACACTCATCATGACCAAACATTGTCTACTACCCCCTGCTCCTCCCAACTGTTGAAGGAAACTTCATAGACTCTCAGCGAACACTGGGAGACCATTCTGTCAATTTCCCCTGTACTTCGTCTTTGGAAGACCAATCCTGTGAGTACAGGGCAACCCAAGCAATTTCATTGGAAATAATACATTTCATGGGATTTTGGCATCAATGCCTGGTCAAAATTTATTGCCTGTCCCTGTTTGCCCTTAAAAAGGTGGTGGTGAGCTGCCTCCTTAGAATGTAGGTTGACCCACAATGTCCTCAGGGAGGGAATTCCAGGATTTTGACCCAATGACAACAAAGGAATGGTGATATATTTCCAAGTCAGGATGGTATGTGGTTTGGAAGGGAACTGGCAGAGGATGATGTTCCCATGTATCTGCTGCCCTTGTCCCTCTTGGTTGGAGAGGTCACAGCTTTGGAAGGTGCCGCCACAGGAGCATTAGTGAGTTCCTTCAATGCATCTTGTCAAGGCTAAGTGGGGAGCAGTAATCCACAAAGTCAGGAGATAGTTAAGTGTTCGCATAGCACAAAGCTGTGGTCAAACTTTATTGTCAATACCAGCTCCAGTTCTCATAGGATCCCTACAGCATGAAAGCATGGCATTTAGTCCATCGAGTCCACACGGAACCCTCAAAGAGTATCCCACCCAGATCCACCCCACGCCATCCCTGTAACCCTGCATTTCTCATGGCTAACCCAACTAGCCTACACATCCCTGAACACTACAGGCAATTTAGCATGGCCAATCCACCCTAACCTGCACATCTTTGGACTGTGGGAGGAAACTGGAGCACCTGGAGGAAACTCACGCATACTTGGGGAGAATGTGCAAACTCCACACAGACAGTCACCCAAGGGTGGGATCGAACCTGGATGTCTGGCGCTGTGAGGCAGCAGTGCTAACCACCGAGCTACTGTGCCACACCAAAACATCACTTTGAATCCTGGACCCAGTCACAGTCACTCTGCAATTTGGTCACTGGATCAAGTTTTGGTCACACTGCATTCTGAACACTGAATTCACTGCTGGTCACACTGCACCAAGAGCTCTGGCTCCAGTTCTGGTCAGACTGCATCTTGAACACTGGATCTAGTTCTCGTCACTGAGACAAAGGGGAGATGTGTAAGTGTAGGAGGCTGCCCTGAAAGAAAACATGTGAGTAATTCCAAGGTGTCTAAGTAGTTAGGAATGACTGGGAAACTTGGAATTTCAGCTTTAAAAGGGAGCAGCTGAGCAGTGAATCTCGACAGCACCTAAACACATTCAGTCCATATGAAATAAACTGTCAGATGAGAACAGACAGACACTGGGGATCAAGGCAATAAAGTAGATGGCTCGGACTTGTCTCATGACGCAGTTTACTCTTAGTGATCACCATTGAACTCAAGTGGTGGAATTTGAAAAGCCGAGATTCTGAATTCATTCTGAATCTGGGGGTAAAAACATGATGTATTTGGAAGAATCCACAGAGTCTTTTCTTTTTGGAATTCTCTGAATAGAACATTTTATCAGGTCCCAAGCAATAGCTGCCATAGTTACAGTCTGGAAGGCATTATTGAGTTTGATTATACTACTGCAGAAGGTTTATTCCTAAGCAGGGTTAATCGGCTGTCTTGTTAATAGTGATATCCTATCACTGAGTAAAGAAGACTCTCTCTCTTCACTTGCTCATGCCTGCTTCCTAATGAGTCAAGCTATTGGGAAATGTACAGTCAATGAAGTTGATGGAATTCAAGCTGGTTAATTCAAGTGGATCAGCACACTGATGGCAGTGTGATCATTCTGTGGGAAATAAGTTGCGATGCAGAATCTTTACTGGCTTGTTTCTGTTCAGGAGTTTCATCACCATGCTAGGTAAAATCATCAGAGCATGTTTGTGCTGATATTAAGGAAAGGTCATCGTGTTGTTTTGCTGCTAACTAACATCAGCTAGAATCAAAACAGCACGATGAACTCTCCTTAATATCGGTACATACAGACAATGAAGGCCATCAGCTTAACCGGGACAAGGTAACCGTAGTAGCCCACGCCAAACATAGACATGCACGGGAATTCCTAGAGGCGTGGTTCTCCACCTGTAATGCAATCAACAAACATATAGAATTGGACCCCAGACACAAACCCGTACATAACAAACCGGAAATGACAGTACTCGCCATAACAGACCAGACAGTATAAACTCCAAGCGGAGGAGAATAACATCACTTCATCGGAGGCCTCACTGATGATGTTACCTGGCATGGTGACAAAATGTCTGAACGAAAACAAACCAGCTTGGCGAGCAAGTCGACAATGTCACCCACAAACCAAGCTCAAATCTTCGCTAAAACCTTAAGCAGAATCTTTACTGCAAAAGCATAATTCCAACGGCATTGATTGAACATGGAAAGGGGTTGTATTACTTTACTGCGAACCTAATGTTGAAAACCATGCTCAGATATTCCTTTTTGCAACCGAGTGACTGGCAGCAGGGACTATTCAGCTCAGGAAATCACTTGTACGTTTCAGGCTTCGTAACATTTTGGATTCTTAAGTGTTATGACAGGGTAAATGCTGAGGGGAATTTTCCCCTCATGGGAGAGTCTAGGAGCAGGGAACCGAGTCTCAGAATAAAGGGGTGCCAATTTCAGACTGAGATGAGGAGGAATTTCTTCTCTCAGAGGGTTGTGAAGTTTTGGAACTTCTTATCACAGAGAGCTATGGGTGCAGAGTCCTTGCGTATATTTAAGACTGAGATCAATAGATTCTTGATCAGTCGGGGAATCAAGGATTACAGGGAAAGAGCAGGAAAGTAGCAGTGAGCAGCGTTGGATCAGCCATGATCTGATGGAATGGTGAAGCATGCTCGAGGGACTGAATGGCCTCCTCTATTCCTATGTTGTATGGTCCTGTGGTCTCAGAACCCAGGCTTGCTTTCCTTCTCTATTGATTATTCTGACATATCGTTCTGAATTTAAAACGAAGTTTGAGTGTTTTGGTGGAGTGTGCTGGCAAATACATCTCCCGTTCATAAATGCACAATTTAAGTGCTGAATCAGAAGTGTATTATCCAGCTGTAGCATGATGTTCTTTTCTGCTTCACCAGTGCAATTTATGTTAATTTCTATACAATTACATTGTTGATATGGAAGGAGTTGATAGACCTGTAGACATTGGAGTCTGGTGTTATCTGTACATGAAACATTACTGCCCTCATTTCTCAGTACCTTCTTCCAATTCTACACAGCACTGCATTGGACATCAGGCCATGATGTTCCAAATGTTGGGGACACAGAGAGGGACAGGGAGAGGAAGAGGCAGAGGGAGGGAGAATGAGGGAGAGGGACAATGACAGAGAGGGATAAGAAAGGAGAGTGAAGGACAGGAACTGTCAGGGAAAGGGAGCTTTGAATGCCTAAAGATTTGTGAGAATTTGCTTAAACTGATAGATAGTGAGGTGGAGGCAAACCTGAATAAATATAGAGATGGACAGAGACAGAGAAAGAGATAACCTGACAGACTGACCAGAATAATAGATAGCCAAATGAGATCTTGTACAGAAATACAAAAATCTGTGAGGTAAATTTGATGGACCAATCAGATTATCCATGATATCACTGAATGGTTGAGCAGACTCGACAGGCTAGATGGCCTACTTTTGCTCCGACATTTTATGGTCTTATGAATGGTTTCCTTCTGCACTGCAGTGATGTTCACAACAATACAGGTATATTTAGAGGCAACGTTTTTACATCCCTCTTGTGTATCGTCACTTGAAATAATAGACATGAAACGGGGTTTCTGGTGAATTTCAATCAAAAGAAATGATCAACACGATTCACAATCCAGCCTGGAATATGAGTACAACGAGAAAACCACGCTCTCAAACACACAGACGCACAAACAAGTAAAGATGAATTCCGGAGTTGAAGCACATACTGAACTAAATAGCAAGAAGCTAATCATGTGTTTTACTCAGCCATTTGAGATACACGCCTGATAGGTTTGTGTTTTAGTTCTTTTGCGTGTAAAAGTTGCAGGTGAATACAACTTCGGTCCTCTCTGTCAGGCAGGCTGGGTTGAATGAGCTAAGGTGCCTTCCCTTGTAGTAAACAATAATCCCTCTTGCTCCCCATCACTTTCTACTCTTTTAAACTGAACATAAGACTCCCTCGACTCCCTAGCCATGAAACACTCACGCCACTTTCTGGACTGACTGACCTCTAGCAGATCCTTAGAACAAAGTTTATGATAACTGAGGTCAGTTTCAATTCTGCAATCACATGGATTAACACCTCTAAAATCTACACCTCTGATTCAAAGTTGTAATCGATTGCGACACAAACAGGGGGAATGCTGCTCACACCTGCTTGTGGTTTGTCCACAACTCTGTTCACGTTTAAATTCACTGAGGTTGAGTCTGGGATTACTGGTGAATTTAAATTTTGATAAACACTTTGACAATAAGGGCTGTAAATTCTACAAGTGGTCTGTCATTTTGAATTTTTTTTCTCCAAGGGATAGCCATGAAATGACCCACCTTCGTTTACATCTTAACTACTTTCCAGAGACCTGAATTACTTATTTTTCTCATAGACATCGTAAAAGGTCACTAAGAGATAGTAGGAACTGCCTATGCTGGAGTCTGAGATTACAAGATTTGGAGCTGGAGGAACACAGCAGGCCAGGCAGCATCAGAGGAGCAGGAAAGCTGACGTTTCAGTCCTGGACCCTTTTTCAGTAAAAAATGTTCAGAAAAAAGTTAGATTGAGGGAAGGCAATTCCTTCAACTGGAATGTCGAGCGATACAGTGCATTTCAGAAGTAAATGTTTGTCTGGCCTGGAACTCATGCCAGAAACTCGAATTTTTTTGACCTCAACTGTTTGGGGAATGGATTAACACTGCACAGTTAAGAATTACTAAAAGCCAGAAAGAGGAAAGCAGACAAGTCTTAACACAAGTAAAAACCACATTTGAAGTAAAACAATTGAAAGAAAGCAGAAACTATGCTGGTGAAACTATTAAAAAAACTATTAAACTATTAAAAATACACATACAGCACTTGTAAGACATGAGGTTTATACTGTGACAGCGCCATGCAAAATATTTTCGCAAACGATTTAACTGAAAGCAAGACCCACCTGGGATTCAGCGTTCCGATCCCCTGCCACATAAAAGGAAAATAGAGCGAGGTTTAGACGTAGGAAATTAAAACCGGCGGAAATTCTCATCCGAAATCTGCCCCTCGCTGGGAATAAACCACGGGGAGGACGCATCGTGGGCCCCGACAGAAACACGGGCTGTCGTTGTGGTGGAAGGAGGTCGCGGTGGCGCTACAGCTATACACGCTGTTGTCGTTGCGGGCGGT
>JAHRHZ010000003.1:1663365-1699024 GCA_024137785.1 Ginglymostoma cirratum
GCTCCTCTGATGCTGCCTGGCCTGCTGTGTTCCTCCAGCTTCACACCTTGTTATAAAAGGTCACTTGACCTTTGGCTGCTATCTTTGCAGCAGCATGTGGTTCATTTTAAAAAGCCATAGTTAATTCTAAAGTGTCCACATTGAACAAAGTCTGTCTGTTCATAGTTAGGAATATGGCACGTCCTTACTGGGCATGCCAAGAAATTTAATGATTTTAGCAAATTAGTTTGGTGTGAATGAAAATGTCTCTCTCTTCCTTGGCAGAAATGGAAAAAGGTTTGGGTTTTGCTGTTTGGCGAGAGCACATGCTCCGTCGCCCGCCTGGAATATTACGAGTTCAAGGAGGCCATGAGCATGACAGAACGGCAAGGAACTAGGAAAACAGAGAACAAAAAGATCATAAAGCTCAGCGACTGCATTCGCATTGTCGAGGCACCGAATGAGAGCTGCCCAAGTGATTGCCGGTCGTTTCATTTGGAAACAATTGACAAACTGTTCATCTTTGCTGTTGAGTCGTCAGAATTTGAGGACTGGAGCCAGAGGCTGTGTGAAATGGCTTTTCCGGTAAGATCATCAGACCTACAAAGTTTGAAAAACAAGTGCTTGTGATTTCACTTAGCTGCAGCTAATCTGGGTTCTGCAGCTTGGTTTTGATGTTTTACTGCTATCCTGTCCCTTTAAAGCAAAACCAGATAATTGAAGGTAACAAGGTGTGGGGCTGGATGAACACAGCAGGCCAAGCAGCATCATAGGAGCAGGAAAGCTTGACATTTCGGGCCGAGACCCTTCATCAGAAATGGGGGAGGGGAAAAGGGTTCTGAAATAAATAGGGAGAGAGGGGGAGGCGGATAGAAGATGGATAGAGGAGAGGATAGGTGGACAGGAGACAGACCGGTCAAAGAGGCGGGGATGGAGTAAAAGTGAGTGTAGGTAGGGAGGAGATATGTCAGTCCAGGGAGGACGGACAGGTCAAGGGGGCAGGATGAGGTTAGTAGAGAGGAGATGGAGGTGCGGCTTGAGGTGGGAGGAGGGGATAGGTGGGAGGAAGGACAGGTTAGGGAGGTGGGGATGAGCTGGGCTGGTTTTGGGATGCAGTTGGGGGAGGGGAGATTTTGAAGCTTGTGAAATCCACATTGATACCATTGGGCTGCAGGGTTCCCAAGCGAAATATGAGGTGCTCTTCCTGCAACCTTCAGGTTGTCTCCTCTCCACCTATCTTCTCCTTCATGCATGTTCTATCTGCCGCCCCCCCCCCTCTATTTATTTCAGAACCCTCCCCCATTTCTGAAGAAGGGTTGAGGCCCAAAATGTCAAGCTTTCCTGCTCCTCTGATGCTGCCTGGCCTGCTGTGTTCATCCAGCTCCACACCTTGTTATCTCAGATTCTCCAGCATCTGTAGTTCCTACTATCACTAGATAATTGAAGGTGGCTGTAAACTGAAGTGGTCATTCACAGAGCAATTGTAACATCTTAAAAATTGCACATTACAGTTCAGTGACTTGCACTCTAACTACTTACTACATTAAAAGCACAGTGGTGCGTATGCACCACTTGGAAGGTGCCAGAACACAAGGGCACCTTGGGACATTTGAGTATGGCAAAGGTTCCATGCAACTGAAGTCATTATTAATGGAATTATTGGATGGATTTTTATTTGTTTTCCATTCAAGTGAAGATATAATATGGTGTGAGCCAAGGATATCTCTGGTAGAATAGGGACATTCTGGCACACCAGGTGTGTCCCTATCTCTGAGCCAGGGTGCCTGGGTTCTCATTGCTCCAGCAGGTTTGTCATAACGGACCTGAACAGGTTGATGAGAAGATATCTCTCAGTGGCAGAATCACCCCGAGCGTCCGATTGGAACATAAGAACACAAGAACATAAGAACATAAGAACGAGGAGCAGGAGTAGGCCGTCCGGCCCTTCGAGCCTGCTCCTCCATTCAACAAGATCATGGCTGATCTTTTCGTGGACTCAGATCCACTTACCCATGCTCTCACCGTATCCCTTAATTCCTTTATTGTTCAAAAAAATATCTGCCTTCGCTTTAAAAACATTTACTGAAGTAGCGTCAACTACTTCACTGGGCAAGGAATTCCATAGATTAACAACCCTCTGGGTGAAGAAGTTCCTTCTCAATTTAGTCCTAAATCTGCTCCCTCTAATCTTGAGGCTATGCCCTCTTGTCCGAGCTTCACCTGCCAGAGGAAACATCCTCTCTGCTTCTACCTTACCTATTCCCTTCATAATTTTATATGTTTCTATAAGATCCCCCCATAATCTTCTGAATTCCAATGAATATAATCTCAATCTACTCAGTCTCTCCTCACAAGCCAACCCCCTCAACTCCGGAATCAACCTAGTGAACCTCCTCTGCACCCCCTCCACAACAAACAGCATAGCTGCTTCCTGACGCTACACTCATTGTTAGCCTGCCCAACACCATCCTGCAAAATGCTAAAACTTTCAAGCTAAATTGGGGTCAGGTTAAAACAGTTTCCACATGTGCTAAATTGGGCTCTGGAACCTGACAGCAGTGAACCATCAACTGTAAACTGAGTCTGCCCCATCAAGTGTTTGCTCTGAAAGCTGTTTCTTTTTAACTGCCAACTGCTGCTCTTCCAAGTTAAAGTTGATTTCTGCTTCACACCTCAACTCATTCATATTCTACATTCAACACACGACACATTGCAAATGCCACATGCCTTTGTATGCAAAAACCTTTGGCTGGTCTTGTTTACTCTCCCAAAACCTCGGCCTGCAATATTGCACTCAGCTATGAGAGGAAAGAGTCCGTCCCTCACAAACTTGCCAATTCTCATTCTGCAAAACACTGCAGTCAGTTCAACCATACCTCTCCATCTCCAAAGACACACCTTAATAGTCTGCCAAGGTTATTGGTCAGTGATGGAGGTTTTATCAAGCATCCTTAGAGTGAGAGGCAGAGAAGTTTAGAGACGGAATTCCTGAGTTTGGCATCCAGGCAGCTGCAGGCATTGACACCAATAGTGTAGCGATGAAAACTGGGCTATGCACCAGAGGCCAAAATTGGACACTGCAGAGATCTGCAAGGCTTATAGGGCTAAAGGAGGTCTTAGAGATAGGGATGGGTAAGGGCTTTAGAAACACGGAGAATATTCAAGTTGAGGTCATCTTGCTTGGTGGATTCTGTCACAGGAGGCAGTCAGCAACACAATGATCTGACAATATTCTGTTTCTGCCACCTTTCAGTGAAAAATGTAAATAATAATGACTCTTTCTAGGTAGGAATACTGCAGCATTTGAAATTCTTCTCCGAACTCTGTCTTTTCTGATGTACTCCAGGCCTCTGTCGAATTTTCCATTGTTGAGTCTGTGGCTGAAATATAACCAATTCTGCTGTAGATTCAGTAAATGTGTGAACTTTGAGAGTAACAAGAGGAAGACTCTGACACGATGTCAGAAAAATGCAAACATTTTGCACGTTCTCTTGCAAAAGATATGCAAAAATAGTTCATGGAAGTTTTGCATGGAGAATTTGCCTGTGACATGTAAATGTCAAACCTCGATATGTCACACTTTATTGAAGCAACTGTTTATATGATAAAAACACAAGATCAAAGAAAGCCAGTAATTTCAGGTCACCTGGTGCTCAAAATGGACATACAGTTACAGCTGCCTTCTGACCTCAGCTCTTCACAAGCTTATCATGATCTCGTTATGCTGATTTTGATCACATTTGAACTGTGAACATGTGTCAGGACAAACCAGCAGCAGGTCCGAGTTACAACTACTTGTTAGCAATGTCATGAGATGTTAGGGAATCATACCTAAAAACAGCACATGGCTTGGATTCAAACTGAAAAGAGCAATTTTGTCACATGGAAGCAAGAAAAGAATCAATTCAAGTTATAGAGCATTTAGATCAGGCTGTTGTAGTCAGGCCGGCATGCGTTTTGAGTAATGGTTTCCAGACTTTGTCAGCTCAGCGGTTTACTGCACAGAAGGGACTCTGTAAAACAACAGAGAAGAGGCTGAAAGAGGCAGAGACCCAGACTAATGGGGGACAGACTGGAACAGAACAGAAAGCTACACAGCGAAGGGGAAAGACATGATTCAATGCTTTTCTCAGTGCAAGTGTTTCACCAATGTTCATTCTTTTCCCAGATGAACTGGAGTGACTGGCCAACACTGAACAAAAACGATGGGAAGCAGGCCTCAAAGAAGGGGAAAAGCAATCTGATGACAATGGAGGTGAACACACTGTATGGCACTCGAGCAGCAGGTAGGGACCACAATGCAGCCATCAGACTGGAAAGAAGCCTGGTCCTTTGTGAGAACACTGTTGGTCATTGGGAAGGGCTGAGAGTGGGATTTCAGCCCCTCAATGGGAGGAGCGACCCTGTAGACACATAGAAAGTAGGAGCAAGGTACGCCATTCAACCCTTCGAGTTTGCTCCTCTGTTCACTATGATCCTGGGTGATCACCTAACTCAATAACCTGTTCCTGCTTTTCACCCATATACTTGGATTCTTTTAGCTCCAAATGCTACATCCAACTCCTTCTGGAAATCATACATGTTTTGGCCTTAACTGCTTTCTGTGGTCACGAATTACACCCTCACCAATCTCTGGGTGAAGAAATTTCTCCTTATCTCAGTACTAAAAGGTTTACCCTGTCTCCTGAGACTGTGACCCTGGGTTCCGGATCCCAGTCAGAGGGAACATCTTTCCTGCATCTATCCTGTCTAGTCTGGTCAGAGTTTTATAGGTTTCTGTAAGATCCCCCCCGTCATTCTTATCAACTCCAGCAAATAGAATCCTTACCAATTCAACTTCTCCTCATATGTCAGTCTGCCATCCCAGGAATCTGTCTGATAAAACTCCACTGCAGTCCTTCAATAGTCAGATTGACCTGCCTCAGATAAGGAGGCCAAAACTGCACACAATATTCAGGTGTAGTCTCACCAAGGCTCTCGCTGTTAACGCCAGTTGTCTTGACCGTCTGCTGCACCTGCATCTTACCTTCAGTGACTGGTGTACAAGAGCACCATGTCTCATTGCACATTCCCTTCTCTCATTGATAACCACCCTCTAGCAATGCCTGGCCTTAGCAGGGGCTAGTGCTGGGACTGTCTTCATGTCAGCAGGAGAGGAGAAGGACAGCAGCAGAGTCATTAGACCTCTCTGAGAAGGAGTGGGGAAGACGTCAGGCAGCTTTAGAAAAAGCTGTCCAACTTAAAATGGGAATGAGTGAGAATTCCTTCTCTCACAGGGTCTTTAGTCTTTGGAATTCACCAGCCCAAAGCGCAGTTGAGACTGTGTCATTGAATCATTGAATATACTCAAGGCTGAGATGGAGAGGTATTCGATGGGCAAGGGAGCCAAGGGTTATGGGTGGGCGGTGAGGAATCTGACAGGCAAGCGGAATTGACAGTCTTATTGGGTAGTTGAGTACATTCAATGGGCTCCTGCTCCTGTTTCATATGTTCAAATGGGACCACAGGTTACATCAATGGGAAGGGCACAACCTGAAAATGGGGCAGGAGCTGAGAACCTTAAAGGAAATGGAGGCAGCAAAAATTAATAGTTGAGTAATACAGGAAGCAAAACAACATTTTTCTTTGTAGAAAGTCTTGGTGTTGGCTGTCATGGATTGACTGATTTTTTTTTTTATTGGTTTGTGGTGAATCTTTGCATAGAACCGCAACAAGGAGAGGAGCGACAGCTTCTAACTGTCAGGATATTATGTTCAAATGAGAGGCAGGCTATTCTGGGGGGATGTCAGCAAACTCAAGGGTAGTGTCCCTGTGAAATTCTCTCCTTTTGCAAAGCTATTGATGAGAACAGAATCAAATGGAAATGCCAAGGCTCAGACACATGCATTTGAACGAGGTAAGGGAATTAAGCGTTGTAGTTCCAAGCTAGGTAAATGAATTTAAGGCACAGATCTACAGTGAACGTGCCCTTTTTCAGTTTCTATCTTTCGTTCCCTCATTCTGTCACCAAGATATGAAATGAAGATTAATAGTTTCTTTCTCCTACTGTGAGCAATTTGACCTCAGTTTGGCTAAAAGCAGGAACATTTGCATTTGTTTTCTTTCTCTGTGGGAGAGACAGAATAACGAATTACGGTATGAGTTGTAGTTGGCAGGTAGAATTCTCACCTCAAAATCTGAATGCCATGGACTCAAGCTGTCTTTCGGAGGGTGAGGCAGCTAATCCAGTCTGGCTTTCTCATTAAAGAGAAAGGGTATTGTACCCTGGGAAGTGTCATCTTTTGAATAAGAGGTTTGTCACCATCTCAGGTGGAAAGATCCGAAGACCACAAATGAAAGAGCTCGTCTGGCCAACGTCATTCCTTAACCGACTGGAACAAATGATCAGGATCATTATCCAAATGCTGTTTGGGCAAGCTGGCTGTGTGCACATTGGTTGCACTGTCTCTGACTTTGCAACAGTGGCAACATTTCAAAAGTACAACATTGGCTGGAAAGAAAGTTGTGATGTCCTGAGGTGGTGAATTGTGTCTTAGTAAAGCATGCCATTCAAGTTGTTCTTTTTTTGAATCCACTTTCTACACAGTGGTTTCTTGAAGTGGTAGTGAGAAAGATGCTCCCATGAAGATCATGTGGCTGTGTCATTGGGCCCATGATTTTAATGAGTTAACAGAGGAACTGACTCATTGTGGTGTGGAAACTGTTTGTCACCACACACTCTGCAATAGAAAAGCAAAGTGCTGGAGCCGTTCTGAAATGCTGCTGGAGCACAGATTAGTTTAACTGAATCAGAGGAAGTTACAGCACACAATAAGGCCATGCAACCCATTGAGCTGTTATCAGCTTTCTGCAAAGGCATTTTGGCTCATTGCACTTCACCACCTTACCAGTGCCTTGTAAATTGTTCCTTCAGGCACTTACCCAGTTCCCTTGTGAAATCTGCTGACTGAACCTGTCTCAACTGAAGTTTGTGATAAAAACAACCTCCACTCATGACAGCAGAATGACAAACCTGGAGCTCTGATAGTCAGGGTCTTTCACACGGTTGAACTCTGTCATTGTAGCCATGGCGAAGAGCTCATTCTTTATTGATCACCCTCCAGAAATGATTGATGTTGTGCATCAGAACTGTAATCATTGTAACACGGGGAGCTCTGCTCTGTGAAATCTTTTGTTGACCCCCTGAGTTGTATTCTCCTCTCAGACAACTGTGCAAGACACCTCACAGTGCACTGTCAATTTAACTCTGTGCACTATCGAGGGGGTTACCGAGTGTTGGGCTGTGATGTACAAAAGCATTAAGGGTGCTACCTGCTGGCTACAGAGCCAGTGAGAGACCTTCTCCTGCTATGATGTGGCACTCAGCCATCAAAGTGGCCATGGGAAGGTTTTCTCCAGGATTGACCGGACCAGAATTCCGACTGGATGGTCTGTGGAAACCTTCCATCCATGCCTGGTTTTCGCCTATGCGTCACTGCAGACCTACAGCACTTGCTTTGACCACTGTACCATGTGGCTGACAAAGGCACTTATCGGTTTTGAAGCTGGTACTTGGTGGAAGATCCACCACGATGTGGGCCAAAGGTCTCTTCCTATGGGGAGAGTGCGGAGTTGTGGGAATGTCATTGGTCTTGTTCACCACAGGCTGTGGGCCCACAAATTCAAATCCCACTCTCCCAGAAGGAAAATCCAGGAAAGCTGGCAAATGGCACACACTGGTCTGACCTTCTTGATAACTTCAAAATGGAGTTCCAGTATGTTCCTTTTTAAGGTTTTATTGTCCTCTGGGTTGGTTTCTGGAGGAATTTAAATTCCACTCATACCATTTGGAACTGAATGCAATTCTCAGCAATTAAAACATTGAAATGGTCATTGATTGTCTTAAGAACCTACATACTTCATATAATCGAATCCCTACAGTGTGGAAACAGGCCCTTTGGCCCAACAGGTCCACACTGACCCACAGAGCATGCCACCCAGACCCATCCCCCTATAACCCACCTAAGCTACACATCCCTGAACACTACAGGCAATTTAGCATAGCCAACCCACCTAGCCTGCACATCTTTGGACTGCGGGAGGAAACCCATGTGGACACGGAGAGAATATGCAAACTCCACACAGGCAGTCACCCAAGGCTGGAGGTGAACCTGGATCCCTGGTGCTGTGAGGCAGTAGTGCTAACCACTGAGCCACTGTGCTGCCCCATTGCAAGTTGCCATAAGCCCAGAGGACCACAGGGCAGCTCTCCCATTACAGAGAGATAACTGGGGATAGTTTAACTGAGGGTCACCATAACCTTTGAGTTTGGGAAGGTAAGAGGTTTGTCATGACCTTCATCAGTTTGGGAATTGAACCTGCGCTGTTGGTGTTCCCCTGCATCGGAAACCAGCCATCCAGCCAACTGAGCTAATTGACCCCTGATTTCACTGGTGTCCTTTAAGGAAAGAAATGTGCCATCCTGACCTGGTCTGGCCTATAGGTGACTCCAGGCCCACAGAAATGTGGTTGACTCTTTTACTAGCCTGTGAAAGATCTGAACAAGCCACCCAGTTCAAGCGCAGTTAAGGAGGCATAACAGATGATGGCCTTGCCAGTTATGCCCACGTCCCACAAAAGAATAAAGGGAAGGAATGACCCACTGACTGAGGATGGGTAATAAATAATGGTCTTGCTCGTAATGCCCCAGTCCCAAGTATGAATCGAACAACACTCGCTGTTGGCAGCCTTCCCTTCCTCTCATTCACAGAAAGCCGAAGACTGGAAGCAAAGCCCCAAGCTCAGATCACAAAGAACAACTGAGAGCCAAACACTTACTTCGGGGTGGTTTTCGGACCTGCTCTCCCATTTGGCATCTATAGCTACCCAAAAAAAAACAAGATATCATTTCACTCCAACTCGGGAGAGAGCATGTTCAGAGATGAATAGGAAAGAGAAAGAGCGAGATAGGAATCAGTTTTGTTCTCTGTCTGACAATTTCGACGTCTCTTATGCTTTCCTCTGCAATTTTTCCAACACGGTAAGAATGACAGTGCTGAGTGATCGAGCAACAATGTGTGGGAAGTAAGAATCTTTCTCAGTGTGACTTACGGAAAACCTCCAGGGAACCAAGAATCAGGCCCTGAGCTCTAAGTCACTGTGCTGGCAGCTGAGGCTGCTTTTTGTGGCAATTGTTTGCCTCAGAATCAGTCAATTAATCTCAGCAAATCCTAAACTGCCCTCTCCTAACCTGTCCAAGTCCTCCTGCAGCCCATCTCCCGGTGTGTTGTCATGGGATCTGTGAAAGGGTGCAATGTGTCCGGTGTTCAATACCCACTGACCAATATCCAGTGATGTGGGTGAACAGTGTGAAGGACATGAGTGAGAGGGGGGTGATCACTCAAGGGGGCAGGACTTGCCACCAGCTGTAGCGGTCCCCTGTTTAGCAGTTCTGCCTCCTCACTGTGCTGTCATGGGTGGGGCAAAGTGGCATGGTGCTGCTGGCAAGTGACTTGCTTAATCTCTGCCCACCCAGCCAGTTCCACAAAATGATGTGCTTTACCATTCTTCCTGCAAAGATAATGGGTTGAATTTGTGCTCAACCTCTGGTGAAGAGGTTGGTGGTGACACATGCACAGCCCTGACAGCTGCCCTGCCACCGCCTAAGTGTTATAGACAGATTCTGGGAAACATAGAAAACAGGAGCAGGAGGAGGCCATTTAGTCCCTCGAGCCTGCTGCACCATTCATGATGATCATGGTTAATCATCCGATTCAACAGCCTGTACCCATTCACCCCCATATCCTTTGATCCCTTTAACCCCCAGTGATAACTCCACTCCTTCATGAAGACACACAATGTTTGTCCTCAACCACTTTGTGATAGCAATTTCCACTCTCTAAGTGAAGACATCTCAGTCCTAAGTAGCTTACCCCATATCCTTAGACTGTGATCCCTGGTTCTGGACTTCTTCAACAGTGGGAACATCCTTCCTGCATCAAACCTGTCTCGTCCTGTTTGAATATTACAGGTTTGTGTGAGATCCACCCTTCACTTAGCTGAATTCCAATGGATACACTCCTAACCGACTCAATCTCTCTTCAGATATCAGTCCTGCCATACTTAGAATCAATCTGATAAACCTTCGCTGCACTCCCTCTGTAACAAGAATTTCTCCAAAAAGGAGACCAGATCTGCACACAATATTCCAAGCATGATCTCACCAATGTCCTGGATAATTGCAGCAAGACGTCCCTGCTCCTGAACTCGAATCCTCTCACTATGAAGACCAGGATAGCACTTAACTTCTTGACTGCCTGCAGTACCTACACACTTACCTTCAGTGACTGGTGTACGAGGCCACTCAGGTCTCATTGCACATTTCTCGCTCTCAATTTTTCACCATTCAGATAATAATCTGCCTTCCTCGTTTTTCTACCAAAATGAATAATCTGAGATTCATCCACATTAAACTGCATCTGCCATCCATTTGTCCATGCACTCAGCCTGTCCAAATCACAATGAAGCATCTGTGCATCCTGCTCACAGCTCACCCTCCCACCCAGATTTGTGTCATTTGCAAATCCAGAGATCTTACATTTCAGCCCCTCATCCAAATCATTCATATATATTGTGAATAGCTGGCGTCTGAGTACCGAGCCCTGCAGTACTCCACCAGTCACTGCCTGCCATCCAGAAAAACACATTTTTTCCTACTTTGTGTTTCCTGTCTGTCAACCTGTTTTCTGTCCAGTCCAATACGCTCACTCTAGTCTCATTAACTTTACGCATGAATGTCTTACTTAGGTCTTTGTCAAAAGCCTTCTAAAAGTGCAAATAAACCACATCCTCTGGCTCTCCCACAGCAACTCTACGAGTCACATCCTCAAAGAATTCCAGATTTGTTAATCATGATTTCTTTTGGTCTTCTCTGTCATTTCCTATTCCTCTTTCTAAATTCTCTTGACTCTGCTTTCATGTGGCTGTCATTTGTCTTTCTTTATCTTTTTTTTACAAACCAATATAAGATTTTGCAATCTATTTTTATGTTTCTTCCTAGTTTATGTTCACATTCTGTTCTCTCTTTATTTATGAGTTTCTTGATCCTCTTTTGCTGAATGTTAAAATGTTCCTAGTCCTTAGCCTTACTACTTTTTAGGCAACTTTATGAGCCTTCTCCATTGATTGAACACAATCTTGAACTCCATTTGTTTGTCATAGTTGACACACTTTTCCTGTTGCATTTTAGTGTGGAATTAAGTGTGACAATTTAAAAGTATACTTTCTGAAATGTGACGGATGTATGCTTGAGCGGACGATGGAAATACACAAGCAAATATACACAGACAGATTATGTGGGAATCTGACTGAATATCTTCTTCTGTGGGACAAGAACAGAAGTGCTGGAAAAGCTCAGCAGGTCTGGCAGCATCTATGAAGAAAGAATCAGAGTTTGGACCCGAAACGTTAACTCTGATTTTTTTCTTCAAAGATGCTGCCAGGTCTGCTGAGCTTTTCCAGCAACTTCTATTTTTGTTCGTGATTTACAGTATCTGCAGTTCTTTCAGTTTTTATCTTCTTCTGTGACTTGGCCTCGTATATTGTTTTCGTAAAACTCTCATGAACTATGTTGAGACATTGCATTGTGTTCAAGGTGCTATACAACTGAGATATGTTGTTGAATCAGAGGACAGAATTCGGCCCCTTAAGGCTGTTTAACTCATACCCATTCACCTGCTTCAGCTCTTGAATGAATCTTGCACCAAAACAGAAGTGCAGGAAAATAGTTTCACATCTGTCCATTCAGCCATCAGAAGAAGGGATCCAGTCAGAATAACTGAACTGGTTCAGCATTGTCTTGGGGAAGGGTGTAGGAGAAGGGAGCATCCATCAATAGGACAGCTTTTAACCATCACTTCAGTTAGGGTCAGGTTACACTCAATGTGGTGTAGCACTGACTCCATGATAGTGTTGGAGGAGTCTCTCTCTGCTCTGCATATACTGGACACAGGTCAATGAACATTTCTGGTTCCCAAGCCCTGCTTCCCATCAGTCTCTGAGCACAACAAAAGGAAGCTGGCACTCAACCTGTATTGGCCCACATGGCTCAGGCCTGACTGACTGTCCATACACACTGCACTCACAGGACAGCCGGGCAGTTCTCTCAGATGTCCTGGTCATACTAACTGTTAAACCAACATTGCAGAAATCATATGATCTGGTCACTGTCACACTGATCTTTGTGGGAGCTTGCTGTGAGCTGATTGGCTGCTTTTAGCACAGGAAGCTGACAGCCACAAAAGGATTAGACTTTAGGGGTAAAGAACCTGAAACTCATGCCTCAGCGCAATTCAAAACTTTAATTTTCCATCTGAGGAGAAGTGATTGCCAGGGTGACAGGGTGGTTAAGAAGGCCTTGAGTATGTTCCCCTTCATTCTCAGACCTTTGAGAACAGGAGTTGGGATGTCATATTGAGGTTGTACAGCAGAGAGTTCAGAAAAGATTTACTAGGATATTGCCGGGAATGGAGGGTCTGAGCTGTGAAAATAGCCCGAAAAGTCTGGGACTTTTCTCACTGGAGAATAGGAGGTCGAGGTTCATGAAATCATGAGGGGCATAAACAAGGTGGACGACAAATGTCTTTCCCCTAGGGTGAGGGGGTTCAAGACTTGGGGGCATAGTTTCAACGTGAGAGGAGAAAAGATTTAAAAAGGACATGAGGGGCAATTTATTTTACACAAATCATGGAATGTTCAAGCATGTTCATCGAAAGTTTAAGCATGGAATGAATTTCTGGAGGAAGTGGTGGATGGGTACAGTTAGAATGTTCAAAAGACATTTGGATAAGTACATGAATGGGGAAAGGTTTGGAGGGATATGGCCAGAGGCAGGCAGGTGGGTCTAGTTTAGTTTGGGATTATGGTCGGCATGGACTGGTTGGGCTGAAGGGTCTGTTTCCGTGCTGCATGCCTCTGTGACTCCAGGTGAAGGAGACATTGGGCCAGGTGGAGGGACGGACAATTTCAGGAGGGCTGTGAGGAATTTGGGCCAACAATGCCGGAATAAGTTGCAGTCAGTGTCGGAGACAAGTGAGAAACTTTTGAGACACATATATACACGTCATGGAAAGGTTTTTGGTGAAGTGGCTTTCTTGGTTTCCTGCGTGGTGCCTCATTAACATGCTCAGGAGTTTCAAATCATGCAGGGCAGAGCCAGGATGTACATGAACCTCGGCTGACTGACCAATGTCAAAACTGACCACAAGTCAAAGGGGAAAATTCTGCACTTGCAATTAAGATTTATGCTCGGTGCAGCAGAACCAAAATTTTCTTTTCATAAATCAAGATATTTTTCTTCTGTATGTCTATCTGTAGCCTGGGGAAGAAGAGAGAGTGATGGGAACTTTGCAGCCAGTAAAAGGAAATCTGAGAAAATACCCACTGCTGTCTGCACTTATTTTAATACCTTGTGATCAGCCAATGGCAGCCACAGATTTCCCAAGGAAGGGGTGGGAGAAATGTGAGTGACAGCTTCTGCAAAGGCAGTTGGCATTGAAATGTCTGCCATGGTTCACTGAAACTCATCATCGCTTCAGAGTCACAATGTTGAGGATTCCAGGCATAGCTCATGCTGAAACTTCAGGAATAGGAATGAGGGTCAGAGGGTCAGCACTGAGGGAGTGCCGCACAGAGGGTCAGTACTGAGGGAGCGCCGCACAGAGGGTCAGTACTGAGGGAGAGCCGCACAGAGGGTCAGTACTGAGGGTGTACCACACAGAGGGTCAGTACTGAGGGAGTGCCACACTGTCGGACTGTCAGTGCTGAGGGAGCGCCGCACTGTCGGAGGGTCAGTGCTGAGGGAGCGCTGCACTGTCGGAGGGTCAGTGCTGAAGGAGTGTCTCACTGTCGGAGGGTCAGTGCTGAAGGAGTGTCTCACTGTCGGAGGGTCAGTGCTGAGGGAGTGGGCACTGTCGGAAGGTCAGTACTGAGGGAGTGGGCACTGTCGGAGGGTCAGTGCTGAGGGAGTGCCGCACTGTCGGAGGATCAGTGCTGAGGGAGTGGGCACTGTCGGAAGGTCAGTACTGAGGGAGTGGGCACTGTCGGAGGGTCAGTGCTGAGGGAGTGCCGCACTGTCGGAGGGCCAGTGCTGAGGTAGTGCCGCACTGTTGGAGGGTCAGTACTGAGGGAGCGCCGCACTGTCGGATGGTCTGCGCTGAGGGAGAGCCGCACTGTCAGAGGGTCAGCGCTGAGGGAGTGCCACACTGTCGGAGGGTCAGCACTGAAAGAGCACCACACTGTCGGAGGGTCAGTGCTGAGGGAGCGCCACACTGTCAGAAGGTCACTGCTGAGGGAGAGCCGCACTGTCAGAGGGTCAGTACTGAGGGAGCGCCACACTGTCGGAGGGTCAGTACTGAGGGAGTGCCGCACTGTCAGAGGGTCAGTACTGAGGGAGTAGAACACTGTCGGAGGGTCAGTACTGAGGGAGCGCCACTCTGTTCGAGGGTCAGTACTGAGGGAGCGCTGCACTGTCAGAGGGTCAGTGCTGAGGGAGCGCCGCACTGTCAGAGTGTCAGTACTGAGGGAGCGCCGCACTGTCGGAGGGTCAGTGCGGAGGGACCGCCGCACTGTCAGAGTGTCAGTACTGAGGGAGTGCCGCACTGTCGGAGGGTCAGTGCGGAGGGACCGCCGTGCTGTCAGAGGGTCACTGCTGAGGGAGAGCCGCACTGTCGGACGGTCAGTGCTGAGGGAGTGCCGCACTGTCGGAGGGTCAGTACTGAGGGAGGGCTGCACTGTCAGAGGGTCACTGCTGAGGGAGTGCCGCACTGTTGGAGGGTCAGTGCGGAGGGAGCGCTGCACTGTCAGAGGGTCAGTGCTGAGGGCGCGCCGCACTGTCGGAAGGTCAGTGCTGAGGGAGTGCCGCACTGTCGAGGGTCAGTACTGAGGGACCGCCGCACTGTCAGAGGGTCACTGCTGAGGGAGTGCCGCACTGTCGGAGGGTCAGTGCGGAGGGAGCGCCCTGCTGTCAGAGGGTCACTGCTGAGGGAGCGCCGCACTGTCAGAGGGTCAGTACTGAGGGAGCGCCGCAGTGTTGGAGGGTCAGTACTGAGGGAGCGCCGCACTGTCAGATGGTCAGTGCTGAGGGAGTGCCACACTGTCGAAGGGTCACTGCTGAGGGAGTGCCACACTGTCGAAGGGTCACTGCTGAGGGAGTGTCGGAGGGTCAGTGCGGAGGGAGTGCCACACTGTCGGAGGGTCAGTGCGGAGGGAGTGCTACACAGTCAGTCTACCATTTGCAGGTGACATATTAAATTAATGTTTTGTCTTCCCTTACATTGGAAGATAGAGCAGCCTTTATTTTGAAGAGAAGTGGGGAAGCTTTCCTGGGTGTCCTGAAAAATATTTACAGGCGATAGATGTAGCGATTGTAATAAGGTCAGGCAGGTGGGCCTCATAGAGTGTGTGTTCCCCGATTGGGGATTTTAACCTGGTCCAATCAAGGAGCCATGGCCGACAGATAGAAACAGGAGGGTCAGAGGCTTCAAGCTAAGTTCAATGGGGAGGGCAGGAGGGCATGCCAGGAGCAGAAGTGTCAACCTGGCAAAGCTACCAAGCAGGAGTACTTATGTGCCAAACGACATAAGTAGCAATTGATCAACAGAGCTAATCGGTCCCACAACCAACAGATCAGATGTCAGCTCGACAGTCCTGCCACATCCAGTCGTGAATCGTGGTCGACAATTAAACAACTGGTTGGAAAGGAGGCTCCACAAATACTCCATGCTCAATAATGACTGAGTCTAGCACATCCCCGCAAAAGATAAGGCTGAAGGATTCACAGCAATCTTCAGCCAGAACTGCAGAGTGAATGATTCAGCTCGGCCTGATTTCGTGGTCTCCAGCATTACAGATTGAAGTCTTCAGCCAGTTCGATTTACTTCATGTGATGTCAAGAAATGGTTTGAGGCATGGATACTGCAAAGCTTATTGACAACATTCTAGCAATATCACTGAAGGCTTATACTTCAGAACTTGCTCCACCCCTAGCCAAACTTCTCCAGTACGTTAACTATATTGGTGTCTACCTGACAATGCGGAAAATTGTCCTGTACACAAAAAGCAGGCCCAGTCCAATCCAGCCAATCAGTGCGGTCATGGATGGTGTCATCAATAGTAGCATTCAGCAGCACCTGCTCAGCAAAAGCCTGTTCACTAATACCCTGTTTGGGTTCTGCCAGGGCCACTATTTGTGACATGTCAGATACTGAAGCAGTCCCTGTTCAAATGCAACAGGATCTGGACAATGTCCAGGCTTTGGATAGCAACTGGCAAGTAACATTCGTGTCACACAAATGTCAGGCTATGACCATTTCCAATCAACGATGATCAAACCGTTGTGCCTCACAATCAATGGTGTTACTATCACTGAATCACCAACTCTCAACATCCTTGGGTTACCGTTGACCAGAAACTCAAATGGACTAGGCACACAAATACAGCAGCCACAACAGCAGGTCAGAGGCAAGGGCAACATGGTAGCTCAGTGGTTAGTGCCAGGGACCCGGATGGATTCCACCCTCAGGTGACTGTCTGTGTGGAGTTTGCACATTCTCCCTGTGTCTGTGTGGGTTTCCTCCGGGTGCTCCAGTTTCCTCCCACAGTCCAAAGATGTGTGAGTTAGGTGGATTGGCTAAATTGCCCATAGTGTCCAGGGATGTGCAGGTTAGGTGGGTTAGCCACAGGATACAGGGATATGTGGAGGGGGTAAGACTGAATGGGTTGCTTTTTGGAGGGTTGGTGTGGACTCAATGGGCCGAACAGCATGCTTCCAGACTGTAGGGATTCTATGAAACTGCAGTGAGTAACTCAGCTCCTACATCCCAAAGCCTGTCCATTGTGTACAAGGCACAAGTGAGGTGTGTGACAGAATACTCTCCACTTACCTGGATGAGTGCAGCTCCAACAGCTTGACACCATCCAGGATAAAGCAGCCTACCTGATTGGCACCATATCCACAAGCATCCACTCCCTAATGCACTGCAGAAATTCACCAAAGATCCTTAGACAGCACCTTCCAAACCCATAACCACTTCCATCTGGAAGGACAAGAGCAGCAGATACATGGAAACACCACCCCCTGCAAGTTCCCCTCCAAGCCCCTCACCATCCTGATTTGGAAGTATATCGACATTCCTTCAGTGTTGCTGGGACACAATCCAGAAATTCCCTCCCTATGGGCATTGTGGGTTAACCTACAGCACATGGACTGCAGCGGTTCAAGAAGGCAGCTCACCCCCACCTTCTCAAGGGCAACTAGGGACAGTCAGTGATGCCCACGTCCCTTGAGTGACTAAATAAATCAAAAATGACATGGGCATGTTACTTGGCCATTTTTTTCCAGTGCTGTCGTTGCGGATGCTTGCTGGACACAGCCTGGTTTCTGTGATTTTTAGATTACAATGGAGCCAGTGCTTCAACAAACCCTGAGATAGTGAAAAAGATCTTTGAAGTCTGTGCAAGCACAGGTGGGGCCTTAGGTTAATGTCCCATCTGAAGGATGGCACCACCAGCACCACTCTAGAAAAAGTGGTGGGCATGTCAGCCTGGATTATGTTCTCATTTGTGCAGCATGAAACTTGGACGGACAGCTTCATGACTCAAGCCTCAGAGGTATGTGGATGACCATCAGTTGACAAGGAGTAAAAATGAGTCAGTGGTATGTTGTGCAAGGCAGGTACTTCAGCTGTTTGCTTTCTTGCCATGAGGCACTGAAATATTGGTGTAAACGCAAACCTCACAAGGAAGTGCTCTTTCTACTTCTTTACATTTGATCTGCCTGGCACTGAAAACACAGGAAGGACACTGCGTCTTTATTTCAAAAAAGGAAACACCTAAGATCTTATCAACAACACAATAAGGCACTGCAACGTCAGGCAATGATAAGATCAGGCAGCTCGGAACATTGTGCCTTCTAAAATGTGCAAATACAGTTAGAACATTTGAGCGGCATGAATCTTGAGTAAAAAAGACATTTGTTTTTCAATGAAGAAGGAAGCCAGATCAGCCATTCACAGTGGGGGAATTCTGCCCCCAGTGTCCTGGCTAACATTTATCCCTAAACCAACTTCATGGAAGCAGATAATGCAGTCATCATTGTGTTGTGATCAATAAACTGGCAGTTTCAGCCACTGCAGCAGTGCTTCAAAGCACAACATTGGTGAGAAAGTGCTTTGGAACATTCTAAGCTAGGAAACGGCACTGTGGGAACACTAATCTGCCGTAGTCCATTAATTTCCCTCCTTGTAGGGTGATTTCCAAACATGATCTCCGCTTGCTAGGTATTCAGATATTTTAAAAAAACCCAGCCAGTCATGGAAGAGAGATAGCAGGAACTGCCAATGCTGGAGAATCTGAGATAACAAGGTGTGGAGCTGGATGGACACAGCAGGCCAAGCAGCATCAGAGGAGCAGGAAAGCTGACGTTTCGGGTCTGCACCCTTCTTCAGAACATGGGTCTTCGGAAAACTTCAGCCAGTCATGGAAGTTCCTCTCTCTCCCTCACTATCTTTCTGTCTCTCTCCCTTGCCACACTTGCCTTTTGACAATGTACTGCCGCATGGACCCTGTGTCAAAGTTGCATCTCCAAGACACCATCAAGAAACCAATGTTTCTTATGAAGTTGATGTTTGTGGGATCTTGCTTTGTGTAAAATGAGGCCAAAAGGAATAACGGAAGGAATAAGCCAATCAGCCTCTTGGGCCTCTCCAGCATTCATAAATGCATGTGCAAGTTCATTCATTACAGTAGTGGTTACAATCACCTTGCCAACACTCCAGCTGTCCTTTCGACTCTGTCTCAGAGCCACATCTAGCCCCCTTTCTTCCTAGACAGCAGTTTGGAAAAGGAGGCATGAACTGAGTCTGACATGGTACATATTGGTTAAATAGCCAGTCCTAACCCAGATCTTGTGGAATGGTGCCATGGTCCACATATTGTGGATTCATCTTCCAGTCTGACATTCTATACTGCAATGCTTTCTGAGGTGGTACTTTCCGGGGCTACTCACACTAGCCCACCATTAACTTACTGATTGCCTGCTTTGCTTTAAACAACAAACTATGGTTTCTGATGGAGGGTTTATTGATCGACCATTGTGAGGAACTGGCCATTCAAGCTTCCCGTGAGGGAAATAGGACAAAATGGTCAAGATGGAGTGTGAGGGCTACGAGAGTGGGAGAGTCGTCTCAGCATTTTCTGATCACCAGTTTGGTCAATTCATCTTCAGAGGGACAGTCCAGGATGATGAGCAGTATGCTGAATGGACCCTTGGCAGCCATCTTCAATCACCCTGTGATTAGGGCATTTTCATAAAAAGACAATGAAAGCAGCCAGATTGTTTGAAAACCCAACTGATTCACCAATACCCTTCAGGGAAGGGAACCTGTTGCCCCAATCCAAATTGATCCACATATGACTCCAATCTAACATCATGTGGTTCGCTCTGAACTACATCCTGATGTTTTGTTTGAAAATGAATCACTGCAAATAACACTGCAGATCATTTTAACCTGCCCTACTCCATGCAATGATGATTCTGAATGACAGTTGTGTTATTCTGCTGCACAGATCAGCAGAACATTTAACTTTCAGATGACCACACAATCCAAACAAAAATCCAGTGACAGAAATCTCCATTGTTGTCAAGTTAAAGGCTGAGTAAAACAAGGCAAGTTTGAATTTAGTGAGGAATGTACGTCAGAGACAGCCCTTGATCCTAAGTTATATCTGGAGAACAGAGAACACATTCCAGATCCCCAGCCCACCATGAAAGACCTCATTTATATTGACTCTCATTTTATGTAGCCATGTATCTGGCATGCGTTTTTATCTCAGCTGATGCTTATATCGCACAGGTCAGATCTTAGATTGAGACCTGAATTGATAAACCATAAACTTTATTTTTCTTTATGGTTACTATGGTTGTCAGTCATAAACATTTTCACAAGAAGCCAACAATGTAGTTTTAACAATATTTATGATCCAAAATGAAAAAGATAAGGTATCCAAACTATCTGAAACAAACACAGACAAATAAGTATCAGAAATTAAGATTCAGCCCTATTACCCTTTTTACCAACCTTGCGGATATTCAGATTTCAGTGAAGGATCACCCTTGTCTCCACTTTGAAGCTCCTCATTCAGTTGGCATGCCTGTTTTCATCTTTTTTTCTGGTGAGTTACACTCACTTGATCATTTCTTTTTAATTAATGTCTCCTCCTGCAACCCTCACACAAACTTCTTGTACTACTCACTTATTTAACATGGATTCATCAATCTTATGTCTTTAACAATGTCTTGTTTCTGGCTTTCTGCAAAGACACTCAAGGCTTTTTTACATTCTGCCTTGACTGCTTTGGGGAGTGTTAAAATAACAGCATTTCTACTGTTTCAGCTTTATTCCCTCTGAATGTATCTGCATACTGCCTGATTGCTTCAGAATGATTCTGACTTTGTATTAGGGATCCTATGACTTCACAACAGTGTTTTCTTTCTTATCTACCCTATTTACTGATGCACTATGTTTTAATGTTTTAAATACATGTTGAAATGCACATGAACAAAGTCTCCAGAAACCCTGGTACCCCTGAGAACAAATCTAAAATAAAACTGAAGATCACAAGCTCCCACTTTTTAACACATTTAATAATACAAATGACCCATAATGCTGTACATCATTCCCCCAGCTCAGAGCCCAAACTATCAAACGATAATAATGTATCGTGAACCTTCATCACACATGAACTGACAGGAGTCATTACAAATGAAATTGGATAACATGGGAGTTGCAACCGCAGACCACTGTGTGTCTCAACTATCACTGCAGTCTGCAACATAGGGAAAGTCAGTTTCAGGAATGCTTAATAGACACAGCAATAATCAACA
This sequence comes from Ginglymostoma cirratum, assembly GCA_024137785.1. Taxonomy (NCBI): domain Eukaryota; kingdom Metazoa; phylum Chordata; class Chondrichthyes; order Orectolobiformes; family Ginglymostomatidae; genus Ginglymostoma; species Ginglymostoma cirratum. The sequence continues at coordinate 1,684,265 of JAHRHZ010000003.1, forward strand.
TTCCAGTAACAGGAAAAGATTCACGAAAAGGTGACATCACAAAAAAGAGGCCATGCATCCTTTTGTGCCTGTTCTGGCTTTCTGAAAGAGTATTTTACCCAGTCCTGTCCCCCTGCCTTCTCCCCACAGCCCAGCACATTCTTCATTGTCAGGTAATAATCCAACGCTTTTTTAGATGCCTTGACTGGACCGTAGGTAATATATTTCAGATCTTAATCACTTGCTGAACGAGAAAGGTTTTCCTTCGATCAGCCTTGCTTCTTTCGGTAATGATCTTTAATCTGTGACCTCCTGTTCTGGATTGTCCACTGCTGGGAACAGTTTCTACCCATCTTGTCTGTCAAGACTGGTCATGATTTTGACTTTGTCCTTGCCTGGTGGCAACACCATGCACTGTCAGTTCATTTGCAGAACAGCTTGCCTCTGAGTGCCATACTCAACACCAAATATTAGCCCTACTGTCTCATATCATTCTCTGAATGAGCTGCAATTCCCACTCACATGAAGTCTAGGATTCGATTGAGTCCCAATCCCATGACATTAGAATGGCCTTCCCAGTCTCTTCTTCTTGACTCTCTGTAATCCAGTTCAAGCTTACAACACTGCAATCCGGTGATTTGCAGCAGCAATGTTGTTTTAGACTCTCCTAAAGAAGAGTCAGATCATGCACATAGTTCCAGGTGCAGTCTCACCAATTGCCTGTATAACTGCAGAATGACCTCCTTCCCTTTGTTTTATAATAAATTATTAAATGATGATTGGTAACATTCTATTAACTTTTTAAATGACTTGCTGGACCTGGATAGAAAGCATTTGCATTCATACACTGGGATACTCAGATCCCTCTACATGTCAGAGCTTTGCAATCTCTCACCGTTTGATAACGTGCTTCTTTTTCTTCCTGAGAAAATGGACAATTTCACATTTTCCCACATGATACTCCATTTTTCACTACTCACTTAATCTATTCATTACCCTTTGTGTCTCCTTTTGATCTCTCTACAAAAAGGTTGAGGTACAGGACAAGCACAACTTAATTTCTACCTGTCTTGTGTCTGCAGCAAATTTAGCGAACATATATTGAGTCCCTTCGTCCACGTAATGTACCTAAAAATTGAGATTTCAGCAGTGATCCCTGTGGCACTTTGCTAGTTATATCTTGCCATTCAGAAAATGAACTATTTATCTGACTCTGGATTTTCTGTGAGCAGTACAATCTTCTATCCATCCCAGTGTTACCCTCTACACCATGAGCTTCTATTTTGTACAATAACTTTTGATGTGGCACCTCAAGAAATGCCTTCTGGACATGCTAGTAAAGTACATCCACCAGTTTCCTTTCCTCCACAGCACACTAATTCTTCAAAGGACTCCAGGAAATAGATGATACCGAGTAAGAGCAGTCCCATCCATTGGGTGACAGTGGAGAGATGTTCAAAGTGGATGGTTTGGTCAACGATGGGAAAGGCTGCAGACAAGTTGGAAATGCTGTACATTTGTGGAAAATGCATTTTAATGCTGTGAGGAGGATGGAAGCCTAATTTGAGGGCAGGATGAGCCCAGCTTTGGGAGGCAACAACATGCTCAAGGACTAAGGAGAATAAACATTGGAGTTGGAGCTACAGCTTGTGAACATTTAAGCTGATGATCTGGGAACAAGCCCACAGCTATATACACTCTCAGCATGGTTCATTTTCACAACCAACACAACTTGAGGTTACAGCAAGTTATGATTGATGTTTGTGAATGGAAAATGGACAATTGTAACTATGTCTCAGTTTGCTTGTAGAACATAGTCACACATTGAGAAAAACGTGTTGAATTTCTATCTTCAAAGTGTCGGAAGATTTATTCAGCTTCTTTTTGTTTTTTGCTGTCTGAGTTGTAATTACTTTGTTCTGCGTTGTTAAAAGTCAGACAGGAGCCAACAATCGACCACAAACCAACTGTCAGACAGTAAAATAAAGTGCAGGCAAGATAAGATATGTACATTTCCCACTGGGAAAGGAAAAACAGCCAACTTGATACCTTTTGGATGTCTGCTAACCTGCACTGGTCTGGCCTTACTGTAACTCCAGGCCACAGTCATGTGGTTGACTCTTCACTCGTCTATGAAATGCTCTCAGGCCTTTAGTTCAAGGGCAGTTAGGGATCGGCAACAAACATTGACATTCACATTTTGTGACAAATTTTGAAAACATGTTCCTCCTGCAGCTTTTAATAAAGTCACCACATTACCACTTCACTTGAGATTCAGTAATTCCATGCCCCCAACAAGAGTTGTGACCACAAGGAGCTGAGTTTATAACAACGAGAGGGGATCTTATTTTCTCTTCTTATTTTAACACATTTCATTTCAGCCTTGGGCCAACAATTTCACATTTCCATTTAATTTTCATTGTCATGTTTGTCTTCGGTTTTCCCATTATCAGCCCCAGCCATGAGCACTGGACTGCCCAAGAAACTTACCTTGGAACATACATTTCACTCACTGAATCTCCATACAGACTGTGAACCTGGGTCAGCGGTTTATTGCAAAAGCTGAATACACTATAGTGACTAGGAATCTGCATTAAAACCAGAAAATACTGGAAATGCTTGCCCTTTCTGGCAGCACTTCTGGACAGAGAAACAAAATTTATGCTTCATGTCCGTGACCTTGGATGAGCAGACCTCTAAGCAAACACAAAACATGAAATGAGAAAACGATGAAGGTGAACAAGGTGAAAGAGACAAACAGAAATCCTGTTGGAGAGAAGAGCAGAACCTCTTCCAGGGAAGCATTCCTGCAGAAGTGGCAATAAATTATATACTGAAAGAAAAAATTTCAACCTTCAGATGAAGGGTCACTAAGCTAAAACATTAACACTGTTTCATTGTCTCGAAAATTGCCAAAATTGCTGAGCATTTCTTACGCTCTGTTTTTATTTCAAAAGTTTACCCTTTGGTTATTTCAGGTTCATTCCAACTGATGATATTTCATCTTAACTGATTTCATTTTAGGGAATTTATTTCTGGTGCAAGAACCTGTGAAAGATCCTCCATGACAATACCCTTGCTGTGAAAAGTTTTAGTTTTTAGTGACTTCATTACAAGTGGCTTCTCATAAAAGAAAAATAGACATTGTTACATCTACATCACTCAAGATGCATGCATATACTTTGAATTAAAAAAGAGAAGTTGTGTTTTTATAGCACCTTTCACAACCTCTGAACAGCCCAGATTCTTTCCAGAAGGTGAAGTACATTTAAACTGTACCTACTGTTACGAAATGGAAAACATGGCAATCAATTTATGCACATCAAGCTCCCTCAAAATGAGCCATTTGTTCCATTGCTGTTTTAAGTGTTTCTGGAGGGACAATACGCACTGAGGCTGGCCTCTTGCTCTTTGTTAAAATGATAACTGTGGTAATTTTTTTGCCTAATTGACTGGGCTGGCTGACTGGGTTATCTCACTGTAACCTCTCAAGTGAGGCACAGAGAGTTATTAAAATGGACACAGCAGCATTTCCTCTGCACTGCACTGTGAATTTCAGCCTGGATTGGGTCATAGAGTCACAGGTGAAACAAGATTTGAATGTTAAGCCAAAAGTGACTGGCCGATTAGTCTGATTTTAGTTCTGTTGGCTGATGGAAGACTTGATAGCACAGTCACACCTCTGGATAGCTACATCGGCATGACAGCAAATGGGGCTTTGGTTTCAACACCTTTTCCAAAGGACAGCAACTAGAACTGCACTGGATAAATCTCCCTTCATCGTACACATGAGATACATCACAGTGTGTTCTACCCACCATCCTGGAACACTGTCGCGTGAACAAAATAGCATTCCATTTTTCCAGGTCTCCATCTTAAACGATTTACATTTCTTTATGTTACAGTTAAAGACTTCAGGGTCACAGTGAGGAAGACAGAAGCTGCAGACAGATGTTGCCTCCAAGGAATGTTCCTTCTCACAGTGGAGAAAGATGGATTGGAGCTCAAGGATCTTAAAAGTGGAGATGTTCACTACACCTGGCCATACAAATTTTTGAGGCGCTTTGGACGAGACAAGGTAAACACTTGAACTTGTTTTCATTTGCTGTGGTGTAGTCACAGATCTGGAATTCATCATCCAGCAGCATTGCAACAGTCCCAGATCTTAATCAGCTGATCTCCAGAATAACAAATTCATGACTAGAATTACGAGGCTGTAATTCAATTGAACAGTTTTAATTATGTTAGAAGATTGAGAGTTTTATAAATGCCAGCTGAGCTCCTGGTTGAATTACAGATTCTAACTCATTCTTCAATGCTCATTTGACATTGTGCAAACAAAACAATTATCCCAAAATATTCATACATTTGCCAGACATTAATTCATTGTTCCCTGGTGGGCGCAGCCTCCTGACAGAGACAGTGTGTCTGCTGCTGCTGCCTACTTTGATATTTGAAAGGATTTTAATTTTTTTTCCGCGGGATATCAATGTCATTGGCAACCCATCCTTGCCCTTTCTAATTTCCCTTGAGACGGTGGTGGGTTGCATTCTTCAACACTGCAGTCCATGGGGTATAATCTTTGTAGAGCAGCTTGCCGTAACTGAGTGCCTTGTTGGTCTCCTGCAGAAGGTAGAAAGAGTCAACCATGTTACTGTGTCTCTTAAATCAGAAATCGAATAGACCGGGTAAGGGCAACAAGGTTTCCTTCCCTGAAACACATCCAAATGTAGCAGCAACAAGCTGGTAGTTTTATAACCCCCATTTGTGACACAAGCTTTTTATTCCCTGTGTATTTAACTGGTTGAATGTAACTTCCCCAGCAGTCAGGGTGGAAGCTTCACTTGGCATTTATCCAACAGCATTACCAGTATGTGACTGTAAGTGTCATTGTAGTCCTTTTCTCCAGGAGCATTTCTACATCTATCATTGCTGCCGCACTGCTCAGTGACAGTTCAGTTTGATTCCACATTGGGAGAGGCTGTTTTATTAACTTCCATCATGACCCTGTCCATCTGTCAGCCAGGCATAACCTCTTTTCATTTTTATCCTGTTTCTTCATGAAGAGGATGTTGCTGGCTAGATTTACACAAATTGACCAGGACAAAGAGGTGGTGAGCTGTCTTTGTGTGATGCTGAAGTCCATGTGGTGCAGGTTCATCCACTTTGGCTTTAGGGAGGGAGTTCCAGGATTTTGACCCCTTACCTGTGTATCTTAACAATACAATTAACAGACATGAACAAATAATTGTCCAGCTTTTGGTATCCAAAAACAATATCAACTGGACAACCCTAATATACTTACTTTCATCAACCTGTTCAGACAGGTAAGGATATACCTCCAGGGAAGGCAGGACCGGACGCTAGACTACCTGGATTCGAGGGAGGGACAGTGGGACTGTCAGCTCTCCTTATCTATTTGTCCTCTGGGACTTGTTCTTTCACTCTTGCTTTCTCAGAGTCAAGAAACCTCGGACTTGCAAAGTGATTGAAACATGAACCTAACATATATCATAAAACAGTTCGATGCCCTGAGGGAGCATCGAACAAGCCAACGTGAGGAAAGTACACGGGAAAAACTCAGAATCCATGAGCAGATTAAGATTTTATCAATGGCTTTCAATGTAGAGTTTTAATGAAAAGACTTGCATTTCCGTCGTATCTTGCACAGCCTCAGGATATATGAAGCGCTTCACAAACAGTGACAGGCTGTTGTAATGTCAGAAAAACACAATATCCAATTGACAGACAGCACGGTTCTCGCACACAATTAGAAATGACCAGGTCATTTATTTTAACTGTTTTTGGTTTTGAGAAAATGTAGCTCAGGACACGAGGGATTATTTTTCTGCTCTTGTTCAAAAGAGTGCTGTGGGATTTTGTTTTACATCCACCAGTCTGGCAGGTCTGTTCTCAGGATCATGTATCATCCAATAAAACTCTCTGAATCTCATGTATTTTTTGGGTACATGTGAGTTGCATTGAGTTTTTGGAGGGATTCCTGTTCCAAGTTACCAAACTTGGAAGCATGATAAAGGTGCTATATAAATGCACATTGGTGCACTGTTAGCCAGCCATTTCCCTTAACAGGACCAACCAATGTTGTATAATCAATTTTACTGAGGAACGAGTCAGTTAGATGAAAACTACAAGTTATTTCAAGATCCCTTCCAAGCCACACACCAGCCTAACTTGCAACTATACCGTCACTGCAGGTTAAAATCCTTTTAAATACATGATGAGCAGTAAGACCCTGGGAAGCACTGAGAATCAGAGGGACCTTGGTGTGTACGTCCACTGGTCCCTTAAGGTAGCGGGACAGTTGGATAATGTTGTTAGGAAGCTATTTGGGTATTTGCCTTTATGAGCTAAAGTAAAGAGTTTAAGAACAGGGAGATGATGCTGGAACTGTATATAAAAAAACATTGGTGAGACCGCAGCTAGAGTATTGTGTTCAATTCTGGAATTCACATGATAGGAGGGATGTGATCGCACTGGAAAAGAGTGCAGAGATTTTCCAGGATGTTGCCTGGCCTGGACAGTTTCAGTTATGAAGAGAGATCGGATAGATCAGAATTGTTTTCCTTGGAACAGAGGAGATTAAGGGAGGACATGATTGAGATGTATAAAATTAAGAGGAGCACAGACAAGGCAGACAGGAAGACCTCTTTCTCTTTGGTAGAGGGATAGTGACCAGGGTCATAAATTTAACGTAAGGGAAAGGAGTTTAGAGGAAACATTTTCATGCAGAAAGCGGTGGGAATTTAGAACTCACTGCCTGAAAGGGTGGAAGAGGCAGAAGCACTTGTAACATTGAAGAAGTATTTAGATGTTTACCTGCAACACCAAGGTACACAAGACGATGGGTTCAGTACTGAAAAAACGGAATTAGAACAGTTAGGTGGTTGTTTATGACTGGCGCAGGCTCAACGAACCAAAGGGCCTTTATCTGTGTTGTACACTTCAATGATTCTGTAACTCTAACTCCCTTCCAAAGACGACTGAGGGTGTATCCAGTCCACATAGACTGCAGCAGTTCAAGGTGGCAGTTAACCACACCATGCTCATGGGAAATTATGGATGGGCAACAAATGTTGGCTTTGCCATTCATATGCTTTGAGCAAAGAAAATAAATCTAGGGAAATTGGAATCAAATGGAGACATGACAATGGTGGAATAATCATTGATTCAGCCTGGAAATTGTCAGTCTTCCTAGAATGTAACAGCAATCATTGTGCATTTATTAATTCACAGAGTGTGAGTGTTGCTGGGAAGCACACTGTTTCTTGTCCCTGAGGTGGTGGTGAGCTGCCCTCATAAATACAACAATGGGTCTTGTTTGGCCATTTCAGAGGCCACTGAGGAATCTACCACAATGAGGTAAATCTGGAATAACACAGAGGACAAACAGAGTGAGGATGACAGTGTGTCCTTCCTAAAGGGAATTTGTGAACAAGTCAGTTCTTTTTTCAGACCATTTGAGAGTTATTTTGTCGTCATGAGTGAAAGCTATATTTTTAATTTCGGATTCGTTAACTAATTGAGTTTAAATTTCTAGTTGCTATGGCAGTAGTTGAAATAATTTCCATGGATGATTAGTCCATGACCTCGAGATTACTGAGCCCAGCAAGTTAACCACTGCACCAGCGTACATGATTAAATTTCATTAAAAATGTTGTTTGCCTGTTGTGTTTCTAGGTAACATTTTCCTTTGAGGCTGGAAGGCGATGCATGTCCGGAGAAGGAAATTTTGAATTTGATACCAGACAGGGGAATGACATTTTCCACATCATTTCATCTGCTATCCAAGAACAGAAGCAAAGGAATGAGTCAGATAATCAGTTGCCTTGCAGTCTGGAGAATGAAACTGTTCTAAGTTCCAGGCCCCTCCCAATCCCTACTCATGGGCTTGCAGAGGAGGCACGGCAACGAGACTTGGATGAAGAACAAGGACAGAACTCAACCAAGGTGAAAGCTGACTTATCCAATGCCACTCTTCCCTCCCTGAGGTCTCTTTCTTTGGAGTCAGTCTGCGATGCCAAGTCATCCTCCACAATGCCATGGAGACAGGCAGTAAAGGGCCATCACAGTTACCCGGCAGCTGCAGCCACAGCGAATATGGCTCAACTCCTGGAAGTCCAGTCGACTTACTCCGAGGTCAGGGATGTAGTTGTGAAGTCCAGTTCACGTGGGAATGCTAAAGTGACAAAAACTCACACTGGGAAGAAATCAGAGAATCAACCTGCACCAGAGTCTGATTATGCCATTCCCTTTGATGCTATAGCAAAGACGTTGTGCTTCCCACCTTCGAGTGGACTACCTACCATCCAACAGGACAATAACGCTCCCGAAAAGACATTCTCAACGTTTTTCCCTAAAGGTCTGGAAGAATGTGGGGACCCTCTTTATGATACCATAGATGAATCCAACATCCGAGGAAATGCAAACCCACCTTCGTCCAGGGCCCTGTCCAAGGACCACATCTATGATGAGCCTGAAGGGGTGGCCACTCCTTCGATTTATGATAACCCAGAAGAGGTGAAAGGACATGCATGGAAGCTCCAGGGCTTGGACTGTGACACACAGGGGCATGAGTATCCGTACAACCCAAACATGGATGATTATGCAGTGCCGAAAACAGCAACAGCCTTTGCAAAAAAGAAATCGAGAGAGAGATTGCATCAAAAGGACAGCACTGGAACATTGGAAAGTGAATATGACAATGTACTGGTAAAAATTTTGGAGAAAAAGGGAACCAAGTAGTAAAGCAAAGGAGCAGATGGATGGAGGCAAACTGGTTCAAAACCCTGATTGGAAGTGAGCTGGGAAGGCTTGTTGCTGGAAAAGACACTCAGAAATCCTGCAATCTGCCTGAATCATGACAGTTGCTTCGGCGGTGCGAATGAAAATTGGAGATGATTCTCAGAACGTGAGCCTTTCCAGAATCACAGAAGTGCTTCAGCAGAGAAAAGAGGCCATTCAGCCCATCATGGTTGTACTGGCCTCTCCAAATTAGCTTCCTAACTTTGTGCCTTTCTCCTGCCGTTTCTCCATACCCTTGCACATTGTTTCCAATTGAAATAATCATCTAATACTCTCTTGGATGCCTCAGTTGAAACCTGCCTCCACCAAATTTCCAGGCAGTGTGTTCCAGATGTAAACCACTCGTTGTTTGGATAAGTTTTTTTCTCTTGTCAGATTTGCTTCTTTCGCAAATCACGCTATATCTGTGCCCTGTCTTTCTTCCTATTCATCTATCCAGCCGCTTCTGATTTTGAAAACGTAACAGATCTCCTCTTAGCCTTCTTCACCCAACAGAGAACAGTCCCAACCTCTCCAATTTATCCTCATAACTGAATGTTCTCAACCCTGGAATCAGTCTCGTAAATCTCTTCTGCAACTTCTCCATTGTGTTCACATCTGTCCTATAATGTTGCGCCCAAAGCTGTACCCAAAACTCCAGCTGAGGTCTAACAAGTGTCTTGTTTTACATCACCTCCTTGCTCTTGTTCTCTATGTCTTGATTAATAAGGCCAAAAACACCATGTGCTTTATTAATTGCTCTCTCCACCTTCAATGATCTGAGTACATATACACCCAGGTCCCTCCAATCCTGCAGCCCTTTTAGAATTGTACCCCCTATTTTATGTTGTCTTTGAAATGTTCTTCCAAATAAAGTGCATCACCTCACAGTTCTCTGCATTGAACCTCATCTGCCACCCAGTCCACCAACTTGTCAATTCCACACTGTTCTCCCTATAGTTTACAATTCTTCTACGGTTAGTGTAATCTGCAAACTTTGAAAATATCCCCTGCAAACCGAGACCTACATCATTAATAAATATATATCAGGAAAAACAGAGGTCTCAGTACTGAATCCTGGGGAACTCCACAACAAAGCTTCCTCCAGCCTGAAACATATTAATTCATTATTATTCTTTGTTTCCTATCACTCAGTCAGTTTTGTATTGATGTTGTCCCTGTCCCTTCTACACCATGACCGATAACTTTCTTCACAAGCTGGCCATATAGCACTGTATCGAACAGCTTCTGGAAGTCTATTTACAGCACATCACCAGCATTACCCTCACTGACCCTTTACATTACCTCCTCATAAATCGCAAAACTTCAAAGAAGTTAGTTTAACATGATTTCCCCTTTAGAAATCCATGTTGGCTCTTCCTAATCAACCACTCTTATCCAGGTGACTACTCATTTGATACCAAGTTATTGAATTACTGAAGTTAAACTGACTGTCCTTCTGCTTGCAAGATTTTTTTTGAACAAGGTTGTGATACCTTCGAATCTTCAGTCCTCTAGCTCCTCCCCCAAGCCCAGGGAAATCTGAAAGATAGTCATCCGTGCCCCTGCAATTTCCATATTCACTCCCTTCAATACCCTTCGATTCAATGTCAGTGTCTTGTCAACTTAGGGACCAACAGTCAATTCAACCGCTCCTCACCGCCCTGATCAATCTGCACCATCTTAATAAAGGAGTTCCTTCCTTTCTCACAATGGCCCATGTAGCTTCGAACTCTTTGATAAAGACAGGTGTAAAGTATTCATTTGATATATTAGCTATGCCCCGTTCTCCATGTGTAAATCCTGCAGTGACCAGAACATGGTCAGCCAGGTGGGCCTCATAGAGTGTGAGCTCCCTGACTGGGGCTGTTAACCTGGTCCCGTCAGGGAGCCCTGGCTGACAGACGGAAACAGGAGGGTCAGGGGTTCACTCTGAGAGCTGGCTCTGAGGGAGCTGGACCAGCGTCAAGGACTCTCCACATGCAAAGAAAAGGTGACTTGGAGATAGGAGACCGGCCTCTGCTGAGTTATTTCAAACTCCTTTTTGGTTCCTAATGAGCCCTACTCCTCGTTCTGCCACTCTTAATATTTATATTAATACACGGGTCCTGAATATACAGTCAGTTTATGTCAATTTAGGAATTTCTCCCCATCAGAATAATATAAATATGTGGGAACAGAGACTGTAAAGTTGTTAAAATCACCTTCTCCCATGAAAAGCAGTGGAATAAAGTTGGGATAGGGACTATAACTTAGGGTCATGCCATGTTTCATACTGAACAACCAAGATATGGACTATACATGTACTGTACAGTAAACACAATGTAAACACATCCCCTGCTATACGACACAATACAACTTAAAAGCATCAGACAGGATTCTGGGAGAAATGCTGAGACGTTGGCACAGATATGAATTACAAGTTGTACGTTTTCTATCCGAAGATGAAGTAAGTTGAAAATGACGCAATGACATGGGAAATTTTAGTTTTATTCCTCACAAGGTCAGCGATGTGAATGCGAGGCAATGTGTTGTTTTCCTCCCACAGTCCAAAGATGTGCGGGTTAGGTGGATTGGCTGTGTCAAATTGTCCATAGTGTTCAGGGATATGTACATTAGGTGGGTTATAAGGATGGGTCTGGGTGGGATGCTCTGAGGGGCAGTCTGGATGACCTCCTATAGAAGACTTTGGGATTGCCCTTTGTGTTGGTTGCCAGCTTTATTTCCCATAGTTCCTCTTTGCTTCTTTAGTATGCTGCTTCACCTCCCTCTGAACCTTCTGTATTCGTCGTGGTTTCCAATTGTATTTTCTACCAGATGCCATTGCAAGCACACTCTGTTCTTCTTTATCTTAGCTTTCATCTCTTTTGTCATCAGGGAGCTCTGGATTTGTTTGCCCTCCCTTTCCCTGCTGAGGAAATATACCTTTACTGTGCCAGCACCATCCCCTCTTTGAAGGTAGCCCATTGTTCATTTACAGATTTTTCCACCATCCTTTCAATCCAATCCATCTGGCCCAGTTTGGGTCTTGCCAGTTCTGTGTGGACAGCCTGTTGGTTGAAGCTGTGAGCTGGGCGCCAGTGTGAGCCTGTTCAAGGACGAGTACAGCAGGGGGAGGCTCAGGGAACCAGCAGCTGAAGACTCTTTGTCACAGACCGTTTGAAATAAACTGATAATTGCAGTGATGACCTTCCTTGTGAACCAGCCATCTGTCTCAAATGCTTCAGCTCATTGTGTTTTATGAACTTTAACTGTCAATAAAGTTGTTACTTCCACTTAGCCATGTATTTTAGTTCTGGGCAAAAGCAATGAATCTGCACAGAGAGTTGACATTTCCCACCTGTGACCATTCATCAGAATATCATTGACCTGAAATGTTAACTCTCTCACTCTACAGATGCTGCCTGACCTGCTGGGCATTTCCAACATTTTCTGTTTTCCTTTCAAACCTGCAACCAGTCTCAGTTACATGACTTTATTTTCAGATAGGGCAAGTCAGGCTCAGGCTGCGTCTGGGACATTGCTGGAGATCAAACTCTGGTACTTGGGCAGCAAGCTTCACAGAAGCCACAGAGTGGAGGAGTTCTCGAAGATAATGTCATGAGCAGTTCTGTTAACTGTTCAAGACTCTTGTTAAACAGCGATGGCCAACTTAGAACAATGTAAAGAAATACATTTATACAGCACCTTTCTCAACCTCAGAACACCACTAACTGCTTTGCAGCCAGTGAATTATTTTGATATGACAGCCAACTTTCTTAAAACAAGCATACACTCACAGTAATATGATAATGGCCAGATTTTATGTTTTCTTTTGATGGTGGGGAATAAATGCCAGCAAAGACACTGGGGAGAGGTCCTACAGTCATGGATACCTTTTATGTTCACAATGGAAGGCAGACAAAGTCTCAACTAACATCACTGCAACAAGACCGCACCTTTGACAGTCCAGCCTCCCCTCAGTAATTGTTCTCCAAAAGCCCTCACACTGTCTTCCTGCATTAGATTTGGAATCACAGGACGGTATAACACAGAAGAAGGTTCAGCTGCCTGTCATTGACTAAGTTTCTGCAATTATACAGGGCACTGGTGAGACCACACTTGGAATATTGTGTGTAGTTTTAGTCTCCTTATCTGAGGAAGATGTTCTTGCAAAAGAAGGAGTTTTGCAAAGGTTTACCAAATCGATTCCTGGGATGTCAGGACTGATATATGATGAGATTCGAGTCGGTTAGGTCTGTATTCACTGGAGTTTAGAAGAATGAGGAAGGGATCTCATTGAAATCTATAAAATTCTAACAGGACTAGGCAGGTTAGATGAAGGAAAGATGTTCCCGGTGGTGGGGGGAGTCCAGACCAGGCATCACAGTTTTAGGATAAGAAGTAAACCATTTAGGACTGAGATGAGGAGAAATGTCTTCGCCCAGAGAATTTTGAGCCTGTGGAATTCACTACTAAAGAAAATGGTTGAGGTTGAAACTTGACATGTTTGTAAGAAGGAAGGAAATATAGCTCTGTGGCTAAAGGGATCAAGTGACAGGATTGGGGTGGGTGGTGCATTAGGGTATTGAGGTCGATGATCAGCCATGATATGACTGGGGGAGCAGGCTTGAGGGGTCGAATGGCCTACTTCTGCTCCTATGTTTCCAGATTAATCAACAAGAAACAATTTGCATTCAGACAGTACTCTTTAATGCAATAAAACCTCTTAATCAGCTCCCCATTCTCTTCCTAAATTGATCCAATTCCCTTCAGAAAGTTAGAAACAGCTTCCTCTACCCAATCAGGCTGTATATTCCAGATCATCACAACTCACTGGGAGCAAACATTGTCCTTCTCTTCCTCTCTGCTCTTAAAGTTGGGGTTAATGGTTACTGATCATCCTGACAGTGAAAAGAGTTTCTTCCCATAGATTGAATCAAACCCCTCATGATTCTGGAGTTGTAAATATCCTCCTAACCTTCTCAGCTGTCAGAAGAATCTGAAAATCAGATCTTCCAGCATAATAAAAGCAACGTGGTGCATATGTTGAAAATATGAAATAAAATATGAAAATATTTGAGATGCACAACAGGTCTGGCAGCATCTGTGGAAAAAGAAACATATTTAATGTTTCAAGTCCCAACAGGACTCCACTTCAGAACTGTTTCTGTAATTTTCTCACAACTCAAGTCTCTCATTCTTGGAATCATTTTCTTTGATCTTCTTTGCATCTGCCTCAAGGCCTTGACATCCTTCAAAAACAGGCCGTGCACAACTCAGCATAACTTTCAGCTGAAACCCAATGACAAGACAATGGCCCTAGCATGGGATCGACAATCAATGCTGGCTGGATTGTAAGCTTTCAGTAAATGCTTTCAAATAGGTGTGATGGACGAGGCTGGAATTTATGGCCTAATTCATCTGGAGAAGTTGGTGGTGAGCCAGTGAAATGAACTACTGTGCTACATGCGATGTAGGTACGTGCACAGAGCTGTGAAGGACGGAGTTCAGGATTAACCCAAGGAAGATGAAGCAATGATGATATAATGACTCGGATGGCAATTTGGAAGTTGTGGTGTTCCCGTTCGCCCACTCCCTTCGTTTCTGGTTAGCAGAGATTGCTCGTTCAGAAGAAGCTGTCAGAGGAGGCCTGGTGAGCTCCATCAGTGCATCTTACAGATGGTGCACACTGCTGCCACAGTGTGGTAGTGCTGGAGGACATCAATGTTGAATGTGATGGGTGGGGTTATTCTCCTGATGAGGAGCTGACTCAGTGGGGACTGAGTTACTGTGTGGAAGGGTGTTGCTGGGTGAAATGTAAGCATAGCGTGCTGCATTAGACGACAAAACACAAACCAACAGGACAAGCGATGAGGCAGAGAAGGATGAAAATGAAAACAGAAAGACCAAGTACCTGGAGATAGCAGGTACTGCAGATGCTGGAGAATCTGAGATAACAAAGTGCAGAGCTGGATGAACACAGCAGGCCAAGCAACA